>JAUMHL010000017.1:18700119-18754013 GCA_032362345.1 Sandelia bainsii
TTCTTCCGTTAAAGGGAGTTTTTCCTCTCCACCGTCGCCTAGTGCTTGCTCAAGTGGGACTGTTGGGTTTTCTACATAGTTCTGTATATATACTTATATTTTGCAAGGACAGCAGCAGAGTAAAAATGAAATCAAAAGCTAAAATGCCAAAACAAATCAATCTAGCAAGGTCTCCTAACCCTTACCCCCTAACAATAACCCCTAACCAACAACCAAACAACAACCAAACCAGTCAACTAACAAACCACCAACCAACCAACCAAGCGCTAACATATTACCCCATTGAGAAGTCAGTGTCAGCAGCCTTGAGAACACCGGCCAATTGATCCATATGATGGCTCAAGCCTCTTAGATTACAGGTGAAATGTCTTCAAGTATTTCAGTCAAGTTCAGTTACAAGAGTCTCCGCAGACAGATTCGGCTGTTTATGTAGTGATCATGACAGAGTGAATCACCCAGAGATGCTGTGAGCCTCAGTATATCTATTTCCTTTGTAAGCAGTGGCTGTATTACAGCTTCTTTTGTTGTTGCTGTACGTTTAGAAAACTGTCCTCAGATATCCTTCTCCATCTCACATCCTCATTTTAGTTTCACAGTTGTTAAACTACAAGACACAACTTTTAGCTGACATTTGAGACATCTTCCAGATTTCCATGATTACAGGCCAGCTAAAGAAAATCAATATCAACCAAAAAAGAGAAAAAAATCAATAAAATATGCAGAAGTTTCTTTGAGGAAGTCGCATCTTACTCATCACAGGAAATAAATGCATCATCTTTAAGAAGTTAAGTAGTCGTTTGAGAATAGGAGTGACGGCTGAGAGTGCAGAGACAAATGAGAGTAAGAGAAGAATGATGGCTGAGTATAGACGGGCTAAAATGCTTTTATTTCTGATCCTGATGCTTCAGTTTACGGGTGAGCACATACCACTTGTATGTAAATAATATTACAAAACCTGATGTCTTGCAAACCAGTGATAACAAATTACTGTATTTAAAATAGTCGTGTTGTATCTGATGTGCTTTGTTTCTTATTTATCTGTCGTCTTCTTAGCAAAGGTAACTGGAGAATATTCCTCCTTCACTGTCAGAGATGGAGATGACATCACTTTGCCATGTGGAAATGTGAAAGACAATCAGGATAAATGCAACATAACTGACTGGCTCTTTGATAGACTAGAATACACAAGAGCAGTTATGCTGGTTAGATATGGAAATATTGATAAAACTGAGACTCCCAGAACTAAATCAGACAGACTGAGTGTGACAGAGGACTGTTCTCTGGTTATAGAGAAGGTCACAGTTAAGGATGCTGGTCGCTACAGTTGTAGACGGTACAACGCATCAGGTCATGAACAAGGTGAAGACTTTGCGGTTCAGCTGTCTGTTGTTGTCAGTGAGTATTTACATCATAATATCTTCAGTTCAAACTCTGTTAAAACACTGAACAGCGGAGAAGTTAAATTTACTCTTCTTCTTCACCAGTGACTAATCATTCAGACAGTGATTCAGTGAACTGCTCTGTGTCAGCGTTTCATCAGTGCAGACACACAGTGAGGTGGCTCTATGAGGGTAACGATGCCGAACACGTGAAGACCTCACAGTCCGTCTGCTCGGCCACTGTGTCCTTTACAAATCCCTCCCTGGAGTGTGAAGTGACGGATATGACCAGCGGAGAGGTGAAGCTGTTTGCCTTCATTCCTCAGGCCTCAGGTGAGAATCTGATGAGCTGTTTGAAATGATTTGATCGACGTTTAGTTTATTGGGTTTGTCTTTATTTGTTGGTTCAGATTATGATGCATCAGCAGCAACACTACCAACGACGTCACCGACTGATGTACGGAGAAACTCCACAACAACATTAAACTCAACAGGAAAAGGTGACAAAGAGATATAACTCTTTAACTTGCTTCTATTAGACACAATATAATATAATTTAGAGACCAAACCAAATATTGTGTTTAGTTGTGTAACAAGTCTATTTTATCTTATTTTATTCAATGTAAATGTAATTTTATCATGAAACATGTTGTTCTGTTTCACATCAGTTCGCACAGATTGTTCTGCTGTGAACTACATCATGTTGGTGATGCGTGTGGCTGAAATCCTCCTAATGACTGTGATTATTGTTCTTCTCATCAGAGCTCAAGGTGAGAAAACTCAACATTTGTTAAGACGGATTAACACAATCTGTTCAGAACTTAATTCTTACTCTGTGATTTATTTTCCAGGGAGGCAGAGAGCACCTCAGACACTGTGAGTGGGAAATAAAAAACTGAAGTGAACTGTTTTGTGAAATAAAATAAAATGTGTTTGATCAGTGACGGTTAACGGTAAATGTACATTGTTCTTTATTGTTCGTGTTTGTTCAGGTTGTGTATTTGTTTAAAAAGGCTGAACAGTGATGTGTTCAGATGCAGCAGTTAGTTAAGTAAAGATGAGTTTAAACAATAATCATCTGAATGCACTGATGATATCAGATAATTACATCCGTTTGGGGTGAAATGGGGGTCAATGATTAGAAATCTGTTAGAAATTTTCTTTGTGTTGTTTTTGCACATGTGCAAAATGCATAATAATAATGAAAATGATGGTGCTGTATGACTACTTAAACTTTGGAAATCTGTCAGGGGCCCCTGAACAGATTAAACTCACATGACAAAAAAAAGAAAAAAGTCACAGTTGCATGAATGATTGAAACCGTTACTAAAAAAATGTGAAATATTTTTGAAGATGAGCAGAAGTTTTTTTATTATTGTGTTTTTTTATGCCTCACCACTTCTGTTTTATTTATCTGACTTTAAATAAGGTGACAAGTGAATTTTATACAATGTCCTCAGAGTATCAGATGTTATACAGCAGACTAATCAGCACTGCTGTTAACATATTTGTTGTTAGCAGCCTGACATGTGTTTGGTTTGTTTGTCTTCTCTTTACTGCTAAATCTGAATGTAATACAACCTGCAAATAAAAAGAATGTCAGTTCTACTCTGCATGTTGGTATTTTGTTGTGTCATGGCTTTTCATTAAGAAAGGTGAATATTCATTGCCGGCTGTGTGACAGGCCCTAACTCTGACATCTTCGCTAATGGATTTTAATATTATTGTTCAAGAAATTACTGTTAGTAAAAGCGAAAGATGTGAAGTAAACTTCCAAAGCAAAGAAAAAGCTCCTTTAAGAAAGACTATCACTACTTCATCAGTCACTATGAGGAAGTAATGTCGATGTTAGAAGAGTGGGTTCCTTTCTGCAGAGGATGCCATGTTGCACCACCATGTTTCTACAGTAGCCCAGAATGGACAAACCAAACACCAGCTCTAGAGGTGAAACTTTACATTTTAATGTCAAACTAGCAGGTGGGATTTGGCGACGCTGTAGCATCACTGTCAGGAAAGAATTCATTTTATTTATTAAATAACTAAAGAACTAGTAAATAACTAGTAAAACAGTTTTATTATCAACATTATTTATGTATTATTTATTAGTTTATTTGTTTGTTTTGACATTTGATATCAACATTATTTATGGCACTCAATACATTTTCAAGACGATGTAGTAAAAAATATATTGTAATCAGCATGCTCCTCTTTGTCTAAAGCCATTTTCAAACCTCACCTGATATACTGTATGTTAACCAGCTGTATTAATCCAAATCTTTCAAACAAAAAAAAGTCTCCAACCTTCTTCAACTTCCTTAGTCCTCTTCTTCTTTTTCTCACGTGGTCTAACTCGCCACACCCTGCACTTGTTGGTTTTCTTCATACAGCATGTTGAATTCAGACGTCACTTCACCTTGTAAAACTGTGATTTGAGATGATGAGGACAACTGTGACAGTTCCACCTGGATTTTCAAATGTTCAGCACACACAACAGCAGTAGATCTGGTTAATTTTGGGAAGACTGACGAAAAGCCAAATCTAAATCAGAAATGATTTGTCTCAACATAAGCATAAACGTACACAAGGCACAAGGAAGGATGATGGGAAAGCCCCTATGAGGAAGTAACCAAGACTGAGATAAAGTTAGTTTGTTTGCCACTATGAACTAAACTACAACAGCAAATGTGTGTTGTTGGAAATCTAATAGCAACCAGATGTTCATTAACATGATGAGTGAATATTTTTAATTTAATTATTTGACATGTTGAAAATATGGTGCTGTTCACACACAATCAAAATGTCACCGTGTTTTGATCGTGCAGCATCATCAAACTTTTAAATCATCCTCAGCCGTGAAACATTCGTATTTTCTCTGTTGTTTTTTCAGGAGCTTCCTTCTTAATCGAACGTCGAGGTGACGTCACGTTACCGTGTGAAAACCTGATGGGTGGTCAGGATGAATGTGACGGCACCAGCTGGTTCTTCAGTGGTTTAAGAACCGCAGCAGCAGCGCGGCTTGTTAATCGTGGGCAGATCAGTGAAGAAGCCAAATCTAAATCAGACAGACTGAGTGTTACAGAGAACTGTTCTCTGGTTATAAAGAACCTCACAGATGAGGATGTTGGTCGGTACACCTGCAGACAGGTGAGATCAGCATATCAACAACAATATGGAGGATCTCAGACTGATCTGTCAGTTGTTACCAGTGAGTATTCGCACAAACTGTTATTTTTATAGAAAATAATGAAACATTACATTAATTATGATTGTAGTGATAAAGTTAACTTTACTCATTTTGTCTTTCTCTCAAAATATCTCCATCCTCACCAGTGGCTCAACATAAGGACACTGACATTGTGACATTAACCTGCTCTGTGTCGACATATGAACAGTGCACGCACACAGAAAAGATGATGAAAAAGCCGTCAAATGTAAAGATGTCATAGTCTCCCTGTCAGGCCACTGTTACCTTTCTGACATCTCACTATCTGTACTCATCACACAAGTTTCTTGTGTGTGAGGTGAGTGATGTTAACACAGTCCATCGGTTCATCTTCACCCTCCAGCCTGCTCATGAAAAGCCTGATAAGAATATTATGAGCTGATGAGCACTTTTGTTGAATCACTCTCTCTCAGCCAGTTTGAGTGGGTGAGACGTCTCCATCTGATGAATACATCTGCTCTTAGCTAAGACAATTAATGAAAAAAAAAAACACATTTAGATGCTGACTCACACTTTGTCTCTTTTTATATTTGAGATTGTTGTGGTTTCCTCTGTTTCATCAGCTCACAGCTCTTCAGTTTTTATTTTCTACTCATTTTTTAAGTTTATGTTTATTACTAACATTGTACTTATTATTACTTGTACTTGTACTAATTATTGTTGTTGCAGTCGACATATGGACGAGAACTAAAGATGAGAACATGAAGTTAAGTCTTAATAGTTTTGTTTTTCCACAGTTGAAATTTTTAACTGGGTCTTTTGCTTTTTAGGGAAGAAAACAGAGATGAATAAAAACGCTGTGACAAAAAAAACTGAGAAACCAAATGTTTTCATGTTCATTTCTTTACAGTGTTTTTAATATGTGGTTCAGTCTGGTTCCCTGCACTGTCTGTGAGGCTGTTGTGTTGTTTTTACACAGGTACGAAGTGATAATGATGAAGATGAAGGTACAGTGAAGTATGAAAATGTTGGAGACTCTTCTGCTTCTGTCAGACTCTGATCAACAACTTCAACACTTACATCACCACAGAAATGAGAAGGACGTGTGTACCATGTATTTACAAATGTCCTTTTTCTTCAGTGTTTTGTTGTGTAGCCAGATGTTGTATTTTTACGACTGCTTTGTACGACTGTGATATGTGATCAGAATAAACACATATTGTACTGTGTGGACGTTCAGCAAATCAGGAAATCAGAAGGTTCATTAATGTCTCCGTAGGCTAACTGACTATTTACATCTCACGTGCCTTTTAATTGTTCCTCTTCTTCTGCTGCTCCACCTCTGACTACAGCCTCTAGTGTTAGCGCCTCCTTCTGTCCAATCTCATCAATGACACTTCTCCAATTAGACTGTTTCCAAGAACAGGAACATCCTTCCACTCTACACTTCAACTCAATAATATCAACTATTAATTAACATTCTTTAAAAATGCAGTAATGAATACTTAGACACCTAGACTCACTAGGTGGATGTAAAAGTTTAGTTTGGTCAATTATGTCACTGATTGGATGATAGGGACAGGTCTAATTTAATTTGTATAGTTTAATACATATCATTTACTGACACACTGTATCTCTGTGAAGTCAAATCAACATCAGTTATGAGGTAAAGCACATACTGAAAAACCCACCGCTCACACTGACACGCTTACAGAGAACTTAGAATCAGGAACAAGTACTACAGGTAACGTTTGGGGCAGAGTCGTGTGCTCTACAGAGAGGTGGATTGGAAGTGACCACTCTTAAGATCATCCAGCCAGTAAGACAATAAGAGTACAAATAGATGATGCAGATTGTCTGTTGTGTTGGTTTATTGTGCATCAACCTGTTATGAACGTCTATTACCTCATTTCTCCAGCAGAGGGGGGTGGGGTCACGCTACTCTCACTCTCACTCACTTAATTCCACTGAGTAACAGCAAGAGGAGTGTGCTGGTCTCCCACCCACCCACTGTTTCCCCTTATTTAATGGTGCAACACTTGTTACTACATATGTGCAAATAAAAAGTCTCTCTGTAGTGACATAGTTTTCTTAATACAACGTGACCTTGGGCAACAGACGCATAAATATATTTTCAGGATCTTTGTCAGATTTTAATTCTGGTTTTAATATTGTTCATCATGAAATCACTGTGATTCACTGTTGATTAGAAAAAACTGAAAAATATAGTCAGTGTGAGTAAGTGACATCTGCTGCTGCTGCTGCTGATGATGATGATGAAGATGGAGGTAATGCAGTGACCTTCACTGTTTGATCTGCAGTGATTTTAACATCTGTTCAGTTTATTTTTCTTATGTTTTTTATATTAAATAAAGCCAACTGAGATGAAGTGAACAGTCCTTTTCACAGCGTGTGTGAAGGATGAACTTAAAAACTGACACATCCTGTTGTCACATCAGCAAGAAGTGACAAGAGAAAATGAAGGACTATGAGGAAGTGACTTTGCTAATGAAAAGTCACATTTCTCTTTAAGAAGCACTAGTTCATACCTAAGAAACAGAGACTGAGAGACACCATGGCTGAATACAGATGGATTCAACTGTTTTTCATTCTGATGTTAGGACTTCAGTTCACAGGTAAAGGATCCATATAACACTTACATAAACACAGTTACACTAAAGAACAAATGTATTAACAACCTTCATGTATTGTATGAATGAAGTATTTAACATAGTGAAAATATGTTGCTACTGAACTTACAGGTGAGATCTTCACACGTCACAGTGATATATGAGGCACATGTGTCAAACATTTCTGTTATTTTCACAGGAGCTTCCTTCTTTATCCAACTTGGAGATGAAGCCTCTTTGTCTTGTGAAAATGTGATACCTGATCAGGACAAATGTGACAGTACTACGTGGCTCTTCAGTAGGTTTAGAAACACAGTAACACTGTTTGAACTTGGGCAGATTCACAAAGAAGCCAAATCTAAATCAGACAGACTGAGTGTTACACAGAACTGTTCTCTGGTTATAAAGAACGTTGCAGTTGAAGATGCTGGTCGTTACACCTGCAGACAGTTTATATCAGGACAACAACCAGGTGGAAACTCTGTTGTTGATCTGTCTGTTGTTACCAGTGAGTATTTACATCATGATGTTTTCAGATCAAACTGTTTTATTTAACAATAATTATCATCACAATCATCAAGTTAATTTTACTCTTATCTTCACCAGTGACTCAACATAAAGACACTGATCGTGTCACATTAAACTGCTTCGTGTCAACATATGAACAGTGCACACTCACAGTAAAGTGGCTGTATGATGGTAAAGACGTGAAAAATGATGGTCAAAACATAAAAACACCACAGTCTTCCTGTTACGCCGCCGTTACCTTTATGACGTCTCACTACCTGTACTCATCACGGTTTATGTTATTTAAGTGTGAAGTGACTGAAGGTAACGATTTCCAGTTTACTTTCAGTCTTCAGCCTCTAGGTGAGAAACCAGGTAAGAATATTGTGAGCTGATCAACATTTATTATCTGCAGATTTGAACATGAGCTGTTTTCTAAACTATTATTAAAGAAATATTTCTTACATTTTTTCATTTGTCCAGGTGAAAAAACTACACCAGCAACACCAGCAACAACTGATTTCTTAGGTACAAACAACATAAAATCAGGTGCAGTCACGACAGAATCCACAATAAACTCAACAGAACTAGGAGGTAGTGACTTTATTTTATGATACCTTTCTATATTTTGAGAAGATTTAGAACCTGAACACAAAGCTGCAGTCAAAATGCTTAAAATACCTGTAATATTGTTTTTTTTCCAGATTGGTGGTGGTTGTTCCTCATTGTGGCTTTGGTTTTAGTGGCACTTTTAATATTGGCTGTCATAGGATGGAGGAGAACTCAAGGTGAGAGCGTTTACAGACGACACATTTATAACTAGAAGATTTAATAAAAATGCATTTTCTCTGTGGAAACTTAGGTTGATTGTTTTTGTGTGTTTTTAGGGAACAAATCACAGATGAATGACAAAGTTGTGAGTTAAAATCAAAACGTATTTGCTGCAGATTTCCTTCAACTCATATCTGAAAGAATGTCAGCAAAATATTATTATTCTAATACTGATGTAGATTGTGCTACACTGCATCATTTCAAGTCAAATGAATCTCTATTTGTCCAGATGTTGACTTCAAAACCTGCAGTGAGTCAGTCTGCTCCAGAAACCATTTACAACATGGTGAGATCACACACGACAACCAGCACAAAGTTACACTCCTGTTTGGTTATATTTGTGTGTAACTGTGTGAGACACAGTCTCGCAGTTTTGTGTGTTAGAATGTGCAACATAGATAAAAGGGGAAATTAGATGGTGCAGCTGGACTAAAGCATGACAGAAAGTGAATGTCAAAAACTAAACCACCACCAAAAAGCTTTCCACAAAACAAAATGTGCTCTTCAGCAGAAGTGAAGTGAAAGTGAGTCGGTGATGATGAAGGTGATTCAGCGAGTGAGTCGGTGTGAATGCTCATCCATGAGGTTTTTATGTTGTCTGCACTGTGCAGGTTGATACTGAAGATGAAGTTTCATATGCATCAATTAGCTTCAAAAAGAAGACCAACGGTGAAGCTCGGGTAAGATGTCTGCTTGGTGATACAGGTGTTTTCAGGGATTCTATGAAATAACATGTATGTGCATGTAGTTGAGTGATTTAACTATGTTGTAAAGACCTTTAGTGCACAGCTTGGGTTATGTCTGTTACATATCATTAACGCTTCTTTACATTGTCGTCTCCTTCTTTGTGTTGCGATGTCGTCATATCTTGTTGTGAAATGCACTGTATCCTGTGCTGTTTCCTTCCAGTTTCATACTAAAAATGAAGGTGATTCAGTGACCTACATCACAGTGAAAGCTTCCTCCACAGATCCCAGCGACCTTTACGCTGCCATCAAGTGACCAAAGAAACCAAATCATGTCATCAGATCATCGCTTCTCTTTACTCATGTTGTTCACAAAGATTTTATGTTGTAAAAAGCTCCTTATCCAGAAGATGTGTATATGTATAAAGTAGATGTAATAATTACCCTTTTTGATATGTTTTAGTCTTTTTTTCATTGTTTCCTGTTTTGCATCAGCTTTTATTCATCTTTAAATGTCCTCATTTCAGAGTGTTCAAAGCAAACTGAAAGTGGGGTGTTGTATATTATATTTGAAGTATAAAAAGTCAGAACGAGTTTAAGCCATATTAAGTGATATTTAGTGATGTAAGTGATATTTTTGATGTGACCACAGGAAGGATACTGTGTATTTTCTTAGAACAAGAGTGAAAGATTGGTTGAATTCTGTAAAGGATATTTATTATAACACTGTAGCGCCGCCTGTAGGTGAATTATCATTAAGGTTTACACAGTTGGTCGGAGAGGATGTGTGCACCAGTCTTTTAGTGGATGTAGGATTATTTATTTGTTTATTTGTATTAAGTAAAAAAGGAAATCCACAGCTTAAACATTGTGTTTAGGCATAATGGCCTCTATCTGTGTTACATTAAATTATAATTATTGGATTATTTAACTAACGTGAGAACCTTTTTTAAGCGTGTAAGGCTGAGCTAATTCTACCTATATTATCCACTGTTTGTGGGTTAATTCACTGCATAATAAAGTACTGTATTTTACATGCTCACATTTTATTTTATTTTTACCTAAAAGGAAACAGTAATGGACATTTTCAGATAAATGTAGTGGAGTAAAGGATCTATCTGCCTTTTTATGCTGATTATTTATACTGAACTGATTATGTATTTTTTTCTGAAATAGGAAAATGTGTTGTTTGGTTTCCTTGACCACAGCATGGAAGATAATTCTACCTGATACATTTTTGTTATACTTGATTAAAAAAAAAAGTATAAAAATTTATATCCAGATGTCTAACAGCACAAATTCTTAGTATACTGTTAAACTTTGCTCTAGAATAGCTACAATAGGCTATTTCTTCTGTGCTTTTATTCAGTTATGTTTAAGAGCTACTCACATCTTTTACCTATATAATTAAAGTTCCCAAAGTGAACTTATTATGCAACTGTCCCTGGCAGTTTTGTATGATGTTTTTCCAATGATATTACTTGTGCATCAATTTTCATTTAGTACTGTGCTGTTGTAGTCATTCAAAGCTGTAGCTATACTAGTAATTCTAACCCTAAGTATGTTATGGCTAACTTCAGTGAAAACAGTTACTCATAGGCAATGGTTGAGTTGCTGTCCTGCAAGAATCATGCTTTTATTAAACTTGTAAACCTATGTATCACACAATGGGGCTCTACTGTATTTTGTAGTTTGTATAACAGTGACTTTATTAATTGTAGTTGGTAACTACTGTTTTTTTGTATTTGCAAGTCCTTGTTCTAAGTTATGACATAAGTAAATAAAGTGTCACTTCATGAACTTTACTTTATTCCGGCCAGCACAGGAATGAATATCCGTATAAGAGCACAGGTTCATGTCAAGCAACAATAAAGCCTTTATTTTGAAAACCTTTTCCTCGACCCGGAAGTGATCCGACATTGACCCAGAACTGTTTCCTTTGCCGTGATTGTTGGAAGAATTCTGAATTTGATGCCGGATTTTCTGTCACAGTATAACAAACAACCACGGCTGCTTTTCATCATCTTTATTGAAATAAAGGCGCGGATGAGAGCTGCTCGGTGAGTTTAAAACCCAGAATAAAGGAGAAAAGAGAACCGTTGCTAACAGTTTTAGCTAACGTTGGTTTTAATGTCAAATGCTCGCGACAACAGCGGTTGTAAACAACACAGCTCAAAATGTAGCTAGTTATCGACGTTTGTGAGCATTTCAGGCTGCTGATTAGGTTGTTGTACTAAAACATGAGCAACCGAGACATACATTAAGTTAAGTAAGTGAATATTGGTGTAATGTATTGTCGCTTTCCATTCTAATTTATGGCGCAACGGTATTCGTTAGCATTAGCATTAATGTAACGTAATGAACTGTGAGGAATCTCCCAGCTGGTTTTCTACCAATGTCTGGCTTAGTTTCGTTTTGCTATGTTTACTTCTGTACTAGATGTGACTGTGGCAGCCGTCGACCATGAGTAACAGTCACCCTCTGCGCCCACTGGCCTCCGTCTCGGAGATCGACCACATTCACCTGCTGTCCGAGCAGCTCGGAGCCCTAGTTCTCGGCGAGGAGTACAGCGATGTCACCTTCATCGTGGAGGGGAAGCGTTTCCCAGCGCACCGGGTCATCCTGGCTGCACGATGTCACTATTTCAGGTATCTGCAAATGTCTAAAATCATGTTTTTTGTCACTTATTCTATAGATACGTTGGAAACTGTTGTATGGAGGTGAAAATAAAATGCTCTGGGGTTAAATGGTAGACAGAGCTGTAAGAAACATTGCTCAGACAAAGAAGAATGTAATCACAGCAAATTCTGTATACAGCTGTCATGTAGTCACTGAAGTCAAAGTGAAAAGAAGCAGGCACTGGACCCCTAACATATAGTCATACAAACAGATTTGACTGCAGTAGAGTGTACTTGTGAGTATTTGTGTTATTTATACATTTTCACAAACAAACAAATCGGTAACAAACTATCTTTTTCTGAAGGGAAAAAAACTCTTGACTAAAGCACCTGAGTGTCTGTCTTAATCTGAATCTATTAAAAAATGTATTAAAGTTGTAAAGAATACAGTATATTATAATTGTAATGTTCACTGTGGCGTGCCAACATACTGAGAGGTGTCTTGGATTTTAGTATTTTATCAGCAGATTTTGCCACAACAGCTTCTGCATTTCAATACTTAGGTATGGAAATTGTCTCTGATAGCGGCCTCACCGTCTTTATGCAGATCTCTGACCAGTATCACCCTTTTCTGCACATGAATGTGTTTAATGATACAAATGCCTATGATTTAGTCAGTTTTCTTGCATTTCCAATTTTAATTATCCCCTATTTTTTTAGAATATATTGCCACATGTTGTGAGATTTTTTGGCAGCTGGTTGTGACAGTTCTAAATCAATTAAGACCCTTACATACACTCACTCACTATAAACACTTCTTGCTTGTTAGGGCTTTGCTGTATGGTGGAATGAAAGAATCCTATCCCCAGGCAGAAGTGTGTTTGGAAGAGACGCGGGCTGAAGCTTTCTCTATGCTGCTACATTACCTGTACACGGGCAGGGCCAGCCTCAGCTCTGCCCGGGAAGAGGTGCTGCTGGACTTCCTTGGCCTGGCTCATCGTTACGGCCTACAGCCACTGGAAGATTCAACCTCGGAGTTCCTCCACACCATCCTGCACACCAACAACGTCTGCCTGGTTTTTGATGTTGCCAGTCTCTATTCTCTGAGCGTGCTTAGTGCAGCCTGCTGTTCCTACATGGACAGACACGCACCTGAAGTGTTGAATTCTGAAGGCTTCCTCATGCTTTCCAAGGTCAGAGGTGGCAGAAGTATAGAATGGCGTATGAACAAAGCAAATTACAGCTTTACCAATGCTAATGACATTTAATGACTATGAAAATGTTCCATAAATTCTGCAGACACAGAAAGATATTTGTGTTACACAGATGACTTAATGTTGTTCCATTGCTTGTAAAGCTGCAAATGAAATGTTGTGTTAAAAAATACTTACAGTATCTTACAGTGCAGGAAAAGCCTTAAACACTCATACACACACATAGCTGAGAAGCTGTTTGGTATTTTTGCTGTTTGCAGACTGCTCTGCTGACTGTGGTCAGGCGGGACTCATTTGCTGCCAGTGAGAAGGAGATCTTTCTGGCCTTGTGTCGCTGGTGTCGGCAGCACGGGGAAGGAGCTGAAACGCAGGAAGTGATGTCAGCAGTGAGGCTGCCGCTCATGACCCTGACGGAGATGCTAAACGTGGTGCGACCATCTGGCCTTGTGAGCCCAGACGACCTGCTGGATGCCATCAAGACCCGCTCAGAGAGCCGCAACATGGACCTTAACTACAGAGGAATGCTCAGTTAGTTCTCTTTGTTCTCTATCAATTTGCTGTCTAATGCATTTTTTTCCTGTATATTTTCTGTTGCATTAAATAGCACTTTCATTCATGTCCTCTTTCTTGGGTTTTAGTCCCTGAGGAGAACATCGCCACCATGAAACACGGAGCTCAGGTGGTGAAAGGGGAGCTGAAGTCGGCGCTGCTGGATGGAGACACCCAGAACTACGATCTAGATCACGGCTTCTCTAGACATCCCATTGAGGAAGATGGTAGAGCTGGATTACAGGTCAAACTAGGCCAGCCGTCCATTATCAACCACATCCGCCTACTGCTGTGGGACAGAGACAGCCGGTAAGACAAATTTGTGTCACCCTGCTGAAGAAAAGTAGCAAACTGCCCTAAAAGAGTTTGAATTTAAGCTTTAAACATATGTAGCATAATTCATAGTATTATCATTTAATATTTGAGTGCATTTTTGAAGTAGTTGACTGACTGAACTGATTTCTGGTTTTAGCAAGGTGATAAGGCTTTTTCAAAAGTTTTCTTTGAGTGTTTATTTAAAGAAATGTACTGGCTGTACTAAAAACAAGAGTCTGAGGTATTTGTGTACTGATATAAAATGCCGGTCTTGGTTATTTAAGGTCTTATTCCTACTACATCGAGGTATCTATGGATGAGCTGGATTGGGTGCGTGTTGTGGACCATTCCATGTACCTCTGCCGCTCTTGGCAGAATCTGTACTTCTCACCACGAGTTTGCAGGTAAACTAATACTAGTTCATTTTGCTTCCAGTTCAGTTACACCAACTGTGAAATGAATATATGCCCAAACTGTTGTGGAATAGTTGACTTTGTAGCAATTTACACCTGTTTATTGTGCCTATTTACAAGAAAACTTGCCTTGTAAATCAGAAACGCATCATTTAGCATTCTGTCATCTTGCAAAGCTGGAGATTTGGTGGCAGGAGTAGTCAAAACAACATCTGATTTCTTCTCTGTTTTGCAGAGAAGAATGAAGTTTTAACCTGATGTACACAGAAATTACAGTATCCTCAGTTTTTACAAACCACACTGATGTTTGCTTGGCAGAGGACAGACAGATGCACATTTTGGGATATGTCTGTTGAGTATTTTGATGCTTTATATGTTTTCACCCTGTCATGAATTCAGTGAATACTCTTGTTTTTTTATTAAGGCAACTTTACGTCTATGAATCCAACTGTCTTGTTGAAGGTTTTTCTTTTCAACAAACCCTGAATGTCTGGTCCTGCCAAGCTAAAATCATTACATGTGGTTTCATCTTCTGCACTTCAACAGCTAAATAAATATATTTAAAATATTGGATTAATATGTTACATAGCTGTAGGGTAACAGCATTGTTATTTGTTAAGGAAAACTGAATATGCTGAATGAAATTAAAATGAGTTACAACATTAGGTATTTATTTATTAATGGTTTAATTTTACTCAGTTCTGTTTTATACTTTGACCTTCGCAGATTTTTGCAGCTCATACAGCCTCTACCATTGTGTTTGAACAATTTGAAAGATTGTTCCGTCGTGTCAGTTTGCTTGGGGTTGTTTAAAGATTAGATTACGGTTCTTTGGTTTTGCTGCTCTCTCACATCTGATGTTGCTCTGTGTGTCTCAGGTATATTCGCATTGTGGGAACACATAACACGGTCAACAAGGTCTTCCATCTCGTGGCATTTGAGTGCATGTTCACCAACTCCCCAGCCACCCTCGAGAATGGACTTGTGGGTAAGTTGTGGAAAACATTGTTGCTGGACAGTTTCTAATAATTTAGCTCATATGTTTAGATTCACATTAATTTAAGTACAGTATGTGTGAAACCAAATACCTGCTGTAAACATGTTTGTAACCCTGACCCTAATATCTACAGTACCCAGTCAGAATGTGGCCACCATTGCAGCCTGTGCCAGCGTCGTTGAGGGTGTGAGTCGTAGCAGAAATGCCTTGCTCAACGGTGACACACGCAATTATGACTGGGACTCTGGTTACACCTGCCATCAGCTGGGCTCTGGAGCCATTGTCATCCAGCTGGCTCAGCCCTATTCCATTGGATCCTTAAGGTGAATGTTTAGGGTTCAAAACAGGAGCCAAAGGTCTTAGCAGCTCACACAGTGATTGTTGTGACATTAGTAATAAATTAGATTTATTTAGTGGCAAATCTTTATGTAGACTTTTTTTGTGACATCATAAATGGCAATTAGCACTTTTGCAGTTGCACAATAAGTAACAGTAGAATTTAGATATGAATGTGCAAGTAATTTCCTCTGAACAGCTAGAACTTCAGTTACAAAGTGACACTTGCAGATTGTAGAACAACTTTATTCTAAGACTGACGCGTTTTGGCTCATGGTCTTCATCAGGGTCTGTTAAAGGTACATAGCTAAGAACATTTAAGTAGAATAAAATACAACCAATCAGATACAAACACATACATATAAGCCAGTAGGAAGAATTTCCATGAGTGGGCGGGACTATCATCATGTGATTTCTGACCAATAAACTTCTAAAATGGACAAGGAAGCACAGGGTGTGTCTAATGATTGACGCAAGTGACATCGTATATGGTCAACAGGTGAAACGAATGCATTTATGAGTCTGAGCCCTAATAAGCCTGGTAGGTGTCTCCAAAAACAGTTCACTAAGCACCAGATGCCGCATGGCTCTCCAGAAGCAAGTAAGAAACTTCAACAACACAATAAAAGAACATATTCAAAATAGAACGTACCTATAAAAAAAAAAAGAAGAGCTGTGGATAAAACACAAAAAGATGTAATTGTAAGTGCTATTTTACAATGTGAATTTAAAAAAGAAAGATTTAGTTAAATGAAGACTATTTAACTGTCCTTAGCTGTGTACCTTTAACAGACCCTGATTAAAACCATGAGCCGAAACGTGTCAGTCTTATAATAAAGTTATTCTACAATCTGCAGTTTGTTTTCTCTCGTCCACCTCGGCAGTAGGTGAAGTCGTGCCAGAAATTTCTGATTGAGCATTAAAAACATTGTCATCACAAAGATTGACAGAATTGTGGTCATTTGAATCTACAGTAAGAAATGACACAGTGAAGTACAAAACGCACGTCCTGTTGTTTGTTCAGGCTGCTGCTGTGGGACTGTGATGACCGATCATACAGTTACTACATCGAAGTCTCCACCGATCAGCAGCAGTGGACAAAGGTGGTCGACCGCACCAGGATGACGTGTCGGTGAGGTTCCTGTTTCCTCCTCAGTTTCTGCCTTAATTTATTCACATTAATCTTCACCTTTTATTTGATACTGTAGGACATAATAACTAAAAGCTTTAAATGATATTTTCAATCTGAAAACATCTGAATTGCACCGTTGACGTGGGAATTCAAAATGAGGTCTATCATATGTTGTTGAGAACTGCATGTGTAGGTCATACTTGATCATTGTTGTTACCTGTAAACTGTTAAAAGTTTATGGTTACAAGTTTTTTTCTTTTAATGACCTGACATTCTTCTTTTTATATTGTTTGTTTTATTGTTAACTTTAAACCAGAGGAGGAAGTTTCTGATTACTGTATACAGGTGTTAAAATGCTATCTGATTTTAAGGGCACATTGAACTGCTGGTCCATCTCTAAGAAGACAAACAGCTTTGTCTGAAATTGCTCTCCTTGATGAGACGGCCTCAAAAAAGTTTTTTCTGTTGGCAGGTTTAAAGCTTTAAAGAACAGAAAATTTCAGACCTAATGTGAAACAGCTGCTGTTATTCTCTGTAAAGTCTGTGCACAGCAGCCAGGACCTTGTCACAAAGCACACACTCACAATATACATAAACAAAACGTATGTAAACAGACACACAACCTGAATTATTCGTCTTTTTTTCTCTCTGCAGATCATGGCAGACCTTGAAGTTTGATAAGCAGCCTGCCTGTTTTATCCGTATCGTTGGGACTCACAACACTGCTAATGAGGTGAAAATACAGTTTACTATGGTCCTCAAACTTCTGTATCTTTTTTAATGCTATTAGACACACAGAATTTGTGTTAATTTGTGTCGGTGGATCCGCTTTCACATTATTTTAATGGATCGAGCTCTGTTAGGCCGTTGTATATTTAAGCCACAGTTTCAGGTTCCTAAACAGTTCTAATATCTCGCTGCATTAATGAAAGAGTAACAGTACCTTAAAGGTATGATCCATGATTTTGGCAACGTTTACATTTTGACATGTTTACTTCAGCTCCTAAACAAATCCACGGATCCCTTCAATTAGGGCTGAGTAACCACGCCCCCCAGAATTCTAGGTCTTTGCCCCCATCGCACACCACCGTGATACTCTCTCTGCTTTGCTCGAGCAGTCCTCGTGCATAATTACCCAGCTCTACCCACAATGTTTTTTCACCATTAAGAGAGCAAAGGCTGTGCACAATGTGTGAGGTGTTCTGAGTGCTCACACTGCATGTACAGCTAGAGGAATGTGAGGAAAATGTTAATATGACAAAACGTGTAATTAAGTGAATCCTGGACTAAATCTTGAACTGATGGTGACTATCTTTCAGAATCAGACTGATTTCTAAGCTGTCTGTGTTGTTTGTGTGTGGTGATGTTGGACTGTGATCTCTCTGCAGGTGTTCCACTGTGTGCATTTTGAATGTCCTGCCCAGCTGGACACAGAGGTCACTGAAGGCAGTCCGGGCCTGGACTCGTCCGATACTGGGGCCACCTCCCAGCAACCACAACCCCAACCCCAACGACCATCACGCACACACAGCCTCCTGCCCTCACAGCCCTCTTCCTCCTCCTCCTCCTCATCTTCACAGTCGCATCATTAAGAGTCACCTTGCCCCCTTGTTGGAAGGTGTTGAGAGGAAGGGAGACCTCAGAATGCCATTTTGCACAGCCTTCACCATCCAGACTGCACTGCTAAAACCCAGCTAAAGGCGATCGTCTCGCTGTCATAACCCCTGGTCCTTTTGTCATAAGTGCAACATTACAGACTGATGTATCTGTAGCAGCAGAATTTAGGGCTCCAGTCTTCCCAGTTTTGAAACTAAAAGTGAGATGTTACATTCACTGGCTCATATGTTTTGGTAAAGGTACTTTTTAGCTACTAAAACCCAAGTTGTACCCTTCAGAATCATCATGGTGAAACGTTTACTTCTCCAAAGATGAGACACTGACACTGAAATGTGGTTATTCTGTACCACCAAAGAGAAGTTAAGATCAAGGTGGGTTTCTACCAGAATTTTACGAGTTAATATTTCAAAAAAATGTCGCTATTTTTTTAAGAAACTCTCTTAAAATGACTCTACTCACTTTTCGTACCATCAAGCTATCAGAGTCGCTAGCAAATATTTTTCCAACTTCAGAATTCTTCAAGTGTTTGCCAAAGCTGTGGCGCTAATGCGTTCTTTGGCATTTGTATGCAAATAGCACATAATCACATTATGCATTTGCATATGAAGTTAAAGCTGTTGAGTATTTCTTAACATGCTTTCACACCCAGTAAAACAGAATCTACAGTCTTTATCTGGTGTGACATTTTGATAGATAATATTCATACCTCAAGAAAAACACTGCTAAAACTAAACCTAGATTTAATTAAGTGTCTTAATTTAGTATTTTAAGCACTTGAATAGTTTAGCACAAGTAATTGAAGAAACTGATTAGGTTGTTGTGAAAATTGAAGCTCAGAGACTCGGACCAAATTACGTATGCACTAAGGCTGCCGGGAAGAAAGCTATATACAGTACATATATGAGCAGCTACTATTTGGCACTTTATTTTACTCGAGTATAAATAAAGGTTGCAGCTTGGGTCTCCTGACTGAAGTACAGTACTGTAGTGGTGGATTTGGAGTCTTTTTGCTTGTATGTTAAATTAATTTAAAAACTTCCTTGCTCTAGGATCTGTCACATTTGAGAGTTGTTTTTGTGTGTGTGTTTTGTCTTTAAATTAAGTTATCAGTGCTGTGGTTCCTGTTTGTTTCCTTTTGTGTCCTGGAGTTGCACATTGAAGTTGTTTGAAGTTTTGTCTTTTTTGAAACCTTTTGTTTGATGTGAAAAAACCTGGAATAGCTAACTATGCTTGGTGACCCCCTGATGTATCTATAAGCTTTCTTTAGTCATGCCCGTCTATATTTTAGAAGATTTGGGCTTTGTTCAGGTTAATTTGTAATATAGAGAACAAGCTTCCCAACCCTCCTCTTAACTTTTATTAGTTTGTTTGGACCATTGATGTGTGAGTGCATTTCACTGCCTCTTGTTCAATACATTGCCTGTGAAAAATGTGACATTGTTTATTAATGTAAATTGCTGTGAGGGTTCACATCCGTCAGCTTGCCTGCTGTTACACACAGCGCTGGTCTTTGACATGAGCAATACAGTGATCTCTATCTTCACATTGTCTTGAGAGCTTCTTTTACAGAGCAACAGTGTTGTTTGATCAGTGTGTTTTCTTCACGCCACAGGTACTGATGCACTGCTAGGTCATGTGCACTGCTGCCCGAGGAGACTTTTCATTGTGTTACTTCTCATTTTGAAACTCGACTAGATTTCTCTCCTGTTTCTGTTGCTCAAATAATCGTCTTGTTTGCTCCAGCCTGCAGGAGCTGCAGCCAAGAAGGCAGAAAGGAAAGCTAGTGACATTTAGCTGCCAGATATATACGCCAGGAGTTAGTGGACCCAAATCAGAGCTAAACAGAGAATGAATATTAGATGTATATTCATCAGATCTCATTAAACACAACTCCAGATTAATGCTACTGTAGGCAGCACATTCTCCTTATCAGCTTAGAAAGGTGAAAACATGTCAAGGTTGTGTTCACAGTTTGTGGCTTTGCTTAAACATTTCTGATAAAAAATAGTTTTATCAAATTAGAAGTGCCACAAATACATGCATTCACAGTGCACATATAACCAGAAAAATGTAGGTTAACACGTGCCCACAACTTATTTTCAACCCAGGCCCTGTAGTGTTAATCAAGCTCAAACTACTGTCACTGATGTTGTTCAAGACCTTTTTAACGTGAAATACATGCTGTCTCTCAGGACTGGCATTGCCCTATTACATGACGGCGTGAAACTGTCATAATTAAGTTGATTTTATTTTATTTTCATTGCAAATGTCTTAACAGAGTTAAGTCCTCGCTGTAATCAGGTAAAACCCGATTACAGCGAAGCCAGTGTTCAAACGGAGTCTTACACATTGACGCTTTCTGCTCGTTTTACCCGAACATACACTCAAAAGTTTAGCTCATGAGTAGCATTTATTGGGATTTTGTTGTATTGTTCGAGGCACCTTCATTTCGTTTAGGCAATATTGACATTTCTGGTTTGATGGACGCGTTTCCGGCGCAGCGTACTTCGTACTAGCGACGTGTGGATGGGGGTGGTCCTGAACCGTTAAAGAGGGGAAGGCCTTAGTCAATCTATTTATTTCTCCTTTTTTCACACCCTCCCACATATTTAACTTCGCCATAATTGCGTTGTTTCCGTGTGGGGGGGGACAGCAGGCGGTTTTCTGGCCGTTTTGGTGTCGAGTGAAACACCGGGACGCCCCCCTCTTTTCGCTCGTCGGTCGTAACGTCCGAACGTCCAGCTGATTGTTTCGAGTGCCGTTCAAACGGAGCCGTTTTGTTCCGCTTAACGGAAGATTCCCGTGGCCTCCGACACGGACCCAGCTCGCCGCCTCCGGACGCCGATTTGTGGACTTTAAAACTAAACAGGACGTGTATCTTTTGTTTGTGTGTGTCTCACGCTCCTTTTTCCCCCTCCTCATTGAACGACCAGGCCCCGGACTCGTCCCCAGCCTCGCGTTTCCATATCGGGCTTTTTTTTTGTTGGGAGTCATGGGAGACACTAGTGAACGAAGCAAACCTCCGAGTCTACCTCCCCGGTGTCCCTGTGGGTTTTGGGGGTAAGTGTTAAACCTAATATAAAGCAAATTAAACCAGTTAGCTTTCACCAAAAGGGGAAATGAAGCCGAAATATGTTCAACGGGTTCAACTAGTCCAAACCCATTGTTGTTGTCCTGTTGTGCAGGCCGAGGGTGGGGGGTTGGGAAGTTTAGCTAATAAATAACCTCCTAGCGTCAAAACTAGCTACATTTACGCCTTTTTTCTGAGCTAACGAAGCCACTTCGGTCGTGTGGAAGGCGAGCTGTCGTTTTTAAGCGTGCTACACCGTGTTGTAAAGGCGTTTTGTGAAGCCAGGAGGTGACGTACCCGAGGTATAATGATTTATTGCCAGCAGGCTCCTTTTAAACATGACATGTTTAAGTCATGTTTCCTTGAATTACCTCGAAGAAACGCAGCAAACAGACCACTAACGCGTTACTTTTGGGTACACAAGTACAAATATAAGCTGTTTTTGAGCGATTTTATGTGCGGTGTTGTCAAGTGGGTGAATTAGTGTTGCATACCGGATGTGATTCACTGACGTCTCCAGTGTTACCCCATAGGAAAAATGACAACCTTTAATCGATTTAACAATGGCCCTCACACATGACTGACATTCTCTCCTTTTAAGTCATGGTACAGCAGGAGAAAACCCCCCACAGCGTGATAAGATTACTGTCATCTCATTACTAAGCACAATAGACTCACTATAAGATACTTACTGTACAGTCATGTTGGTGACACGACTGTCCTGTGAATCACAACCAGCAGCAACAGCCCTGTTTTGGTGAATTATCAATACACAATGTTGTCATATGACACATTTGATTAGCAGCCCTCCCCCCCTCCAAACGCCAGCCCCCAGTTGCCTTCATTTGCTGGTGTCCACTAAGCGAACTGGAACCAGTAACCCACCTGTCAATGTCAGGTGACACAAACAGCAGCTTGTGGCCCTTCCTGTCACGGCTGAGAAATAACACCTGGCCCCGGGGGCTGTTGGCTGTCCTCTCCTGTCCCACACACACACACACACACACACACAGGCTCTTTACACATGTGACTGAAGCTCAAGGCCTCTTGAAAAGATCTTGAATAAGGATCCAGGATGAACATTATTGAAGGTCTTTGTAACCCATTATTATGAACGTATCAAATATGGTGTTTTAAGCAAAATTGCAGTTAATCTAAAGTAAGGTATGACAGTTGTACAGTGATTTATACTTTATTTTTAGTATTGGGTCTTACAGTTTATTTGTTTTGTGATGATTATTCAGCATTTCCACAACGATTTTAAGTTTTGTCAGGATTCATATTTAAAAAAAAAAGTCAGATTACATCCAGTTGAACACAAATCTGTGTGATAATATGCAGCTTTTAATTCCTGTCAACCAGTCCTCCACCACCATGTTGACTTCATTGATTAATTTGTTCTCTTTGGGTGAAGCTGAGCTAATCAGTAAACTCACCGGGTTGGAATAGTAAGCTTAGGGCCTGAGGTACTTTATACCCCATTTTAGATCATTACCAATACTTAAGGCTAGTAGTACATGTAACAGTGTTGTGAATGGGGAAAATCCCATCAGACATACAGGATAATCAACATCTCCATACTGTATAGACTCTTCATATCGACCAACTTCATTCAGTATTGATATATATACTGTATGTAATTGGCAAATAATGGACTATGTCTGAGAGAATGACAGTAACACTGAAAACACCCACAGCCTCACAGTTCAGTTCCTTTCAGGGTTCAAGGTTAATGGCTTGTTTTTGTGTGTGTGTGTTGTCTTATCTGTGTTTGTTTTTATCTGCATGTTGTTTTGTGATGAACCAGATGTGTTTTAAGCACCTCGGCAAGTTTCACTTGCTTGTGGTACCTTTTTCTGCATGTGTGATCAAATATTCCGATCTAGTCTACTGGCTGGACCATCACCTGTACTGGGAGACGGGATGGAGGATTTTGTAATGCCTTCTTACTGTAAAGAAATTGTATTTAGTTTTCTCTGGCTCATCCTTGGGAATTTCTTTATTTTTTGACTGGACATGGATCACTCGTGTTTACTGAATAACATGCAAAGTCAAACTTACATTTGTTGGCTTTTTCTAAATACGTACAACCTGGTGTGACACTGCAACAGGTCAGAACTGATGCAGTTGAGTTTCCAGTTTATTAGGTTAATTTGTCCACTGTACAAACCCAACTGTCCTGTGGTAAATTCTATGTTTGAAACCTCTCATGTTGAGTTTTTGTAGACATATAGTCAAAGAGCTGATTCAGCTCTCTGACCGTCCTTGAGGCAGTGGATAGTGTTAGACTAGACTACATTATAGTTTCTAATATTGCATTCACCTTATCTGTCTCTCATCTAGAAATGGGGATTGACGAAAAGGTAGAAACTCCTTTTTTAAGTTGTATCTCCAGAAGTAAATAGGAAAAACATGGAAATGACAGATTGGCGGTCACAGAGTCCATTGAATAGTCCCTTTGTTCTCGGCCTGAAATATCTATAACTTTAATCCATTTATGGAGATATCTTGGTCATGCACAGATGCGATGACCCTTCAAGGCTACAAATATCTCCTCCTTGGTCAAAGCTAGAAACAGTCTGTGCAGGTTTGTCCCGCTGCTTTAGTTACACGGTTCCTGTAGGAACATGGGAACAATGATGTGAATACACTCCAGAGTTCCAGCTTTCTATACTATTGACAGGACTCACACTGATAGAAATGGATCAGCCTGACATATTGTGGTGGAATGAACATTAAAGAGAGGTCCAGAAGGTGAGGGAACAACAGAACATGCCTGTAGGAAAGGTACCACCAGCCACCAAGAAAAGCAGGAGATGGACCAATACATTTCCAGAAAGCTCGGTGTTGATGAACACTGGTCTTAAAAAGAACTGGTGAACCTTGCGTGTAGTGTTACAGTATTCTTAATCATATTAGTGGTCTAATAAACAGAGTAATGACACTGTTTTTCCCTGTGTACTCGTGGTGGCCACAGCAGAAAGACGTAGTTGATGCTCTTCAGAGGCTGAGTTACAGTGAATCCAGTGACTGACGGAGAGCTCTGAGCTTTTATAGGACATAACTCCCCCTCAGGGCATCCAGTAGTATTTTCAGTATGGTGTAGTCAAACCTCAAAGGTGCGGTGGCCATTTTAGGACATCTCATACTCAGCATGTCAGGCTCAGCTGGGCATCTTTAGCTGGCCTTTGTCAGCCTTGGCCGAACTTCGAACTGAATGGTAGCACACTGCAGTGACAGCCTTCAGACAAATGGATATCAGCCTTATCATTTTCAAATATATGCATTGTGTGCGTACTCAGAGGTGTAAGCATTCAGTCATCATAACGGCAGGGTACCTAGTGTTTTACATTAGCTAAACCGGATATTAGTGAATAACAACCTCTCCTTGTTTGACTGCAGAAAGACCTGTGGAAAAAGGTAACAGGAGACGCACTTGATTCACCTGTTAGAGCACATCTTGTTGTTTTGCCTCTTGTACAAAACTAGGTTATGAAACATGTTATGGTTGACTCTCAGGTTGTGATATAATTGACATTTGAGATATTCAAACGGGGGCATGACCCCACTAGTGTGTTATGAAGGCAGTACCATATTTCAGCATGTTGTTTGTCCTCTACATTAATGTTTAGCTGGACTGGATGAACTGATACTGTATTTGTTTATGGGGACAGATTAGCTTTATGCTTTGCGAGAATAATGTGCACCAGAGAATTCTGTATTTCACTCATATAAAGTTTATAATTTTCTTTCCTTGTCAGCATTTCCATCTATTAAATATTTTTCGTGGCACAATAGGGTCTTGATTTAACAATAGTTTTAATAGTTCACTTGGATGTTTGACATTACGTTGACATTCTCTCCTGTCTCCTCAGGTCCAGTAAAACCATGAACCTCTGCTCCAAATGTTTTGCTGGTGAGTCTTTTCCTACAACCAATATTTCTTAAATTGGAATAATGGTGAATTGCATAATGAGATGAAGTTACTTGTGTATCCTGATTAAAAGTAACATATCATTCCACAGCAAAAAGATTCTTGATAGGATCTGAGCTCTGTAAAACAAATAAAAGTATTTGCATAGCAGAGTGATCATTATTAAAGTATGGTTTCTTCTTGAATTGTTTCCCTAAGTTGCTGTGCCTCTAAAGTTAGATCTGTGAAGAAATAATTGCTCAAGAGTAGGAGATAATTATCGGCCAAATTCTCTGTTCTCTGGAAAACTGCTCCCTTGTTCACTGGCAGCTGACCAGCTGTCATTTAGTGTCTCTCTCATATTCCAGAATTTAGTTTGTCTGCCCAGTTTGTGTTGGACAAAAACCTTGATATTTGCCACCGATCATTATATCAACATGTTTGTGCACTGTTTGCCTGGAGGGGTTCACCTCAGCCGCAGAGTTAACTGATTGAATTGATCATATTGACATATGTTCATAGGAAGAGCTGTTCTGACAGCCGTTTGAGGCTAGGTGTGCCAGCTGCCTTCAGAGAGGAATGCTAACAATGCTAAGGATAAGGATAATCAGCTTTATTGGCATTGATCACATTTTACATGTTACAACGAAATTTGACTTCTGCATTTAACCCAGTGGGCAGCCACAGGCTGGTGCTGAGTGTCTTGCTCAAGGACACACCTGGTATGGGGGATGGCTGGGCTGGGATTCAATCCTGCCACCTTCTGCGTCTGATGCTTATCCCATTGAGCTACCAGGCCGCCTAAGAAGTCATTCTAGGAAAATGGAAGAACAAGAAAGAGATTTCATATGAAACGATATAACTATTAATAGCCTGCATAAATGACGATGAGATTCCGTTATATTAAACCAAAATGTTACATTGATCTGTAGAGTTGTTGTGTTTTATTGTTGCTCAGCTTGTACACTTAGGTAACAGACTAATGACTCCTGTGGTTGCTGCATTCAACTGTTTTTTATGAAACTCACTTTTTCCACAATGTGAAAAGTGTCTGACAAAGAAAAGTGTCCAATTAAACTTAGAAAATGTCAAAGTATACATGAAGTTTTTTTTTTTCTATCTTCCAATCTTGTTTGGGAGGATGGGTTGAGGGTGCACTGCAGCCCTGTCGGTGGCCATGGTAACTGGAGAGTATGGCAGACAGCGAGGACCTAAGGGCCCGTGCTTTGAGTCTGACATCACAGACAGCGGTAACGCTCAGAATAGACTCAATACACATGAGTATGGAGGCTGAGCAGAAGTGGGTTAGCCCACATGTGGAGGAGAAACTAAAATCTAGGCTGACCCTAACCCTCCCTGGAGGGGGTAAAGACAGTATCACCATGAATAGATAACGTCTGAGATTATCTTTCTATAAAGACCCAAAGTGCAGCTCAGTCGACCAAGGTGATCATGTCTTTTTCTTGTTGTTGGCAAAGTTAACTTGTCGTCAGTACAGCTGAGCAAAGCGACGTTTGGATGCATTTAGTGCTCGGAAGGCTTGAACATATTAAACTTGATGATCAGTTGCTGAAGAGCTGTTTTGCTGAAACAGTTATTCCCAGTATTAGTTAATCTGCTCTTTACTTTCTCTTTTAATCAGTAAATTCTTTGGTTTCTAAGACTTCAGAAATGCTGACAATTATCCATTTCTGTTTACTAAGACCCAAAGGGACGTCTTCATATCGTGTTTGTCTAAACAGTCCAAACCGCACAGATATTTAGCTTACTGTCATGAAACTGGACTCAGGGTAGATTTGGCATATTTAGTTAAAATCCGTACATTTTTAATTGATTATTCAAATTCATAAATTTCTAGATTAAATTAACCTTTGTACCTGCTTTGTAAAGCACCCCAGCAACGAGGTGAAAAAATAATTGTCCCTGCCCCCAGCTCGGAAAACAGAGTTCAATTTACTTGCCACACCCAGGCCTGATTACTGCCAGACCTGTGGAATCAGAAAATTACTTAAGTGGAATCCCAAAGAAGTTGTTCAGTGGCAGCTGGACTTGTTTTTAAGTTCTTTAAGACGTTTCACCTCCTACTTTTTCATAGCACCGTAACTTTGTCACCAAAAAAAACATAATAGCAGGACATGAACACAGACCTGAAACTGACTATTTTAATTGATCCCAAGTGGACTCTAGATGTCTAGATTTGTCTGACTCTTTTTGTCATTTCTTAGTGATTAATTCACTAGCAAAATACTTAACAATGATATATAATAATAATCATAAACATAAACAAATAAATAAATGCATTTCCAGCAACCAGCTAATCAAGGAATTGACTAACTATAGGCAATTCTGTAATGAACATCAATACTCAGAAGTCCTGTTTCCTGCTATTGTAAAACTTAAATGTAAATAATGTAAATTTTTCAAAGCAGCTCGTCTGATGACTTTATATGTCTCCATAGATACAGCATACAATGTGAGAACTCTTCACTGCACTCAGGTGTTTCCTGTTTCCTTTCACTTTTAATTGGCACAGAATGTGTTAATCAGAATTTGATAAGAAGCCATAACTACACAAAACCATCATTTCTAAATGCTACATATAAGCTGTTATTACAGAAATGGTGTCATGGCGTTTGTGTGTGCAGCTGTTTTTCTGTAAAACCCCACAAACAGGCCCATTTTGTCCTCCCCCCACTGTCTGTATCTATCTGTTTTCCTGATCTGTTTTTATTTTTCCTCTCTGCTCCCTTACTTACTGTCCTTGACCACAGACATCCAGAAGAAGCAGCCAGGGGATGATTGCACCTCCAAGCCCATCCAAAGCACTGGGAGTAGCCAATCATCCGTTTTCAGTAGCGAGACGAGCAGTAGTAGTAGCCAATCCGTATTGTCGTCGCCACCCTCTAGTTCCGAGCAGCTGTCAGCTGAAGAGCCCTCGCCCACATTTCCCAGCATGAGGGAAGGTAAGATGGGACAACTGTCAAACAGTTTCACACTCCACGTGTGCTCTTTTTCATGGCGTTCACTTGGAGGGAAAGAAAAAGTGATGATTTGCTACAAATGTCCTCTGACAATGTGGAAATGAACACGGGGGTCAATGTTTGCAAAAGGAATACAGCACTGTTTGTCAGTGTCTATTCTTTGTCTTTAAATCCAGTGGGAAGGCAGACACAGGAGATAAAGCTCTAAAGGGATTGAGTCACAGGCTGGCAGGGAGCTGAAGCTTTCAGCTGCTTGCAACAAGGCAGCACAATTTAATGATCAATGAATCAATTTAAAACACCTTGAAGGACTATGGAAAAGATTTCATGCTGCACTTCTCTGACCAGTTGCTGAGCTCAAGACTAGATCGGATGTGTTTCTGTGTAGATATCAGGATTTCCTTGGTTTATTAGTTTTTCCTCAAAATGGATGGATGGTATCAGAAGAAAACCTTTCACATCTTGCCTCACGTCTTCATTTGCATCTACAGGCGTGTCGTCCACAGAAACAGCCCAAGGCACACTCTGCACACCCACAAAACGTCCACGAGAATCGGGTACAGTCGGCCTCTTCTTTCTGCCACTAGCTCGCCGCGACCTGCCCCACTTTGAGTGCTAACTCTTGACCCTGCTGTTTGCTTTCAGCCTCGGGCTTGGAGAGCGAGGCGACGCCAGAGAAGCGGCCCCGGACAGACGAGAAAGAGGGGAGCAGCGAGGAGGCCCGCGGGACGCCCAAACAGAAGAACCGACGGCGCTGCTATCGCTGCCAAACCAAACTAGAACTGGTGCAGCAGGAACTGGGCTCCTGTCGCTGTGGTCAGTACCAACACTTGAGCGTGGGTTTCAGTTGTGTGTCATCATGACCCAGACAGCTGCATATGCTGCACGTTGCTTTTGATTTGACTGGAACCAGATGCCCACTGTGGTTGAAAATGTGTCAAGCAACAATATCTGTAGTCATAGTTTGACTGAAAAACTGAAGGTACATAAAACAGTGTTACAGTTTATCAGCCACCAGCCTTACTCTTACTTGGTTTAAGCACCCTATCGCTATCAATAAGATAAAGCTGACAACGCTTTACTTGTTATAGTGTTGTTAAATGTTTGTAGAGCTGTGATCGGATCTTCACGAAAGTCACAAATTTGTCACTTTCTATGTTTAATGGTTGTGTTCAGTATTGTCACAGTATTTAATTAACTATGATGTATGATGTAAAATTAGTTGTTTTCTTGACAATAGGCTTGATGAGGTGATGTTTTATACAAAGTGGGAATAACACAGCACTTATCAGGGTCACTTCACATCTCACCACTTCATTTCGGTTTCCCTCCCAGGCTACGTATTCTGCATGCTGCACCGTCTTCCCGAGCAGCACGACTGTCTGTTCGACCATCTGGGCCGCGGGCGCGAGGAGGCCGTCCTCAAGATGGTGAAGCTGGACCGCAAGGTGGGCCGCTCGTGCCAACGCATCGGGGAGGAGTGCTCCTGATTGGTCACACCGTGACCAGCCATCCAGTTAGAGATGAGGCGCTTACAAAGAGGAGGAGGAGGAGGAGATGGTGGTGGAAGAACGAGGAGGACAAATGGGATGGTGGGTGGGAGGGAGAGGGGAGGGAGGGAGGGAAGAACAGGAGGAGGGGAGGGAGCACGGTCGTAACATCCTGCATCTGACCTGACGATTCTGGAGCTGAGCTTGACGCCGCCTTGTTGACGTCCTGATTTCCTGCCTGGAGCGTCTGTTTGGACTCTGCTCCGGACGAGGCTGCTCGGGGCCAGCAGGGGGCCCGGCGGCTGTTCGTGGAGCCACGTTCAGTATCGCATGTTCACACACACAGCCTTAACCTCACCCCCCACCCCCCCACCCTCTGTCTTCAGAGGAAGGACACAGCAGTGAGATCCAGTCAGTCGTACATCATCCGCAGCTCCACTGTATCTCGCCACAGTTTCCTCCTCTTTGCTCACACTCCTTTTTTTTTTCAGTACAGGAAGTTATGGAAGACGAACTGCTGTAGTGTTCAGCTGAACTGATCCGTTTGGATTCTCATTCAACAGAGTTATTGTTTGTTTTTCTTTTCCATTTCTTGGTCGCGGGGGGGGCGCGTCCAGCTCTATCCCACGTCCACTCCTCAGGTTGTCATCAAGGGGTTGGAGTATCAAACCTGTAACCCCGCCTTCCTCTTTCTTTTGTTTTTTTTTCCCGCCAACATTTAGGTTCGTGCACAGCATCACTAAGTGTGCATGGTTCCAGCAACAGTGTATTTGTGCAGGTTTGAGTTGAGTTTGTAACATGAGGCAGTCCACGGATGCTGTCGTGTTTTTGTTTTGTTTTTTTCCCCCATGTGGCCATCATGGTGATTAGCTCAGTTTTTACTGCTTAACCGTGGTGTCATGGAGGACAATACAGCCAATCCCTGCCTCTGCTCACACAGACTGTTCGACATCTATAAAAAAATAAAAATAAAACCACACTAATGAACTAACGGTCACTCAGAGAATTCCTCTGTGTAGCAGATCATTTTCTCCCTCTTCCCCTCCTTCTTTTCAATTTACTTAGTGGTACTGTTCTTGATACATAAAGGGAAATACAACTGAATTTTTGTATTCAAATGAAGAGTTCGCCAAAACGCCACGTTTTCACTTTGAAAACAGATACCTGAGGTTCATCAGAGTGTTTCTGCAGTTGTAGGTGATCAGTCGAGTGCTTAAACTGAATACATAAGTTACTTACTACCCTTTTAATAGTTGTATAATTTCTTATTTTGTGTTTTCTGGGTAGTATTAGTTGTAATTTCAGTTGTTGTTTCTATTAGTGAACTTTCACTAAATCAAAGAGAGATGGGGGGGGGGGGGGTTGTCCCACAGTTTAAATCTGTGATGTCATATTGATGCACAACACAAGTGAACTTTGGTTTGAAGGCTGAGAATTGAACCCAAAGCTGGTTAAACTGGAGGTGTTATACACCCAAAACAACAATAAAACCGAGCTCAGTAAAGTAAGACCTGCCTTATGTTAAGTTTTGAATATGGTCGCTTCAACAAGTGAACCAACCGTGATTGGTTCACTTCAAACACTGCTGTTAATTAAACTTGTAATTTAGGTCTGGTCAAACGTGAGCTAAAGAATTCCAGTGCTCTGTCACGGATTTCTTTTTCTGTTGAACCCCGTCATGGTTGTGCATCTACCGACAGACTCTAACCATCGCTGCTCTCCAGAGTCTAATGACGCCTCAGCTGGTTTTGGCTGCAGAAATAACTCCCGAACTCTCAGATGAAGTGGTTTTTCCCTTTCATCATAAGGTTTTGTTTCGTCATTGTTTCTCACCCCCTGCTCTTAATCAGCCTACACAGTCTGACTGCTTGGACTTTGTGCTGTGCATATTGTTCAGTTAAATGCATCTCTTCCTTCTTCTCCTAAAGGGGGGGGGGTTCTACCAAAATCAACTTTTTGACATTTTCTTCTTCAAATTTAGATTTATTTTGGTATTTTGGCAAACACAGTGCTGGTGCATTGAAAGCATAGGCTGCAGTTTGTTTCATTCAGGTGCAGGACTTTCCATTAAATGTGCTGTGCAGCCTCACAAGGCGTGCAGTGTGAACTGTACGTTTAGTGTTTTTCAAATTGGAGAAGATATCCTCGAATGGTAGGAAATTAAAAAAATCGTCTGTTGTTTGCATAAAGAACTTGATAAAAGTTGATTGAGGTGGAGCTCCCTTATAACCAGACACCACTTAACTATGCTAACTCTCCCGCACAGGTTACTGTTTCTTCTCTCCCTCACCTTTCCCCACTTTTCTCCAGTGAGAACGCAGTGAAGGATGAAGGGAGTCTGGAGAAACGTCGTGGCTGGTTCTTCTTTTGATATTTTGAAAACCTTGTTCCTTTTTTTTTTTTTTCTTGAGTGCTAATGAGAAATGGAAGAAATTGAATATCTTTCTGTACCTTTTAAAGAAAAAAAATTATTTAACCTTATATCAGTTTGAGTTACTTACATCCTAGCATAGAGTGGCATATTTAGTTAAATGTATAAAAAAAGCAAGAACATAATTCTGTCCTATTTTCTCCTTTTAATTTGATGGTGTTCCATTTTCTGCTGAGGAAAATAAACTGGATTAGAGGATGTGGTGTGTGTGTTAATGCGTCTTTATTTTTCCATATATTTGTGTGAAAGTGGGTTTACTGTCAAACAACACCGTTCTGTGCATCACAGCTCATCATTGGCAGCTATGACACCAAGCAGGTTTAGATTCTTCTATCGATATTGTTTTTCCTGCAGTCGTCCTGCTGGAGTTGATACCTTTTTTATATTAAAGCATAAAACTGTGATGTACGATAACTTATCTGTCTTCTTAGCGCAAGAGGACAAAACTAGAGGTTAGGGTAGGAAGTAAAAGACAACAATAATAACACTGCCTAGTAGACAGCAGGAAACCTCATCAAGATATTTCACAATATAAGTAAAATATAATTGAAAATGCCAAACAAGGAAAAGTGAAAAATGCAGTGGATGCGTTCTTCCTGTATCTGTAGTGTGGTATTTAGGAAATGACTGTGGTCGTTTTATATGGTTGGAAGCGAGAAGAGAAAGCAGGCTAGTGGACCCGAGGTCAAGGATGAGACATCAAGCTCAACGGTGAGATTAGTGAAGTACTCGCATCCTTTACTTACAATGAGCATAAAGAGCAGCAGAAACACCGTTAATGAGAGCACTTGTTCTCATTAGGCAGTAGAATGATCTCATGCTTCTGTATCACATATAGAAAGTCATTTTCTATTTTCTTACTGTCTTACCTGTGAGTGTAAACTTGAGGAGTTTTCAAGCACTGCTCTTAAATCTCGAGTTTTACCTGAGAGGTGCTAAAATCCTTTTCTGCTGCTCTGTCACAGGAACAAACCCAATCTGGTGAAGAGAACCATCTGATGCAGCTGAAAGCTCCAGATCAAGCCAATAAGTGGTCATTGAGTTGAAGATTATTCCTATGACCAACAGTTTGTTGGTTGAGTTAATGCTGACGGACAGAGCCACGTCGTTAGTTAGTCCACCAGAGGTCTCAGTGAGCAGAAAAATGGTTTTCTCTAATATTTTTTTTTTTACATCATTTTGGAAACTCAGCCAAAACAAGGTGATTCAAAATACTTCTTAAGATATAAAGTGGACCTAGAACAAGTACAGTGATTATTTTCATTATGATTAATCCATTGACTGAGATTCTAAATACAAAAATATTTCCTGTGATACATGACACTTAAAAGCGAGAAGCAGAAAATATTTCAGTAAAACTATGAACTGATTCAGTCGACTAAACGATTAATGACAGCCTGTAGCTGCTGTTTAACTGCAGTCATGGAGTTAATGGTAATGAAACCACAGCTGCTCTAGTTATTTATTACCAAGTGGAAGAAATTACTCTGAAAAATTCAGAACTGACAGTTAATTACAAGCAGGAGTCTGACAGCAGTGTGGTTTTTTTTCCACATTATGAGCAGGTTCTGTGATATTATCCACACGCTGAACTGACTTTGAGTTGTATGTTAATAAAAAAGTGTGTGTGCTGAGCTTGACCTCACAAACTGTGAAAATACAGTTACTCAGGACACACACTAGATGGTGCAGTGACACAGTAAAGACGTGGCCCCCCGTGGGTTCTTCTCTCCCACATAAATCATTTTTTTTGTTCCACAAATGTTTTATTCGTGACACTGAGATAGAACCACGTGCTCCGTTGTGTATCTGATCATTTGTTGAAATGAAACGTGGGATAACTCACAGCTTCCTTGTCGTCAGCTTCCCTCCTCTCTCGTCTTGTCTCATCCCACTTTCCACTCCTCTTCCCTCTTGCCTTGCTTTCCCTCCTTTCTGTCTCCTCTCCTGTTTCCTTCACACCTTTCCTACCTGTTTTGTTGCTTCCTCCCTTCTTCTCTTCATCCCATCTTCTTTTCCTCCTCTGTCAGTCTGCACGCTGGGAAACCTACACTTGGTCCTTGGATTAGTGTGTGTACCTCTTCTTTTTCTTACTCACCCTTTGGACTTGTGTTGTGCTTTTGTGTTTGTGTGTTGTTTATGGCTTATGTGATTTAGGATTTGTTTATAATCCTATGGACTTTTTTCTGCTGCACTTTATCCTCCTACTTTTAGGGGTTTATTTAAATCTACTGTGGTTTTTCACTTTGGATTATTCTGCTGCCTGTCTTCTTCACTTGGGTTCAGATTCAGAAAGGAGCAGTCGTCCATAAACCACACGGTGAGTTTACTATCAAGCAACTACTAACTATTCTATTCTCCTGACTTTACTTTGGTTGTGGGTGTCGGCAGGTGGAGCTCCATGCTCTCACTATTCCAGCCTTCAGGAGGGTCCAGGACTCCCTCCCGCGGCTGTCAGGCGTGTCAGAGAAGCGCTGGAGCTTCTGTGAGTTGAGAGAGAGACGGAGAGAGACGGAGAGAGAAATAGTCCGCGCTCCTCAGTCAGTGTTTGAGCGTCAGCGGGCCCAGACGCACTTGTGCCGGGTGACTTTCTGCAGCTTCGCCGCTCGTTGCGCTTGTTCCCGTGTGTTCCTCGCGTCTGCACGATGGGCTTCTGACAGCGTCCGGGCTGCGGGCGCCGCCGGCTTCTCCTCACCGGAAAATGAAGCGTCTCTGTCGGAAGCTGGCGGTGGCCGTGGCGGTGCTGGTGTGGCTGGGAGCGCTGGTTTACCTGCTGGTGCTGAGCCGGAGGAGGCTGCCGGAGCTCGGTGCCGGAGCGGGAGCGGTGGGAGTAGGAGGTGGAGGAGGAGGCGTAGCGGGAGGCGGAGAGACAGCGGACAACCAGGTGAAGTAAAGACTCTTCCAGCTCTCCTGCTGTGTGTGTGCGCGACACAAACTGAGAGACAGACAGAAAATGTGTGTGGTTTGTCTGCAGGGACTTCCAGTCTCCTGCAGACAAACACATTATGTCCTGTAGGTAAAGTACATCAGTCATGTGTTCACAGTGACATTCGTGGTGCGTTTAAACACGTGTAGTTTGGCTGATTAGTCTCCTCACACAACTCAGATATATCGTTTGTGTGCACAGTTGTGGGAAAGGTAAATGGATCAGTACAACTTTTAAAAAATCTCAATTTCAAGTCACCTGTTTTTAAATGTAGTAAAACAACTTAATCAAGTTTATGTATGGGGAAGTCAGCCTAATGTAAAAATGCTTCATTACAAGTGCATGTGATTTGCACTAATTAGTGATCTTCACATTATGTGAGACTTCCTGTTTTTAAAGTGATTATTGTGCAAACTAACTTCTGTCAGATACAGTTATTGAATATAAAGAACACAACTTCCTCTGTAAAGCAGTTAAGGGCCACTAGTCATAATCAAATAACTAAAAGTGCCAAATATAACAAATATATCATGAACTACTTTATTTTAAACTAAAGGAAGTAGTTACAACCTCTTCCATCACAGCATATTTCTATTTGATCCTACAGTATTTCTGCCAATATATGAACATATATATACAACTTCTGATAGGAAAAAAAGTGCCTTTCCCATAATACCCCAGTAATATACCCATAAATCCACTATAGGGGCTCTTACCATGTATGAAGTCATTATCAGATTGCTGTGGCTTCTTTGAAGATAATTAGGTTCATTGTCACGCCGCTTGGTGCCTGCACCCTGCGTGCACTGCAGGACGTCTGTTACACAAAGACCCGCAGCATGTTAACTGTGGCTGTATTGATTCTGCTTCTCATACCTTGTTTTATTGAACCATTAGCACACACACATAAACTAGAAATCATCATTCCTTTACAAAACAGACTGTTTCTGTATAGGAATAGAATGAAATAAAAGGACAGTACTCCACTTCTGCATATTAAGGCACTATATATGCCATTGTATGAATATTGGATGAATAGAATATGAATCCATAAAACCAGTGTTTGCAACTATCGACCTTTTTTCAAATAAATGCACATTAACTGTACAGTGAAAGTGAAGTAGGTACTCATGAAAGTTTGCAGCGTGTTCTCGAGTAATCACATTTACTTGTATCCCAATCAGGATTTATTGCTTTGTTTGTGAGTCGCTCTACACTATTGGCAAAAATGCACCCGGTTCACTGTACTTTGCAACAATTTTCTTTGGAAAGACCTTTGTATTGATGTGTGTGCGGTGCGTTTCTGCGTGTGGGAGGGCTGCTGCATATTCAGCTCTGAGACTCTGCATGTGTCAAAGTGACGACTGTTATGAACGCAGAGACAACAGAAATGTAAGGAGCCCCGCATAACATCTGATAGCTCTCAACTCAACCCACTCTCCTAGAATATGCATGTTCTTGAATCTGATCAGTACTGTCTGTGGTCACAGTCGTCAGGGAAGTGATCTCTGACCCCCCCTGATGGTTACTTGTAGTGCAGGCGGTCTAGGAACTGAAGCTGAAGCTAGATTTGTTCTGGATATGAGCATCAGTTAAAATGCAAAAATGCAGATGTGGTGCGTTCAGGAGCCGCTGAATGGAAGGTTTCAGAAAGTTCTGAATGCTGCAGTAGAAACACACATTGCTGCAGCCACCTGCAGTCAAAAGCATGTGTGTATTTCTGTAACAATATCACTATATGTGTGATCTGTTTTCTTGCTGCATTTTCTTTTGTCTAAATGTTTGAAAGAATCGCTCAAATTCGAGCTTCCGATGTAATGAGGTGAGCGATGTCAGTCGGTCAGTCGGTTGGTCCAGACTGAAAGAACTGAACAACATATAAGATGGACTGATGTGAAATGTTATGACAGAGAAAATGAAAACCACTGACTTTAGTGATCTCTTGGCTTCTCCCCTAATGTTAAATATCTCAGCATCTACCAAATTAACTAGCACATTTGTTGTTTTGAATAAAACGTCTCAGTGACTGTTCTGCTCTTTGTCATGAAATCTGGCACACACCTTTTTGCCCCCAACCTAAGGCTGAATTTTAATCATTGTGGTGCCTCCCTAACTTTCCCACCTAGCACCATAATCAAGTAAAAACTTGATCTATAAATCATATAAACAGATCTGGAATGACAGGGTTTTTTGGGGGTATAGAGATTTTAGGTAGAGCTGCTGGGACTCCCTCTGTTTCCATAGCTGTTTTCAGACGTGCACATATCTAGACATTACCTGTAGGAGCTGAGCGAGCAAGTACAGTGTCTGTGTGATGTCTGATTGAGCCCATGTGTGAATGTAGCAGGTCTGTGTGAGTGGAGCACAGTGATTTCTCAGGTGCTACACCTCAGCTAAACAGAGTACGTCCAGTAGTTTGATAGTAGCAGCAGTTGGCTGCTTGTTCTAAGAAGAAACTGAGAAATAAAGGAGTTAATTATTAAGACGACTGCCGCTTTGAAGAAACTCAGCATGATTGCATATTTGTGTAAAACAGAAAAATCCAGTCAGTCAAAGTATAATGAATATGTGTCAACAAAGCTCTGGAAACATCAACAGTTCCTAAAGAAGAGCCACAACTTCATTTTGAGACTCGCCATAATTTTGTATGAGTAGGAGGCGTTTTTCAAATGGTGGATAATTCAGGCATTGAAGCTTAATCTGCTGTTGCTCTCATTGTAAGCTGACCTGGATTAGATCCCCTGCTAAATGCCTCAATATGAAATTTGAAATGTAATTAAACTACTTCACTTTGAGGGGTAGAAACAGCTGCAACCACTTAGGCGATGTGGAGAATTAAAAAAAGAAAAAGAGTCTCTTGTCTTGTGTGGACTTGTTCTGTGATATGTGAGCCTACGAGCTAACGAGAGAATCTCTGTTCATTCAGCAGGATCGTTTCTCTGTGTGTGTGTGTGTGTGTGTGTGTGTGTGTGTGTGTGTGTGTGTGTGCGCCTGTGAGTGAGTGCATCATTTTCAAGTCAGCACACACATGCTGTAACACACCTCTCCTAATACCCGATGCCAGATACAGACTTACCAACTTAATCCTACAGTTTTTCACACCCAGTATAAAACTGTAGGATCTTCCAGCAGGTAGAAGCCCGCCTCGCACAATCATCACGTGCACACAGTCTGTTCCTATCATGAAAAGGAAACATTAAAATAGGTCCTTCCTTATGTATTTAAACAGAAAGTGATGCAGGGTTAATTACAGAAAAGACACTTGAGCCAAAATAGTTTCTCTAACAGGGAGTGGTTCTGCTGCGCTGAAGCATTCCTGGAGAAGGAGAAACAGCCTAAAGTGTGTCTCTCTGTGGACCTCTACTCATCGTATCATGTGAAAAGATTTGCATCCAGACACCAGCAAATGTTTCTGAGCTTATGCGCGTTTGCATGTAATCAGATGTTGTTTACTTACCCTCATTACTGGCCTAATTACAGTATAATCACATAATTAATGTTCATGTAAATGCAGCCTGTGTGTGCTGTGTTGGACATCTTGCAGGTGAGAATGTGCAGAGGTGTGGAAGTGTGAAGTTGCAGCTCAGGAACGTGCACAGGATAAAAGTACAGTATGATAAATGTCATCAGCAGGTGGTGTTTCCTTTTTTCTCTGGAGGATCATAGTGGCTGATATAAAAGTCATCTTCAGCTCTACTGTTAGCAGTGTGTTTGAGCGTGAGCCAGGATTGGGGATGTGTGTTAGTTTAATCAGCAGCGCTCGTGGCGCTGTGCACTATTCAAATCCTGATATCCTAATAGTGAATTCCCGTTCCTCAAAGGATTAGCCTGCACTCCTGTTTACGTAGAACAACAACTTCCTGTACAAGGAATGGTACTCCTGTTCTGCACATGCACACATACACACACGAACACCTGCACGTCTCATCTGCATGTGCACACACAAAAATGTTATTTATTGCACAGAGGCAGGAACACAAACACACACACCCACACACACACTCTGAGAGAGCTTGTGCAGCGCCTTTGAATCACCGTAGTTAAAGTGTGCACCCGTGTCCTCAGGCAGGTTCGCAGGGGGTCTTTATGGAGTTGCTGACTTCAGAAGTCCAAACATGAGAGGAAACAATCTGTTGGTTCTTTGAATAATGAAGGACATTCTCTGTGTCTACCTCTCTCTCTCTCGCTCTCCCTCGACTCTAAGGCCGACTGGTGCCAGTGCTGTCACAAACACACCCACCCTCTAAATAACTGCCACAGCGCAGCTCCTCAGACTAACTTTGAACTTAAAAACCAGTCAAATCAGCCAAACGGTGCTGATCATCAGTCCAAAAACAGTTTTCAGGTAGTTTTAAGATATATTTTATGCACAGCTTAATACATGCAATGCACCTTTAATTAGGTACAGTAAAATAAAATCTGCTTTCTGTTCCAAAGAGATCAACTGATGGGACTGAAATGTCTGATCAAATGAACTTGGGCTTTCAGGCTGCAGTTGCGACAGTTTTCATAATTTTTTTCCTCTGAACGCCACCACAATGAATTTTAAATGAAACAATCAAGATGTGCTTAAAGTGTAGACTGTCAGTTTCAATTTAAGCGCTTATGGCCGTTTTTCTTAACTCATAGACACGCAATTTTAGTGGCTTGAAAATATTTTGACAGTTTAATATAATGATAAATTAAATAGTCAGTTTTAATACGTGATTGAAATTCCTTTGTAGTCGAATCGGCTAAAGCCTGGAAACATACTAAATATGACCCACAATTGAAGTACATTTGGATAATTTCATTTCAGAATTAGTTTCACTGTCCACATTATACAGACCTGACGATGCTGGTGACAGTCGTGTTGTCTGTCCATTTGTTCCGTCCCATTCTTGTGAACACCATAGCCGAAGAACACCTTAAGGTCTGTTTAGACTGAAGGACGAAGAGATTACAGATCACTTCACCCAATCTATTTTCTATTTTTTCTTTTCCTGTGTGTGGATTTCAGCATGTGCCACAGTGAATGTGAGGTTTTGAAACTCACAGGCAACAAAGTCGACTAAAATTAACATGTGGAGACATACATAAAAAAATCAAAAAATCAGTTTGACTTGGACAAATTAACCCTGTTATTCTAATAATTTATTCCAGTTTTTAAAAGGTACTTAACTCAACTTCTCTTTATCTTTTGCTTCTCGTGGAAACAAGATCAATGCTCCAATCGCTGTGCTTGTCTTGTGTATCACAGAGTGCAATCGCTCCACAATGGCAACGAGGCAAACACAAACAAATACTCCACACAGCACTACAGTACACATTAACACACACGCAGTTGAAATTATTCAGTTCCCCGTCATATGAAATGCAGTTATTGTTCCTTTCTCCTTCTCCCTCCCTATCAGGAGGTATTCACATGGACAAGAGGAGAGGGAAATGAGTTTTCAGAACAACTATAACCAGCTCCCAGGGAGGGAATAATAATAATAATAATGTTTTATATGAGGCTTTCTGTACAGTGGAGCCCAAAGGTTGGCTAACTAGGCTGGCCTCCAGCGCCGGGGACCTCATTTGTGAAGCACTCTGACCGCGGCTGAAATGAACCTGACTGTGGTTCAACGGCTACAGTGGCTGATAAGTCAAAAAACACACCTGTCAGATTTGCTCTGTTACCAGTCAAATTTCATCAGTTGGAAGAAATACGAAGAACAATCTGTCATATTTAGTCATTTAATAACTGAATGTTAGTGTCAAGGGTTTATTTACTGTATTAATTGATGTTAATGGGAGAGCTTAACTGGCAGTCCAACCCGCCTACCAACTGTAGACAATGCATCATCTTTTAAACAGTTTCAAAATTTAATTTGTACAGAAAAGTCATTTATATCACTCGGTTTAATTAACTATGCCTTTTAAATTTTTACATTTGACTTTTCTTATTTTACTCATGAAATTTTTCACTCTTCTGTTATTTTTCTCACATCTGCAAAGAGTGAAAACTGATAATGAGAACGAGGCTAAATGTGGCTAAATTCCTTGAGACTTTTACCTTCTGCATAAGCAACACTGTCTTCTGAAAATGGTTTTTAAAGTTTTTATCAAGCAAAAAACTGCAGTTACAGTCGTGCTGTGAACCTAATCCTGTAACATTCATGTTGTGTCGCAACGTTTGAATGAATCATTTATTGACGGAAAGCAAGTTGCAACGAGACAAAGAAGAATAACGTGCAAGGGACAAACTGTGGAGCCGGGTTTGAGTCCAGAGTCCTGTGTGAGGTTGGGTTTAGGCAAAAAAAAAAAGAAGCACTTTGGTTATGATTAGACAAAGATGGTATTTTTGTTTTTAAATTTTAATAAAGATGTTATGTGTGAAGTGACACAATCTTTCTGTGACTTTTACAACTGATGTCACTTCCTGAACTATAAAAGAATTTAATAACGTTGGACTCACATAACTGGATGTGGTACTGAAAGACTAGATATTTGTGCGGATAAGAAAACAACATCTTGTAGATCTTGTAGAAAATGTAACCAATGTCTGCAGTTACCTTCCCCACAGAAATGTATTGTGATTGCAGTTTAATTGTATAGAAATGTAATTTTTAGGAGACTGGGTTGGCAGAACATATCAACTGTAGCTGCTGTAATCCAAGGCCATGTTGTAGTTTACAGAGTTAATCCAGTTCCTGCAGCTGCTTCACAGTAAAATTCTTAGAGCTGTTTGCTGCATCAGTTCCCTAATGTTAAAGATATTGATGCGTATCGTTCCTGTCGTACATCAGCAGAACTGAAACCTGGTCACAAATCTAACCAAAGACACACAAATGTTTTACTGCAAAGCAGCGACAGTAAATGTTGACTTTAGGCAGAATTATGCTTCTCTGAAGGTTCACTTATGCAGACCTACACAGAGAAGGGGGTTATGGCTAACTGTAGGTTGCAGATGCTCGCAGACGTGCAAACTTTTCAAATTTCGACAACGTGTTTTGCGGATCTGTGCTTTTAGCAAGCTGATTGGTTAACATCATAAAGCAAAGACGGGAACAAAACGGAAAATAAAATAAAAGTAATAATATGAAGAAACTGACAGGAAGCCGGAGAAGCTAGCAGACAAGGTTTGAAAATAGAAACATCCTTATGACCTCTCTGACCAGTATTAGGGTCAGAAATTTTTTAAAATTTTGTTTCCAGATTTATTCTACATCTTCAAGAAACTTCAACAAACTAAATTTGAACAGTTCAAAATGTAACCTGCATATGTTTGCTTACGTGCAGCATGCAGAACCATTATTCCACCTTTACCAACAAAACAGGGCCTGTAAAATCTTTTCAAAAAGTGCTGATAAAGCACAGCAAAGCTGAATGGATCGATTATCTTAAAAATGTAAAACCATAAAAATGTTCCATCCAAATTGAATGTAGCAAGTAGGAATGTACTTAAATAATTAGGCTGTAAACTACCAGGAAATTTAAACTCTTAAAAACTCTTTAAACCTTTGTGTATCAATCACTCTGTCATAAATTTGATAAATAACTGTCAAATGTTTCAGGTATATCAGTTCTAACAGAACAAACTGGTCAGACTTAGGGACTGATGGACACGTGGAATAAAACAACTTGTATATGTATTAATCTGTGAACTTTATGAGTTGATGGACATCACCTGAATGCAGTATGACCTCCATTTTGTTTTATTTTGAAATTCTTTCTTCCAGAGTGGTTTGTTTAAAATGAACAGTAGATATAAAAATTGTTATTGTTGGAACCAAATGCAACAGATGTAGTGCACAGAATCCAAGACGTTGACCTGAAGTTAATTTGCAGCGTTTGTCACTGTTTGAATAGTGATTGCAGCATCATCTGCACGTCAGGGGTTAAAGGTTACCAGACAGTATGTAGAACTAAATGTTGTGATGAAAGCGAGGTGCTGATTGAGGAAGTGACTGATAGTAAGTGAGGAGTTTTAGGCACCAACTCCAATGATTTCTTGTTTTGCTCCTCTGCGGCTCTCAGCTAAACGAACAGTTGCTCTGATATTATACACAGACAGGCAATTTGCAATCACCGTGCCGTTCCTGCATAAAGAAGCAAAAAAAAAAAAAAAGCACAAGAAAGTGTGTTTATCTTTTTTTCCCTCCTCATCCTTCTCTTACAAATGATTCAGATGATTCTGAAAACATAAAAAAAAACTGCGAGAATCAGCATAAATGTGATTTTTTTTTTTTATAGTTGAGGATGTGGCATAATCAAGCATCTTTGACCGTGAAATTATACAAGTATAGTGTGTGTGTGCACACAGATAAACCCAGGCGTGAAAGCAGTTGATAATTCCAGCTTTAAGGTGCCGTCATCCAAGCTTAGCAAGACGGTGTCAATAAATCGCACCCACAACCATGTTGGAAAGACATTAATATACATTTCATTTATGTTATATTGATAGGAGTGTCATGTATGTCAGTCTGTGTGTGAGTGTGTGTGTGTCTCTCGTGGAGCTACACAGATACAAGCATTCACTGAAAGCTAACTGTCAGTGACAAGGCGTGCACAGCTCTGTCACGCTACACTTGCTTTTACACTATAGTTTGAGGGAGACAAAAAGAGAGAGACTGTGTTCTGGATATTTAAATAATCACTTCAGACTTTATACTACTCCACCTGCATCACACTGAGCAGAATTTCTCACAGATCATGAATCTGTGTGTTAATACGGCCAATTCCAGGGTGGATTTGATTGGGCCTGAGCGTACGTGGTATCTGGTGTGTTTTGTTGTTGGTGCACAAGGAATAAAACTTTGTATTATTTACATACATTTGTCTTTGAAGCACAGGTATATGAATGGATTTACATAGATTCTAAGGACATCATTATTATTATTATTATTATTATATTGATGCTTCTTCTATTGCGGCTGCTTGTTAATTAATCTAACTAATTGTTATGCTGCGACAAGTAAATGTGTTCTCTCTCTTTTTGAGTCTGTTTGGGCTGACCACATTATGGATCAGGTCTAATTATCCTCTGGTGTATTCAGATCAGGACTGGCCTTGGATCAGGTCTGTATATTTTGAAAAACTATTTATGTACTGGTTTGTGTACGTTTCCGAGTTGTTTTACAGTATGGTGTGATTCAGACATGATGAGCGACTGGATCCAGTTTGAATAAGACTGCTCATTTTTTCACTACTGTTTGCTGCACTAACAGTGATAAGGACATTTGAATAACATATCATAACCAGTATGCAGCGGAGGATAAATTGACTGGACTTCATCGACCTCCGTTTTGGGAACAGTGGCAGCCTTTTGAGTTTTGAGCCGTCAAGAGAGGGTACGACATAGCGGTGGGTGATATAGGCCTACAACTATATCATGATACAGTATATTCATCATAGCGTAAAGAGTTGTGCAAACACAAATAGTGATGAAATAACTAAACTCAGCCAGTTAAGTAGATATACAGTAGAATGTGGATGAAATAAATGTCCAGTACTTAAGTATACACTGTTTGTATGTTGGTCATCTGTGTTTTGAAAGGTCACAAACCCCCAAAAACTAAAAGCAAAGCAGAAATGATGTCTGAACTGAACTGAACGGTGGATTTAGAGAACTGAACCACTCCTAGTTTCCACCATTTATTACTGCTACTGCTATCTCATCACGCAGCTACAATATATTGTCCGTGTCTCGATATTATTGTTATAATGTGGAGACAATATGGTGACACGATACAGCACAGGCCTAGTATCAACTTTTGAATAGGTTTTATGATACATCCTAATATTTAAGCTCTCTGACGTGAGGATGTGACACTGTAAGTGAGTCAGAAACGGTTATTTTTAGTGGCCACGGTGTATAAACTACCATGAAATATGCCTGTCTTGGTTTAAACGTTTGGAGTTTGGAGGGAAGATATCTGATCCTGCCTTAGCCCAGTCATTTCTGTGAATGTCAACAGAGAAAAGGATAGTGCGTGTGTGTGTGTGGGGGGGAGGTAAAGGGAGTGAGTGTGTGAATATGGCTGTCATTTGTGTATGTGCGTGTGCTGGTGTGAAAATTGTAATTCTCACCTTGATGCATGTAGGATTGAGCCATCAATCTAGTTTATAGAGAGGCAGAGGGTAAAATGAGGATAAAGAGAGTGGGGGAGAAAGATAACGGAGTAGGGGAGAGGGAGAGGCAGAGGTAAAGAGGGAAGTAAAAACTGAGAGACAAGAGAGAAGGAGCACGAAAGAGAGAAAACAGAGACAATAGCAATGACAGAAAAGTAGAGAGAAACGCATATGAGACTGCGAGAATAGAAAAGACGATGAAGAATAGAAGAGGCGGCACAAAAGTAGAGCGTGATGCAAGATGAGAATGAAAATGAGACAGACTTAAAAATGAATAAAAGACGATGAAAAAAAGAGAAAAATATAGAAATACAGAGATGGTGGGAGGAAAAGAGAAAGGAAAGGAACGAGAGAGAAAGTGCCAACACACACACACACACAAACACACAAAACAAGAACAACAGTGAGACGACAGGGAGCAAATGAACTGGTTTAAAGCAGACAGGCTACAAGCTGTTTTCGCTGTCGCCCGTCATTTGTGCTCAATGTGTCATTTCTCTACGCAGAGCTTGTTACAGCCAGCAGCTCTCGTCACCGCCTCTGTTAGACTGCTACACAAATGTATGGGGAGAACATACAAGAAGCCACTTAGCTGAAGATTTTTCTTCCCTTTTTGTGGTGACCTGGGGGCGGTGAATATAAGCTGTGAACATAACAACAACATATCATCATACTTTAGGTTAATATGGGGAACTGAACCCCCAAGATGTCCAAAAGACCCCAGCCAATCAGGTTGCACAAGCTTGCCGGTCGCAAGCCTGGTGAAAATTAGGGAGGGTTGCGTCAGGAAGAGCATTCGGCGTAAAAACTGTGCCGAACATGATCCGCTGTGGCACCCCCCATGAGACAAACCTAAGGACAAAAAAAAAAGTTTACTCTGGTTTTGGTCTCCACCGACTTCTGAGGGATCTGACGATTTAGCTGCTAAATGCTCCACTGTGTTACCCCCTGGTTCCTAACGTTGTCTGGATGCCATTTGATGTTGAGCATGTAGTGTAGAAAGGGATTTTATATTTTTAAATGGGCTGTGTCACTGAAAATGACACAATGACAGCAGCGAGAGTGAACCGAAACAGTAAATGGACGGGACACTAGTGGGCTGTTTTTTCATATGAACTCCAGTTGATGTCTGGAGAATCCATTCTCGATGGCACAGAGCACCCCTGCATATAAATGCCATCCAAAACAGCCCGGTGCACGTCTGTCATGTCACTGGTGTAAACAGATGTCCATGCAGGACGTCGTTCATTAACGAAGCAGATCCAGTGCTGTGCCGGCACATGTGTGGTGGCGCATAGAGCAGCGAATTCTGACCTCTTTGGCTTTCAGCAGGCACCTGCACGATGTGCAGGAAACACAAAAAATATGCTCCAGAAATTGTAGCCTTAGGTGCTGTTGCCCGGTCCCTCCCTACATAAGGTCCCAAGCCCAGTGGGGAGGGTTGCTGTGGTGACTCCAAACAGGGAGCAGGCGAAAGAACTTACATTTTTTTATCTGCTGTACTCACATATTCACCAATTGGACATTATAGGATGATGTACAAGGGAGCTCACTACTCTAAGCTTAATACTCTAAACTTTTTCTAGGCAAAGTTACATCTTTTGTGTCTGTATAACCCATCTTAAATCTTGGATGCACTTTGTACTTTCAGTAGTCCTCAACTTTGAGTGGCACAAAAACACGTTTGTAGGCCTGTGACTGAAATGTTACTTATCTACAGTTTGTCTTTATTGTTATGGAATTTCACCAGGTCAAAACTTTAGATTTGAAGGTTTTAGCTGTAAAATGTTTTAAGTCAGTCAGGGTGAGCCACTCAGTCTGCAAAGGTTCACGTCACGTCTACCTGGATGAATGAGACTTTTTCACTCCAGTGAAGTCTCAGAGCAGTCGATCCCAAGTCAGTTCATAACTCTTCATCCTTCTCACTCAAATCAAAGTGTACTGAAGCTAATTCCACTGCTGCTGTTAGAAAGTCCCGCTGGTTCTAAACTGTCAGCTATGATGTCGAGTCTGCTGTCTCTCTCTGCTGTGTCGCTGTAGTTGACATTCTCACTGTTGCGCTCTCTTGCCGTCAGTATTGTTGTTGTTGTTGTTGGGGCTAATAGCACATATATCCTCTCTATTAGCAGTTAATCTTCTTGCCAAGAGAGTGAAGAAAGCAATATTACCAGGAGGATTTAAACGAGCGGTCCTCTATCTTCTTCCTCTTCCTCCTCTTCTTACTCCTCCTGTTCAACTCCCCTCTGAAAACTCAAATCTTTCATTCTTCCTCTGCAACATAGATACACACACACACACACACACACACACACAAAGAGTAATGTGTATTCCCTGACTGGCCCTGCTGCTTTGGGCCAATAAAGGAAGGGATTAGATTGAAAGTTCTACACACACTTCACACACCTTTAACACGCACACACACACACACACACACACACAGCTGCCGTCGAGACATTTAATAAGAAATCTGTGTGTGTGTGTTGTTGTTGTCATTTTGTCCTTGAGTGTTTGTGCGCGTGTGTTTCACAGATACTTGTCCATTGTTAGTTTTTTATTAGTTCTCCTGTTTGTGTTCATCACTTTCATTCATTCATTTAGTTACCTGGATTGAAAAAACAGAGGTGGTGGTGGTGTGTGTGTGTGTGTATGTGTGTGTGTGTTTGTGGTCATGTGTGTACTGTATGTGTGAGAGAAAGGAAGGAGGGAAAGAGAAGAGGAAGCACAGAGGAGGAGACAGGGAGGAAAAGAACGAGCACATTTTGTATGTTGTCGCTTCTCTTAAGTTTGTTTTTATTCATGGCTTTTGCAGAAGGTGAATTATTGCTTTGCTTCCAGACTGCTTGCTCTGCAGTGTTTGCTAAGCATCCCCCATCACACCACACACATACACAGACACACACACACTGCTGGGCATTTATATTCACTAGTGAAGGTAGGTTTTGTGGGAGTAGGTGAGGAATTTTGAACAGCTGTGATTGGATAAACAGTTTCCCAGTCTGCTGTCCACTGGGAGATCTGTATGAATGAGAGAGAGAGAGGAGCAGCAACAGCACCAGAATTGTTGATGTCGTGTTATATTTTAGAGGTGCAAGGCAGCATCCTGGCTTTCAGGGATGTGTGACAGTATTTTGTACTAGAAAATGCAACACAGCTACAGAAATACAGTTTCAAAGCACCGACCACATTCACTGCTCAGCAGCAATGCAGGAAGTTCACGACCACGCGGTGCTCACGCTGGAGTCGAAGTCTGCACAGCTGCACAACAAGGGTTTTTATTTTCATTTTAGTCAGTCAGTGAGGTTTGGCGTTTTAACTCAACTCAAGGTTTACAGTGTATGTGTTCCGCGTGCCACACGTCACACATACTGCATCACAACCCTTCAGTCTCTTCGCAACTGCATTCCTATGCAACCAAATTGAAATAGCAGAATACGGATTATGTTGCAACTATTTCACACATCCAGGTGGTCAGGATTAAGCAACAAAATCACTTCACAAGTGACTTTTTCTATATTAAGCCAATCGCAATGTCAGCTTGTTCCATTCTATAACTGCAAAAGGCTGCGACTTCATTAAATAATAAAAGTACGTGTCTGAGTCAATGTGACAACCTGTTCTCTGTTTATGTGCAGTTTACTCATCACGTCTGCCCAGTAAGGAGATGAGCTGTCTCTGTTCAGGCAGTGGATCGTGTATGGTCACGTTTCAGTGTGCAGTGCTGCTAGATTTCATGACTTTTCAACCCCCTATAGTGACTTTTTTCTTTTCAATAAAAGCAACTAGTGACAAATCTAGTGACTTTTTGGCCGGATATTAATGACTTTCCCTGAGGTGAGTCGCTAAAATGTGTCAGTGAACGTTCTCTTCTGTGGCTGTGACTCCTTCACTGTCTGTGTTCAGTATTTGTGGGAGCACAGCAGCACATTTAATTGACCAATCAGCAGCCAGAAAGAAGCGTGAGTGAGCAGTAGATGGGCGGAAATGACCAATCATTTATCCCCACTGTCTGTCCCTGTAAACTACTTCTCCTTTGTTTTTGCTCAGCTTAAATTAGAATAAAATTTAACTTGACTATTAAGGTTTAATTTTACTTTCTCCGAACACGAACAGAGTTTAGTAGTCTGAGTTTGTTCCAATGTTTGCATTTATTTTATTCATGAAAGTTCAGTCTGAGTCACCGGTCTACGTCAACATCTTTTGAAATTAGAATTTGTGATGACAAAAAAAGGTTTTAGTAGGTTTTATGTCACTTTGTTTGTATGTTTGACTTGAGAAATACACATTTCATAATTATGCATAATCTTTGCATTTTCCTTGAAAACCAAGCAAGTAGGCTCATGATCCCATTTTTTTTATTATATCACAAATTTCAATGTTGTCCACAATAATCACAGTATGATTTTCTTTTCACAAAATAGTGCAGCCCTAGAGAAAATGTAATCCAGTAGCAGATGTGTTCCAGGGTTGTGTACCATCGTAGTACTAATAACTGGGCACTAGATGTGTTGGAGTTATTAGATGCCAAACCATTAACCATACTTTATTTCCTTGTATGTAAATGTTAAGAAGTCCATCGTAGGAATCCTAGAAAGTGCAGAGACTGTTCACATTTTGCAATGTTTTGTGGTTATTTTTGAATAACCCGTCACCTTGCAGTGGATTATCTTTCTTATAACATTGCCACATGCCTGAGGGGTCAGATTAACTTGCTGCTGTGGAAAAAGCATTGTCAAGTATTGTCATGTTTACAAAAATATTGTAGCTCATAGCTGACAGCGTATCAGTTAATTATTATATATCAGCCGTTACACGAGTAGTTAATGACACTCAGTGGTTCAGTATTTTAGTCTTTCATATGTGTCCATGACAGTTTAGTTTTCAAGCTAAGGCATCTCATAAGTGTGAAGGGTAAAATGTGCATCTGTACAAGGTAATGTTTAAATTACATCCCATCTGTCACCTCATACATATGCATGCAGAAACACACACACACACACAGTCATACACAGGCGGAACGGCCTTGGCTGTTTTTCTCTATAGTTTTGAGCTCAGTTCAACAGAGACAAAAAGAACCTTGCAGATCAGTGAAGAAAAATACTTTAAATTCAAGGAGAATTTTAGATGTAAACACCTACAAACATTCTCTCTCTCTCTCTCTGTGTTTCTCTCCTCCTCTCTCTACCACTCTTCCTCTCCCTCTCTCCATGTGCTTTATGGTGGATGCTTTTATCCCTGACTCTTGGCTGTACTATGAATATGTGATGTGATCCTCTCTCGATCCCTGTGGGGAAACTCTCACTCGTCTCCGCTCTGCCGCCTCCACATGGAGGTCGGGGGCCAGAGGTTGGGATCCGTGACACAGTAGGCAAAACCTGGGTTCAGATTCAGCACCATGCTTGACGGCACCTCTGCTGGACTGTGTGAAGAGGTGGCAGGTTTTGATTTGTTGTGTTAATTTTACAGGAACAGTGTTTAAAGATGACAGTTTGAATGTGGATAAATTTATCTTTCTGAATGTGCATAAATATACTTTCCTGTGTGTGTTAAATTCAATCACTGCTTTTCAGATTTTTTGCAGAGTCCAAAATTGGGCCAAGGTGGCTGGTAGACAAAAAAAATCAACTGGCCAAACATATTTTTACCAGCCAAAGGAGAAGACATTTAAAAACTTGAATATCTCACCCCCTGCATGCTATTGAAGAGAACGCCCTTTGTTCTCTAAAGAGGACATGTAGGACTTTGTTTTGATACCAAATTTGTAGGGGTAGGGCTTTGGGAACTAACAAACTTTCCTTCATTTTTGTCTCACATATACACATATATGTTTGTTTCAGTGTTTCATAGAGATAAAAACATGTTATGTTGAAATTAAACTTGGAGAGGACAGAGCAAATTTATATCTGAACTAATATTTACAAGCCAGAAAAGAACTGAAGAAGCCCTGACGCAGGCTCTGTAGGGTCCCTAAAGGCCTCATTTGCAGGCATTTCCAAAACAGTCTTTTATTACATAACTATTTTGCTACAAACATTTACCCGGTCGTGTGGTGGAAAGTGTTAATTTCAGATCCTGAGTATGTGACTTGCTACGACTAATTCTGTGTGTTGTTATGGTACCATGTATGTTGGGTCAATGTAAAACACATTTGTGTCCTTTTAAAGGGAAGATAAAAAAAACCTGACCTTGTCCTACATTTAGAATTAGATATAGACAACACACACACACACTGCATACCACCCAACGGCTGTCTAGACTAATTCCACTCATGTCCCTGTGTTTCCTTCCACCACTGGTAGATTTCTGCTCCAGTGGAGAGTTCTGAGTCTGTGTTAAGAGATATGAGATGTTCTGTATTCACAGGAACTGACACCAAATAAACTCCTCCAGCATGTTTGTATTTGATTCACGCCAACATCTCAGGAACGATCAAGATTAAGCAAATCAGACCAATAATGAATTAAAAAGCGTCGGCATGGTGTGTAGTTTTGTAATTACCAGATGAGACAATAGCACAGAGGCGTCTTGTCAGTTTTCAATTTCCTGTTCTGTGACTGTGATTGAGTGGATGATGCTTAGGAGACATGCAGAGATGAAAACATTAGCATTGAAATAGAGCTGCATCTGACAATTATTTTTGCTTGAAAACTCACTCGAATGATAAGTCAGTCATCAAAACAGTTTGGATAATTTTCTCCTCATCAGCTAATGATTAAATCACTCATAATTTAAGCTCTACGTGTAAAATGTGAAAAAAGGGGAAACACGAACACTGTGTGCCGTCACGTTTGGTTCTAAACTCCATGGTGAGCTGTGATAATTCGATGACAGATCAGAAAATAGTGGTTTGGTTTGACATTGGCAGCACAGGTTCATCTCATTTCACTGTATGTTCTGACCCAGCTCGTATAGGCCATTGCAAAATGACCAAAAAGGTCAAACAAATGATGTTTATTTACAGAACTTACAACATGCACATTAAAAACACATTTGAAATCAGTCAGTTGGTGGTGTTAGTGAGTGGATTTGTGAATTTGTATGGTTGCATGGTGCAAATCAAAGAAAACGTGGTGCAGAGATGCTGTTTCAAGAACATCGGGACGTCAGTGACACGGTTTTGTTGTTGTTGTTGTTCTATAACCAAATCTGTACTGTAGACCCTCATAGACCATGATCTTTTGATAAGACTTAACACAGAAATTGAGATTTACTGGGAACAGGGACCTTTTAGGGTCCAAAAACCAAAACTAGAACTCCTATTTCTGCAGACAGTTCCAGGAAGACTTTGTACATTCGAAAAAGGGCTAATCATGCAGCAGTACACAAGTCTATCTGTGTTGTATAGGAGTTGTTTGTGTATATGTGTGTGTGTGTGTGTGTTGGGGTCATAGACAGAGACGTATGAGCTGGAACAGAAAACAATGTAGAAACCAAACAAGCACTGCTGCTGCAGGGAGAGATCTATACACACCCTTAATTGATGACTGAGCAGTGTATATATATATATATATATATATATATGTGTGTGTGTGTGTGTGTGTGTGTGTAGTATTGACGTAGTGGTGCTCTCTCCAGACCTGAGCTCAATAAGCCCTGACTTCAAATAAACAGCAACCACTTCACACAGGATGAGAGGAGAGGAGGAAGGTAACACAAGAAGGTAAAAGTAAATGAAAGGGAAAGGAGAGAAGAAAGGAGTGAGGCAGGTGTAGAATAACAGAGGAGAAGAAGTGATGATGGGGTGACTTCAGGACTTCACGGGAAAGGAGAAAGACCAATAGATGGGCGCAAGCAAGAATGGAGGGATGAAGGGAAGGAGGAGGAAGAAAAGACGGGGAAAAAGTGATTAGGACTGAGGAAAAATGAATTTACTCGACGTAGCTGATGTGAACACGGTTTAGTTTTTTAATCTCAGATGAGCAACGATGCGTTCAAGCACAGAACAGAGATAACTACAGAGAATAAAAGCTCAGATTAAAGCACAGCTGCTGCGGCACACTTCACACGTCTGGTTAGACTGTGTAGCTGCTGTGTTTGGACCGGTGTCACTTAAACTTTACGTCTCTTAAATTTGTTCGACCACTAGTATGGCTGTGGAGCAGTGTTTGGCTTAGTGGCTGCTGCTGGAGTTTGCCTTTAGTCCCTCTGTTGGCTTTTTACACTTCTCCTTCACTTCTTCTGCTTCTATAAATGTTCTAGGGATTTGTTCTAGAGACCACCTCACAGGAGAGCTACGTACCTTCAAGCTCTTTTCAGTAGGAACGCTGAAGTGACATAAGCCGGCCAGCAGTCAGTGTGCATTTATGTATTCCTGTATTGATTTGTGGTGAGTTCATGGGCTTTTGTAATATCCAATAAAACATGAATTTTGGAACTATTGGAAATATTTTATCTAGTCATATTGCCAGGCTAGATGACATAGCATTGGCCTCAAGTACTGCTGTGAGGAGTCTCAGAGTTATCTTTGACCAGGATATCTCCTCCCAGTGGTTCAACCAATCAACATACACATCACTCATAGTTTCTATTGTGCTGGGAGAGAAGCTAGAAGCCTAAAAATTCCTGTGATCGTTCTTTGTTCTTGCAGTGCAGACACATAAAAAA
>JAUMHL010000017.1:18755501-18771632 GCA_032362345.1 Sandelia bainsii
GGGTCATGAAAAAAGAGCAGTATGTTGGCATTTTGAAGAATAATTTAAAGAAATCTGCTGCAAGTCTCGCTTTAGGCTGCCACTGGGTCTTTCAGCAAGATAATGACGCGAAGCATACCTCCAAGTTAGTCACAAACCTTTTGAGGGACATCAAAATCAGTGTCCGGGAGTGGGATAGAGAGTTAGAGAGTACAGTGGTTTATCAGAAGTAACAGTAGCAGCAAATCCTGATCTCTAATGTCTAATGTTTTTTCTGAAACTACATGTTCTCATCCATGTTTTCCTTTTTTTTTTTTTTTGTCATATTGAGCTGGATTCTCATTAACTCCTTGCTACCAGTCGCACACAAACACTGCGTGACTACAGGCCAATGTCCAAACAGTAGAGACGGTAATAGATTGTGGCCTCGGTCCCTCGCCCTCCTCTCCGCGTCGGACATATTTGCTCCTAATGATTACGACAATGTCTCCCTTTTTAGTTTACTGCCATCAGCGTGTGAATGGGTGAGTGACAGGTGAACTGTAAAGGTAAAAGCGGACAAAACGTCCTCACAGTGACAGGGAGGACACAGAGGACGCTGACACAGTATCGACACACTGCTCCTGTTTCTAGGAGCGCCACCTCGTTGTTGGGCTGTTTTGTGAGGATTTAAACCAACAATCGTCCTGTTCCAACACTGGCAGGTTTTAATGCAAAGCTTACCTTCTGTTCAGTATCCTGTCCTTCACACCTCTTTCTCACTCTTTCCCTTCTGCTGTCGTTCTCCAGCGTGAGCTGTCAAGAAAGCACGCAACGGCCACGACACCCTGTGTGTGTGTGTGTGTGTGTGTGTGTGTGTGTTCAGCTTTCTCATTATGATTCCAAATCTATCAGTCTGCCTTGTCTGGATGAATTAATAGGTTCCTTGGTGACTTGGCTCGACACAGTCTCTCTCTCTCTCTCTCTGTCTGTCTCACAGACACACAAACGCACACATTGTTTGCCCAGCGGTTTGTGCTTCAGGTTTGTTAATTGAATGTCTGTGTTCATGTAAGCGGGCGTGAGAGGCGTTGAGAGGATGCCACGGTGCATTAGGAAGACACGCTCTGTGTGTGTGTGTGTGTGTGTGTTGTAAATAGGATAGAATCCAGAGGACCTTGAACGCAGCCTCTCTGAGCTCCTAGCGAGACGAGAGGCAAACAAATCTCACCGAGAGGCAAGAAGGCCGCAGGTGTGTGTGTGTGTGTGTGTGTGTGTGTGTGTGTGAAGCTCAGACAGGCTTAATCACACCCCGTCCTTGTCATTTCCTCTCTCCACTGCTCTTCTCTTTCTTTTTGTTTCTCCTGTCCTTTTCTTATCCATTTCTTCTCCTCTTCTTTCATTTCCTCTCTTTTTCTTCCTCTTGCCCTCCACACTACCTTTTTCCTTTTCCCTCTTACCTTCTTCTTCTTCTTGATTCTTTCATCACATCCTCTGCTTCTTTTCAGATTTCTTTCATTTCTGTTGCTCTTCTTCTTCTTCTTCTTCTTCGTCCTCTTTACTTTTTCAAAAATGTTATGTCCTCCCTCCTTCATCCTTCTCCAATCTTTATTCTCCTCCCTGCTTTCCTTTCATTTTCTCTCTACCTCTTTCTCTTTTTTTGTATCTTTGCTCTTTTGGTTTCCTTCGTATAACATATTTCCTTTCTACCCATCATCTTTCTTCTCCTCTTCCTCCATCTCGACCTGACAGCTTCACAGGTAAACTACGTCTATTTGCCTCAAGTGAAAGTGAGAAAGAGAAAGTGGGCGGAAAATGGGGGGAATTTCTCTTTCTGCTGTTTTACTCCCTTCAGTTTCTTCAATCCATCATTTCTATCATTTCTCTCGCTCTCTTCTGTCTTTCTTTTCTTTTATTTGCCCGTTACCCTACATCTTTCTTCCTCCCTCCCTCCGTATATCCCTCCCTCTTGTTCTTCATGCTTCGTTGTTACAACCACCAGGGGGAAGAACTATCTACACAGACTAACACACACACACACGCAAGTCTGACTCCCAGCCCTCTAATGGCCCCATTTAGACAATGTGTCGCATCAGCAAGTCGTATGGCTGAATAATGAGGAGAGAAGAAGGAGGAGGAGGAGGAGGAGGAAGCAAAGAGATGATGAGGAGGAGTGTCACTCGCTTTCCACATCCCTCCATCTCCACTGCCGCTGTAGTGTAAATGTTTTTATGTTACACACACCACCGCTGCGGTGACCACGCGTCTGTCCATTCATCTAAACGACGTGTCAGTACGTGCGGTCGTTGGGGAGAAATATGGCCTGAAGTTCCTGCAGTGTTCATGATGGGGCAAAAGAGAGAGAGAGGGAGATAATGTACATTGTTTATATCTCTCACCCTCAGAGAAACATCTCTTCTCGGTCTCTTTCATGCATCACACACAGACACACACTCCTGCTCTCTCAAATGACACCTACAAGCGCACACTCATAAATGATACACACACAAATGATTGTACTCCCTCAGTCTTTCAAACAACACACACACACACTCATAAAAACACACTACACACTCCCTCCTGCATCTGAAGTGATACACACTCTTTCAAACGACACACACTCACAGACGAGCCCTGACAGACACAGAGCGCAGCTGTATTATTTTATTTTATTTTTTTAAGTCGACGCCACCTTGTGTTTTTCTCCCACCAGCTGTTAAGAGCTGAACAGGATTTTATGCACCACATTAACATTTCATATCTCATTTTATAGCATTGAGATTTTCTGGAGACGTGTGGGTTTGTGCAGAGTTTCTGTGCAACAAAAGGAGACAGAAAGTTGTTTGTAATTCTACAGAACAACATGAAGGAGGACTGACTTTTAGTGAGGCTCACACTATTTCATTAGCACATTAAAGGGTTATACTGCAGTTTTTGCATGCTTTAACCTGTTGCCTACATTGTTGCGTGTCGATGCCAAAGCATACCTCAAGTTCTAAGATTCCTACCTTTCACGGGGCCATATTCACTGTGGTTGAAATGTCTCTTTTGAAGTCTTACCCCACTGATGTGTACAAGGACACTCTGACATTTAAGAACAAGCTGCTGGGAAAAAAACAGCTATTTTAACTGTAAGAAACGACCAAATTGTCAGTACTCTTCTCACAACATCCACGTTTTCTCATCATTTCTCTCGTGGGGCTGAGGTTTAGCATCCAGCCATCGATTTTCAAATGACAAAATGAAGTGAATTCACATTCCTAAAGTGGATAGGAATGTGAATTCACTTCATTTTGTTAGAGCCAGTGGTTAGAAACGTGAGTCTAAAACCTTATGTTAGAACTTTAAATGAACTCTGTTTGGTGTGAGTCACACGTGTACATGTATAATTCATACCTTGGATTTTGTTTTATTTCGGTGCAAAGTTTTATTGTATTTAGAACAATGTGGAACACTAAATGCTCTGAGCACTTTTGAACAACGGATGTCCTACACTAGTACTGTCCCTGAATGCAACCCTCCAGAGTTGCAGTTGACATGCAACTCACCTTATGCCTTCTATATAGACACAATGTTAGAAATCCAATGTTACAGGTCCTCTTAAATATCTGATTTCTTAGATATTGTATTGACTTTGTGAGCATCAGGGAACTGATGTGTGGGAGGGAAGGTGCTATGTCGGTGGCAGTGGGTTGGGGGTGTCCGACTGTGGATGTTTGCATTGTGGTTTCAGTTTCAGACCTTTTTCACACGTACCGTTTAGTTTGGTTGATTTGATGGGTGTGTGTAAGCTGTGGCTGGTACCAAACAACTGTCTGAATTATTAATTGAATGATTAATCGTTTCATAATCAATATATTAATTTAACAGAAAGTGACATCATCATTGCAAAAGCTCTGATTAAAACATGTTTTTTTTAAATGACACAAATACGGATTTATCAGAGAAGTGTTGCTGCGTCTGTCGTTCAGATATCAGCCGACAGGCATCGAAGGTTTTGTGTGAGAGCATCACTCCATCCAAAGTTGGATCAAAACACAGGATGAGCTGAGCTGATGAGCAAGTGGAAGGTGGAGAGGGAGAAAAAGAAATGGGGAGCAAAGAATAGAAAATAAAAGAAGATTAAATTAAGAGTGACTGAAATAAGTAATTGTCTTGGTGATCTTTTCTACTGCATGTGTGTACGCTGTAGATGAAATGACAGGTTACATGATGCTGGGTTATTCTGCTTACTCTCATTTATATCTCGAATGATACCGAAGAAAAGGAATGTGTGGAAAAAATGTAATATTACTTCAAAAAACGCAGTTAAATCACAATATTTAGCCACATCACTCAGCCCCAGTAGATAGTCATTAGTGAAGAGAGGTGATAGAAGTACACAAGTACCTCTTTACTTTGGTTGAAGTACACCTTCTAAAATGTGCAAGTACTTCTCTAAGAAAACAATGCAAACTTCTGTGTTACTCTATAGATTTGGAACAAAAAAACAGCTGCTGGTAAATGTGAAGCAGATTTTAACCACATTATGTAGCGACAGGTGGTTAATCCACAATGTTACACCACCAATTATTAGTTGATTTTATTTTTACATCTGCCAAAAGTAACTTGTAACTAAAGCTGTAAAAATAAATGTAGTAAAAGTACAGTCTATCACAGGGCCGACACATAGAGACAGACAACTCACATCTATGGGCAGTTTAGAGTCGCAAATTAACCCAGAGAAAACCCACGAAGGCACAGGGAGAACATGCAAACTCCACACAGACCGACCTGTGGATTCAGACCCAGTTCCTTCTTGCTGTGATGCGACACCACTGTTAGTATGAATATTCATTAACACACTGCATCTCAGTTCGTCTTCTGAGCACATTTTCACTTCACTTTAATGAGAAAGAAAAAGAACAAAACATGCTCAGGCTGCAACTGGTGGAACCAGCAAAGAAATGAGGATTTGATTCATTCGACTGTTTTACACAGCACCGCACTATCAGACTGACATAACACAAACAGGTAAAGTCCAGTATTATTTTTCATTTAAATAAAAGCTTCAGGTTTGGAACAAATTAATTTAAGTTGTTTTTTGGAGGCTGCTTGCTTACACCTCCAGTGTCTGAGAGGAAAACACTCATCTTTAGTTATATTTGTGTATTTACGTCAGATTTAAATGATCAGAAAAAGAAAGAATTGCGACATGAAAGCACATAAAGCCTCCAGCAAGGCGTGGATCAGCACAACAAAAGCTGCTGAGAAACAAAACAAGGAGCGAACAAAGAAGATGAAAAACCCAAGTCCAACATTCATCTTGTTCGATACCAAAGAGCAGAACATAAAAAAACCAAATGATCTCTACAAGCTCTCATGATGCTTTTAAAACAGCCCGTCGCTGTGGACTGAAGACAACGTATGTTAGGTTAGAATCCAAAACTCAGAGTTCTCGTCCAGTCTGATGAATTCTGGATAACACAAAGGTGAGAACTATTTATAAGTATGATTTTCTGAGAACAGTTCTGATACAAATGTATTAACACTGATGTGTGGCTGAGGTACCAGGATGTAAATTAAACATATTTGCAGTGTAACAGTACAATATCAAGACATCAATTGATACCTGCTGATCGATTGCTCGACAGATTTCGGATGCAGAGTGGGAGGACATGTTGGAAGGATTCGATGAGAGAAGTTACCTGAACGCTCGACGCTGGAAGCCCGGCGACGACCCGTACACCCTGTACGCCTTCAACCAGAGGGAGAGCGAGCGCATCCCCAGCAACCGAGCCCTGAGAGACACGCGCCACTACAGGTAACTTTACATGCAGTAAAGTTGTGTTTGAGAAAATCTGAAACCTTTGTGGCAAACATCATTGTGCCAAATGAGACGGCACTTGACCTCTGGAGGAGTCTGTTTATGATACACACACACACACACACACACTCTACAATGTGATGTATGGATCTGTGCACTGCATAGAAATAAAGCTTATCAGCATACGCACAGCCAAACTGCACATCAGAACACACACGCAGCTCTCGGTATTACAGGTATGCACACACACGCACGCACACACACACACACACACACAGAGTTGAACAGTTACTTAGCAGCAGCTCTCGGAGCTCGTAATTAATCCCCTATCTGTACTAAAACAAATTTAGATTATGGAGCCAAACACGTCTTCATAGAGAAACCACCAAATTACAATCCGTCCTTCCTTCCGTCAAGAAATTAAATTAAACACCAAAATAGAAATCCTCTTAGTGGAGCGCCGTCCTCTTCGTGTGGAAAGACGCTCAGCGTGGAGATAAGGGGCTCGCCGCTTTGACAGCAGCTGCCTTGTTACACAATTCAGCAGAAAAAAAAAACAACAAAAATTCCAGGCACTTGTGGAAAGTGTGCACAGGTCCAGTGTAACTAGGCTGAGCTCACACACACAAGCACACACACACTCTCCCAGCTTCCTGACTAGTGTTCTTCATGTCTGTAACTTACTTACTGTAACTTTATTTATGTTCAAATATTGTCCTATGTCCAAAAATATCATTGTAAAGCAGTTTTTCAGTTTTTCACAGGATTACAGCAGGATCCTGTGTGTGAGTGTATCCTGTTTTATCAGAGCCTGATATCCTCGAAATTCAGTAGGAACGAGTGGGTTTAGATCTGGTTAGGAAAGTCAGAAAGAGAGATAAACTTGTTCTTATGATAATCTCAGGAGATTTGTTAACAAGTTTAACACTACACATAAATGTCATCTTTATCGTTTAAAGTAGCCATACGTTCTGTTCAGAGCTGGAATTAGCATTTTGTTGTCTGTAATCACCTGCATTCATCTGCAACTCTTTAATATCTTCTGAGGGATGTTTATTTTCAATTTTTTATGGGGCTGCAAAAGCAGAAAAAGTAGATTAATGCTCAACGACTCCAGCTGGAACATCCATTTTTCCTGCTGCGATGCCGTTGTTCGCTGTGTGATTAGAGGTTACCAGGCAGCTCGTGGTGACCCAGCTATCTAATAGGAAGCCACGTGTGGGCGTTAATTGGGCGCCTGCTCGTTCTGGCTGGTTCAGCGAGCGTGACGAAAGTCCTGGATGGCTGCTGCTGCGGCTGGTGGTGGTTGGTGGTGAGCACAGTGGGTTATGGCTCCACGACTCATGTAGGAAGCTAAAATCTGTTAGCAGAACTGGCACGTACATCAATCTGTGTGTGTGTGTGTGTGTGGATGTATCCCGCAGATGATGGGATGTATGATGTCTGACTCAATCATAGCTTGTCTGCTGCTTTTAACACTGTGTATGCATCAAACTGTGTGTATGCCTGTGTGTGTGTGTGTGTGTGTGTGTTTCTACATGTCCGTATGTGCACGTAAATGCGTGTTGTGTCAATTGGCTGCATCTTCTGCTGTGTTTCTGGAGAAGGGAAATTCGCTGTCGAGCTGACATAAGGCAGTAGGAATGTGTGTGTGTGTGAGAGAGAGTTTGACAGAGAAAGTGAGAAGTGTGTGTGGGGGGGGAACCAGGGATATGCTTACACATTAATCTGTTAGCAGGGAGGTAGGGAGCTGATAGTGCTCATTTATCTCATATAGGACAGCGATGAAGGCTGTGTGTGTGTGTGTGTGTGGACGAGGGGGGTTTGGTGTTATGTGATTATCTGTTAACTCAGTTACTGTGTAGCTGTAGATCTCATGAGCGCTTGGCAGGGAAAATGATAGCACCCTGCTCTCTGTTAGGATGGAAGAAAAAATGAAAAAAGCTGAAGTGAAATCTTCGGCTGAAGCCACCACGCTTTTGTATTCTTAGAAACACCTTCTCGTCTGTTGCAGCCCCACTGAGGTGCTTCCTACACTCTGGCTCTGTTCCCAAGTGGCACCATTATAGTGGAAATTCACGGTAGTGTGACAGAAATTTGAGGAAAGAGCTCAAAAAGTGAGAGAATGCAATCGTCAAAGGAGCGTTTGGAGGAGATTTGATAAGGCGTGGAGACTGTGCAGTTGAAAATGATGGTGTGGTGCTGCTGGCCGATATAGAACAATACACAGTATGTGTTGTCTTATGTCCTATTGAGGAACATAAAAACATGTTTTGTGTGAAAACCTCTTCAATTGCATCAATTAATTTTGCCTTAAAACAGAACTTTGCCTCAGTGAAAAATCCAATCAGAGTAAAAGACTAACAATCTAACCAAGTATTGGAGGTACAGTACTTTACTGGAGTATTTCCATTTTCTTTTACTTTTAGTCTAGGCAAATATTGCAGTTTTTACATGTATTTCACAGCTAGAATCAGACATTTTGACTATTCTGCTTTTGTTACAGAGCAATTTACTATTTTTTATTATTTACTATAATGTTTTTGCCATATTTTCAACTTCTGTTTAAGAAATTTTAGACATTCATCAACTACATCAAAATCAATATTAAAATGCTCTGTTTTTATAATGGAGTACTTCTATTTTTGTACTTGAAGTACATTTTAAAGCATGTACCCAGTACTTCAGCTAGAGTAAAGAAATGAAAGTGGTACTTCAGCTTGGAGTATTTTTTAGTCAAGTACTTGCACTTTTACTTAAGTATTGAGTTTGTTCACTCCTGTCACCTTTACTTAACAGTTCTTGATGCTTCATGCTACAAACACATTTTGGTCAAAGGTTTTAAGGTCCTGAACTGATCCTTCAGTGAGATATTTCTTGATAGAAAATTATGACAGTGTGCACTGCAGAGCTTAAAAAATCTCACACAGACTGGCTGCAGATCGAACCCATCTGCAGTGGTTTGACTTTTTCTTGCAGATCCCCTTGGATCTTTTCTTGGAGTAATATAAGCACACATTTTTATTCAAATATAATTTAAAATATTCTACTCAAGAAGACACCTTCCCACAATTCTCCACCCATCTTTTATTACATTTCTGCCAAAACAAAGTAATGCTAAGATTATTATTAATATTATTTTTTTTATTAGTGCAGTTATTTTTTGAGATTTCAAACATAATTTGCTCCACTATTTTTATTTTTATAAAAATCCTACCAACATATTATTTTACACTTATACACAGGACATACAAATTACACAAGTGGCCAACTAAGGTTTTTTTCTAACTCTTTCAAGGATTTCTCATGTTACCTCATTGTCTGAGATTTGAGACATTTTTCTGTTAAGATTTGAACCATTTCCATATTTAGGACTGACAGGAGATCTTTGGATAATTTGGTGCAACCCTAAAACTTTAATATGAAGACAGAAAAACAGGGGAACCTGGCAGAGGCCTCAGTAGAGAACCTGTTATTTTCCCACTGGGTCAATGATAAACTAAAGACTTGAGAAGCAAGCTTTTGACCTGAAGATGCTTGGCTGTACTCACTAGAGCCTGCAGGCTGACAGAAAGCTGGAGATCAAGAGGTGGGAGAAGTGTTATGTTAGCTGCTTTATGTCTGGACAAGGTGTCTAGACACATCCTGATTTACTTAAGTATTGCTCAATACATTCAAGAAACTTGTTCCAGCTTTTGTCTTGGGCCACAGTTCAAAGTGTAAATGAATAACAATCACACATGCCGCCATTCATCTTAACCACTTTTCCCCCTAAGGGTTGCAGGAGTGAGGGTGGAGAGGTGTGGTACACCCTGAACAGGTTTCCAGTCCATCACAGGGCTGACATATAGAGACAGACAGCCATTCACACTCACATTCACACCTATGGGTAATTTAGAGTCACCAGTTAACTGCATGTCTTTGGATGGTGGGAGGGAGCCAGAGACAACCCCCACATACATGGGGAGAACATGCAGACTCATCAGAGGCTTCATCAGTTCTTAAAGCAAGTCCAGTTGCCACTGAACAGCATTTTATTTGGGATAATCATGACCTGGATGACAGACATTTGTTATGCTTACTTTCTTAAAAAAGAAATGAAGAAAGGAATAGTGCCGTGTATTATACCCTTTTTCTAGTATCTAATTTAAAACCTACATTAAAAAAATAATACAATCAAGCAAAGTCACTTTACTTTGGCTAACATTAGCATTTCTTAAGATGCAATGGTAACACAAAGCTGAATTCTAGGACGTTTTAAGCATGAAAAACCTACTGGAAGTCAGTCTCCAGGACTCCAGTCTCCTATTCAGTTAAAGGGGTTCACAAACACCTGAATGCTGAAGTCAAACTGGCTCCATGAAAAGTAAAACATCATCAACGTAAATGAGGGAATCCCATTACATTTACATCACTGTGTTGCTGTCAGTGCTGTGTCACTGAGTAGATATTAGGTCTTAAAAGTGGAACTTGAAAAGATGTGGCTTCAGTAACTTACTAGGTCAAAAGGAAAAACTTTCTTTTGTTACTTTTTTTTTAGGAAGAGGAGGCAGATTGTCCAGTTTGTTACTGTGTATGGGAGGAGTGCTCTGTTACTATCTCCAGTTTGAAGGAGGAGCAGTGAGTAGGTGAAGAAGGAGGTGAGAGGAGAGCTACACATGGCTCAGGGGAAGATGGGGGAGATATAGGAGAGAGAGTGAGGAATGAGGATGAGTAAAAGTCAAGAGGAGATTAGGAAAAGGAGAGAGGGAGAGGTGGAGGGGGAGAGGAGGAGAGGAGATGCCACAAGCTGCTGAGAGGAGAAATAATTGCCACATGCAGAGCTCGAGAAGCTGTGTGTGTGTGTGTTTGTGTACGCGTGTGTGTTTGTGTGTGTATAAACCACTCCACTCCAATGCTCTGCTATTATCTCGGTGAACAGGGGAACCTCCCTCCGTCTGCTCTCAGACAGTCTATAAGCCCAACAGCCGCTCCGCAGCAGGGATTAGATCCAAACACGAAGACAATGGGCTGATAGAGTACAGAGAGGAAACATGTCCTACACTGCTACACAATGGGTTGATATGGCAACGCGTACGGAAAATTATTCTAATGCAAGACAACGGAAAGCAGAGAGGAAATGTGTTTAACAATGTAAGATAAATGGTTTAAACAGCAACAAAACAGTCTGATTCAACACTGAGTAGGAACGTGCTGCAGATGCATTGATATGTGTTTTATAGTTTCACTGTCTTTGAATTCAGAATATATCTAAGAACCACAGGAAGTGTGTTTGTTTATCAAACACTCTTTAGGGATGTAGGGATGACAAGTTTGTAGGTTGCAGCTACCTTTGTAGCTAGTCTGTTAGCTGTCAGTAAACGCGTTGAACTGAGGAAAAGAAAAACACGTCACACCATCCATCCATTTTCTTAACCGCTTGTCTTCGTAAGGGTCACAGGGGGTGCTGGAGCCTATCCCAGGGTGGCCAACACAGAACCCACGCAGACACGGGAAGAACATGCAAACTCCACACAGAAAGGCACCCGGCCGACCCGGGGATCGAACCCGGGTCCTTCTAGCTGTGAGGCGACAGTGCTAACCACTACACCACCGTGTCGCCCCACGTCACACCAGAGGTGAATTTTATTTTCCACTAATGAAGTGACAAAGCTGCTGATGTGTTGGACGACTGTCGTCTTTGTTCTTTTGCAAGGATTCAAGTAACATGTGACATGAAAATGAAAATTCACATGTAAACTGTAACCTGACAAAAAGACTGTGATGACGGGGTTCAAATTTACTAATTGACTAATAATGAAGATGTCCAAATACGAGTTCACATCGTGTTAAGTTACCCTCAATGTCCACAATAGTGTGACACAGCAGCAGAACAGTTCTGAAGTGATGACAAAAAGTTATTTATGATTGACTGATCGATACATATCACCAGAAGACAGTTTTTAAAAACTAAAACAACAGTCTGTGATTCCATAAGCAGTGGCATTCGGGGGTGTAAAGTGATCACCATCTCTCTCCTCTGAAGCACAACCGAGCAAAACACCACCCTGCACACATTTGTCAGTTTGCTTTGTTTCGCCGGGGTGCGAGATGTGATAGTGCGTCAGTGTTTTGCTGTCACTGCTCCAAAATGGAGGCAACGTCAGCCAATGCTGCACTGAGCCGTCCACTGAGTTGGTTACTAATAATTTCACTGCAGTGTGACCCTGTGATCCTTATGAACACTTATCACTAACTAGATCATGTTGTTTCTCAGTAACCCTGCCTGTGCGTGTCTGTGTCTGTGCGTGTGTGTTTGTAGCTGCGAAGTGCGACTGCGTGTGTGTTATGTGCACGCTGTCGTCAGCATCTTTTCACACTCAGTCAACTACTTAGTCATGTTTTCCATGAATCACAACATGCAGCTACACATTAATCACTTTATTAGCTTTGGTGCCGCCTACGCTGACGCTCGTCATCCCTCTCCGATCACAACCCAAACAACACACACACACGCGCGCACACACAAACACACACAAAACATAAAATAGCTGAAACACAAAAAACACCCTTGAGGTTCTGATTCACTATGAACTAATGTTCTGCAAAATTGTTGGGATTTGAAAACGTACTTTTGACCTCCACAAACTTTAAATCTCACCCACTGCATTACGTTATTCGCCTCCCTCCCAGTAAACACAGATTTGGGTGATTTGCAGGTCAACAAGATGTCTAGACATGGTTTATTACAAATCTGCTAAATGAGTTTGAGAAGTGAAAAGCTTTCACATATCCAGGTTGCACAGAGTTGTTGTTGTTTCAACCAGACGTCTAAACAACCACCCACATCTCCTGGTTTAAATAGCCCTGATGGTGTGTTCACTGACAACTATTTCTCCATTTGGCTTTTGAGAATCTACTGAGACAATCTGAGCTTTGTAGGAGGGATTTAGAATGAAGACATCTTCCTGTGACGAAGGCATCAAACCTAACGAGAGGAAAAATGTGATGTGTGGATGTGTTAACTGTTCCCAAAAAGCTCTACTGCCGCTAACTGGCTGAAGACAAAACAGATTGGTAGGGGGCCAGATGATAATCTCTCTCAACACTAAACACCTTAAAACAAAGTCAGACCAAATTCTAAATTAGTCTGATAATTATTATAATCAGGTTCAAACTACAAAATGAAATACATCAGTTTAAATTCTGTGAAAACAGCAATTAAACGTAACTAAAAAGTCTACTGAACCTTTGCTTTAACCAACTTTAGTGCAGTTTGAACCCAGACGTGTTTATTTTTCCACTTCAGCCCGGGTTCATGCTCAGGTGAGCTGCCCATCTTATAGGCAGCGCCATAGTTTCCCTGATGTATTTGAAAAGGCAGATGCAGATTCAAGTTGTGTTATTGATGTAAGTTGACTCACAACACTCTGTGTAGCTATTGCTGTGTCAGCAACAATCCCTGAGACTGAAATCACTTCATATAAAAAATTGGACTTCAAGTTGCAGAAATCGACTCTGCACATGCACCTGATTGGTTTCTAGTGGAAAAAAAAAAAAAAATCCAATCAATTTCCCTTTTAAAGGAGCCTAATAAAAGTAGACTAAATCAAAGTGTGATGCCTTCACTTCAGTCTGTGATTTTGAACTTTGACATCCAGAAACCTGTTTGATCACATCTTACCAACAACTCTCTAATGCAGGGACATAACCTAGCGTTCAGTGTGAATGTGATGAAGTCATGTTCACTGCTCCGAGATGTTTCTCAGTCACGCTTTACCACTTTTTACACTGAATTTAACAAACAGCACCAAGCTTGGCAGAGAGCTTCTCTGCGAGGCTGAGGAAATCCCCTCGGTGTATTGTGGGTAATCTGCTGATGTGGAACCTGAGCTCTGAAGCACCCCGGTTCTCTACAACAGCACGAAGTGACAGTGATGCTAAGCAGCTTTAGCGTCACTAGCACCTCTGCTAACCGCTCTGGCTGTGAGACGACTGCGTGTCGAAACGATCACGGAGCCGACAGCGGCACAACTGTATCTTCTCTGATACCTGATTAGATTTGTTTGGCTCCTGTTTCGCCTCAGTGCTTTTGGCTTCAGTCCTTTTGCAGCAGTGGTTTATTTCAAATTTCTATTTTTCCCTTCTTTTTTTTTTTGCAGAGAATTACAGGAAATGATGTTGTGAGCAAACAGTTTTCTGAGCATGAAGCAGAGCAGAGCTACTTGAAACAGACTGAGGCGTCTGGATCCAAGTGAAGCTCTGATGTCTCATTGATTTCACCTCTTAAATCCTCTTCAGTCATGAAGGCGCGATGGAGAGGAAGGGGAGGAGGCAGATTAAAGAGTGTTTAAGCCCTCGTATATTTCAGGCATGAATAGGGAAACTTAAAGAAACACTCCAGCACGGAGCTGTCGGTGTTGTGTTTTGCTCTGCTGGCCCCGTTGTGATGGGAAGTGTTTTACGTCTCTGAGTAACAAACAGAGGAGGCTAAAGAAAAGACAAAATAATACAGGCATTATAATATTCACAGTGGCTACCAGTTATCTAGCAGATATCCAGAACAATGATTGTAGCTGATTTTCATACTCATAAAACTATTCAGTTACTCTGTGTGCCCCCGAACTGGGTTAAGGTTACCGTTGCTCTCCGACACTAGCAAGAAACTAATAATCCTGATACCTCCTGTATCTTATTTCCTGGACAACACATCATAGATGGGTGTGAAGTATAACAGCTCATAACCCGTGAAGAGCTGCAGCAACGTCCCAACACAGCTCAGTCCCCCGAGACTTTCTGTGAAGACGTTCTTTAACATCTCTCTCGCCTGCTTTCGCTCTAATCTACTGATGGAGCCTCACGTGAACTATCATCCTCTGTCCAAGGTCACTTTTATTCCCTGGTTGCTTGTCACTGTGCGTGTTTTCATACAGATTTGAATTCTGATTCTAAATCTCTGTTAATCAGCGGCAGTGTTAGAGAGGATTGTGTTGCCCTGTTGGTGGTGTGAACTCTCTGAGACGTTTTTTTTTGTTTTTTCATAAATATGCTGCTAATGAAAACTTGTTGGAGAAACAGTTTGCAGCATGACATATGTGTGAAAACCAAGAAAGAACTTAGGAGTTAATGCGCGTGTCCTGACAATTACATGATAGAATACCATAAGGATGCTTAACTTAAAGATAGTGTTATGACTATTGTAACATGTCACTGCTGCTGCACAGTTATAATTACAGAGACCAGATTTCAATTTTAATTCACTTTGACAGATGTTATATTTGTAGATGTTAAAAATAAAATAACAACCACCATTAAAAACAACTGACCGAGCCTTTTGTCGGTTTCTGCAATCAGTAAATGTGCTCATTATCATCCAGTATGGCCTTGTTGAGGCTTGTAGACCAGTGTAACACAACAGTAGAAATGAATGAATTACATGCTCTGTAGAACAATAATTGTTCTAACGCAGCAATTATTTCACACTTTAATGTGAAATGTATTTATTATCTTCCTGGACGTGGCTTCAGATTGGGGCCGTGTAGTGGCAGTATACATGAGTGTGTGTGTGTGTGTGTGTGTGTGAGGTTATGGCAGCTATCGATTGCTCCAGTTACATATTGATTTGTCTTTATTGATCGGCTGGTGTAAGTGCCTGTCAACCATCCTGTCACCGCCACTCCTCACAAGACTTATTGCTGTTATATCCACATGTTCTTGTCTTCCTCCGCTCTCTAATTCTGTGTGTGTGTGTTACTCTCTTATCGAGAAGCACAAATCCTCTTTATGCCCTGACGATCTCAACCATCCTTTCACCTCCTTCCTCGTTCTCTTTTCCTCTTTTCTTTCATCCTTACATCTTTTCTTCTCTCTTGCATCTTCTCTTCTCACGTCTTCAGGCCATATTTAAATTGAGCTAGAGCCAGAGAAGAGTCAATACTGAGCGACCCCTGCAGGTGTGTGTTCTGTCAGTGTGTGTGTGTGTGTGTGTGTGTGTGTGTGTGTGTGGTAAGTTTAAAAGTCTCAAAGTAAAAGGAGGATAAAAACAGCAAAGGCGAGAGAGACAGATAGAGGGCTTGACAGTCAATTAAGTTAATTATAAATGCAAATTTTACGTCACATAAATTAAATATAATTGTTTACAAGTGTATACCAGAATTAAAGCGGATGCACCATGTCTAGGTGATTCCTAAATTCTCCTAATAATGTAATATAACATTATAAATTAACCCTAATTCTTTGGTTTTGTCCAAAGGTACAACTAAGTGCATTATAACTATAGTAACAAGAACTGTAACAAGATTCCAAACAAGTCATAATTCAATTCAATTCAATTCATCTTTATTTGTATAGCGCCAAATCATAACAAAAATCATCTCAAGGCACTTTAC
>JAUMHL010000017.1:18771806-18820821 GCA_032362345.1 Sandelia bainsii
GCTAAACATGTCATCACTGATCAGATTAGGAAGGGGACCAGAGAAAACTACGGAGTCCGACATCGTTTTAGCATAATGTGTTCAGTGCTGCAGTTCAACCATAAGAAAATCTGATTATTACGTATAACATGGTGGCATGGGATGCTGAGGCGTAATCTGATTCAAATAGCAGATTTAAGCCTGGTGCAGTTCTCAGAAACACTTAAACACTTAGTTACATTTGTCAAAAGTGTTCAGTGATTTGTGAAACCAACAACAGGAGCAGCAATGAAGGATTAAGCGTGAAGCAAGGTGCTAAAATCATCATCCTTAGTTTAAAGCCTTTGGCCACTATTCTCATTATTATAATTACTGCGTGTTTGTCTGTAAAGTTTCTGCAGCTGCAACAGACACACGTTCTTCTCATCTGGACTCGTGCAGTGCAGGGTTACTGTTGATGGTCCTGAAAAACAGCTGGATGTAACTTCATGCTGAAGCCCTCCTCAGTAAACACCCACCTACACACACACACACAAAAGCATCATCGGTCTCCCCTGCTGAGCTGTTGATAATTACAAGTAAAACTCTGCAGTAAACACACACACACACACACACACGCACACGCATGCAAGGAGTTTTATTGCAGTTTGGAGCTGCTGGGTTCTGGGCTTCTACTCTCCAGGCAGCAGGCAGAGTTCACCAATAACCTTGAGCTCCAGAAGCTCAGGAAACAAAAGAAAGCCAGAAACTGGTCGACAGATTAAATTGATGTATAAAAACCTAAAAAAAATATCTGTAAGCTAATAAATGTCTTGAATAAGTAAATAAATGAACCAATTAATGGGATCAAATGAATAATTAACAAACGAACAACTGGGAAGGAAACATCACCAGTATCACAGACAACATCACAGACTCTCACAGCAGAGTTCATAATGATCTTCAATCAAAATGCTTCTCGTGACGTCCAGAGCTCACAACGACCACAACACCACATGTATGTGAAACACTGGAAACACTCGACATGTGGACAGAGACACAGTCGTCCGGTGACGGGTTAATATTTGCCCCAAACACATCATTTAACTGGAATGTTGTTTGGCGCTTGTTAAAGTTTAACAGGATTCATGTAAAAATGAACATGTACCGTGAACCGAAACGTGGATTTGAAGAATGTTTACACCCCAGCACAGAGATCAATGATAATTAACCACAGTTCTTCATTAACATCTATTTTACCTCAGCCTCAGGGTTCAAACCAACAGTCTTTAGATCGCCTAGATTCTGGTCATAGATGCATCGCGTGACCTCCTCTGACCTCTGTGTCCATCGTCTGTAGCTGCGGGGTGGGGGGGAAGTCAGTCAAGCGTTAACGTGTCACACTGAGCTGAGCAAAACGATTGAAACTAAGATGAAACAAGCAACTCACACAGTCGAGCCATTGTTATCCTCTTACTACTTAATACACATGCACACTGATGAACAGACTGGTACACAGCCTTTCAGACTCTTTTGGTGCACATGCTTGTGAGCCTCATATGAAAACACAAACACACACACACACACACACACACAATCACTTTCTGTTTCAGTTGACTGGTCGGTAACGATTAGAGAATTTCAGCCTGAATTTGTTTCCTCCTTCCGGCTTTTGTCGAACAACTGCAATATGTTCTGGCTCAGCGTGATGAAGTGCACAGAGAGCAGACGGAGCAGGCTCATATAGATCCAGGCCTACACCCACCCACACAAACACAGACACAAACACACACAAGCCTTTAGCAGGATTGCCATTAAATAACCCATTACATTTCAACTTTTGTACAGTATTCACCAGTTTGTCTCATTAAATCTAAAATTTGGTACTTAACCCAATCATTTATGATTTCTTTGTGGATTTTCAATTCCATCATCACCACATTTGACAACAAACATTTGATTTGTCATTGTTGTATTTATCAAAATTAGTTAAAAACTCCAAAATTAGGATGTCAGTTAAGTCACGGCAAAAAATATGGCATGAGAAAACCAGATTTCTAAATGATATGAGAGAACACAGACATAACACATTTGTGTTCGAATGCATTAATAAATTCATAAGCGTTTGAATAAATAAACGCGCGCAGTCATGCACACAGAAGGAGAAAGTGCAGAGAAGGAGCAGAAATGTTTCTCTTGTTTGAAGTGATCAGTAATGACAGCTGAGAAACGCCGTGAATGCAGATGGATCATCGCGGTGGCTAACGTCAGAGGTCGACCGTTCATCAGCTCAAATCGAGCGTGGTGAAATATATCGATGTTCCTGGCGAGTGAAACATTGCCTCACATTACATTACATTTAGCTTGACTGGCTTTTAAGTGGCTCGCGCAGGCATGAAGACTTTGTCAAACACAGGTTAACACCCCCACGAGGATGTTGAAACAACCGTTCTCAGTTGTTTTGTAACATTTTGAATCTTAAATATTCAGCCGGTGTCACTTTAACAGAAAGCAGCAGAAATAAAATGATCAGATCTCAGATCAGTTTAGGAATCAGGGCTCACAGAAGCCAAAAAGCAGATGTTACATACAGCATATGTGTGTCGCTTGAATACCTGACTGAATACCTGACCCAACTGTTGATTGGAGCCCTACAGGCCTGTTAAATTCATTAGATTAAATATGTTTCACTTAAATATCACATGCTTATAACTAAATACAATGATATGGCATTAATTAGGGTCAGGTTTCAGCAGTATTTCATATTTTCTGAACGCACAGTTGAAATCGAACGTTTCGTGCTCTGCAAATGTGCCTACACATGGAACTGCATGCACTAACAGTGATTAGAAAGCTGCACAAAACCAAACAGTACAGTCAAAGACAATAATAAATATATGTAGTGTATAATCAGCCTAAATTATTATCATATGCATACATTTAACAGCGAGACCCACCACCTATAGAGTTCACGCTCACATGTTCACAGGTGATCTTTGGTTGGGTACAGGCACATCTGGCAGGAAGCACATTATAACCACACAACATAACAATGTTTTCTACATTGTTATGTTGTAATTCAAACAAGCATCAAAGGTTTGATTTGATTTGAATTCATTCAGGTATCCTTCTGGATCTAAATTAGAGCTGGCTTTTTGAACATAACCCAAATTCCAACGTGTATCTATGATTTCATCCATCATAATATTGATTATTATGTATTGTTGTCTTTGATCTGAGGGAAAAAAACATGGTATAGGGCTTGAGTTGGAATGAATCAGGCCAAGTGAAGCACAGATTGAAATTTGAGACCTGAGCTTTTTTTGCTCCAATCAACTCTGGAGGGCTTTCAGATGGCAAGTGGCTCCCACTGAGATGCTGTTCATTCTCAGTCAGAGGTGAGCAGGTCAGGGCGGTCTGGCAGGCAAGAGAGAAGAACTGGCTCAAAGTGTCGGCCACATGTCGCTCTGCCTCCAAATTTTCATCTATTCAGAACATTAACCACAGAGATGACGAATCGTCGAACAGTTTAACCATTGAAAGTACAGTTCGGCTTGATGTTTGGTTCAGTTATTGCTCAAGGAAAAGCTTTAAGCAGATACGCTTTAGCACATATGCTTCGGCAAGTAGGCAATTTGTGTAACATATGGTGTAACAGGTACATTATAAAAACCAGCAACACAGCAGTGTTGTGTTTGTCACACAGACACAAAATCAGTTTCAAAAAGATGGTAAATGAAACTCAGCAGGGCAGCACGTGACGTGTTGTGAGATCACGGCGCTTTTATCAGTTCTGGTGTTTCAGTAACACAGTAATCAGACAGAGGAGGCTACACAGCAGCACATGGAATCAGCCGATTGCTCAGTTTTACATCAGGTCTCATCCAAAAGTGGAACAGAATAAACTGACACAGATGGCACAGATCAAATAATTTGTAAACTCTGCAGCTCCCACATCCCTGCTGTTACCAGACAGAGAGATCAAAACAACACAAATACAAACAAATCAGTAAGCACAGTACGTCACATAATTGTGACCGTAACAATGTAATGTAACACTTCTTATAGTTTCACTCTACAGTAGTGTTACTACTCATTGCTCATTAAAATGACTGATGCGGCATGTTCACAGTTACTTTAACAATATCTTTAATCCCTGTGGCATCATTTAATCCTATTTGATTCAACATGATAATTAACACAATTACTGAAGTCCGTCTGGATTACGAGACCCAGAAAATCCAGTGGTGAAGTGGAAAAGAACTGCCTCCGCGTTTAGATTAGATTAAATCAGATCAGATTAGTGTTGATTTGATTTCACTTTAATGCTCGCGCTGGGTACATTAAGTTGTTGCAGCTACAGAATTAATATTTTACAACTGTACAAGCATATAAACACAGAGAGACAGATAGTGTTTGTTTCTGAATTATCAGTGTTCCCTCAGTTTTTCTAAAATGCGTTTTTTTCAGTGGGAGATATTTGTCAAATTGACTAAGTGATAATTAGTGACGTGCACACGGCTCTTAATGGTTTTCATGTCGTTCAGAGAGGCATTTGAAGTATTTTTTAACAAAGAAGATGTAGTCAGATTATAGATCAGATGTGACCTGTGACCTCTGATGGCGAACTCAGCTTTGACCCCAGACTAATGAAAAGATTTGTCTGTGTGATTGTTGCTGCTTGTTTCCTCCTTAAACTCATAGTTATCAGTTTCTGAACAAATGAATAATCGATGTCCATCATTCAGAGAGGAATTAAAAAACAAACAAACACAAAAGCGAATGAGCCAGGATCACTGACCGGAGGTGATTATATCACCCCCCCACATTATCTTCTTCTATAAAATCCTGGATTGTAATTTTATGAATTGGAGTGAAAGGAAAGCGGCTGCTGAGAGAGACGGAGTAATGAAAGTTTAACGGGTGGGAATAGAGACAGAGAGAAAGACAGATGGATAGAAGGAAAGAGAGATGGATCAGCCGATCTCCCAACATGACAGCCTCATCACACAACTACGTGTGTGAGGGAGAGAGAGATAGAAACAAGACAAAGAGAGAGGGGAAATTGTCCTGTCAGGATCTTTGGGTGTTGGATCATTATCCTGCGAGGCTCTCTGCTGCTGTCTGCCGTCTTCTCCTCATCCCTCTCTCTCTCTCTCTCTCTCTCTGGTCTCATCTGCTCTGCTGTCCAGCCGTCTAATGGAACAGCCCATGCAAATCGCTCGGGTTAATAGAGCGCGGGACAGAAGACAGGAGAGGAAGGGTTGGAGGAGAGATAACACAAGCGTCCAGAGTGTCTCTGCAGCTCCTCCCATCAGCAGGCATGTCACACTGCTGTTGCTTTCACGTTAGGCTAAAGTCTGCGGCGTTAAAACTGTCTGTGACACCCAAACAGGCAGCAGACACATCCAAAGATGTACACATGTAAAAATATTTTTTTAATTATAGCCTAACAGAGCTGGTTTAATTATAATAATTGTTCATTTGTAGCTGTTGACCTACGTGAGCATCACATGAGGCTAGTAAACAATGCGACGACTGCAGCTGCAACAATACGGTTAAGCCACAAGTTAATGGAAATGAACTTAAGCTTGCTGCATGCGTGTTTTCCCAGTCACCCACACAGCCACAGGATAACATCCAGCAGCAGACACCTTTGGAGGCGTTTGAAAGGGAACTTGGAGATTTGGAGATTTTGGAGGGTAGTGCTATAACAGAATAATCTAAGATGAAAGCTACACTGTCTTTCAGGCTGTTATGTTGCACCGGAAGGACGAATCCAGTCAAGTCTCATGGCAAAGTCACTGAGTTACTTCAAGCTATAGCAACAAAACGGAATATCGTTAACCACCAAATATAGAATGCACCTCAAATCGGATCAGACATACAGTCGACAGTCATGTCTGCAAGCTAATGTACATCACTGACGGCTAACCTAATCAATAATAATATTAATAATAATAATCATCAATTTGAATTTAAATCAACTCTTAATCTCATTCTGATTATTTGAGTAAGTAAATAAGCCAAAACTTGATAAAACCCAAAATTAGCTTCATTTTTATTGCAAAGTGTAGCTATAACTCTGCGGTTTGTCAGACATGTTATTACCTGTTACAGACTATTTCAAAATCAACATTTTTTACGATTCTTGTATCACTCACTCAGTGAGTGGCTTCCTCCATATACTGATGTCAAGTAGAGTCAATTGTTGGGTGCAGGTGAATTACATGGACTCCCTTTAAAACATGGACCAAATACAATGAAACTGGGAGAGGATTTTTAGAGAAGCTATAGGGATTTTTCTGTTGTTAATCTTGTCTAGCTACCAATTATCATGTACCAGAAAAAAAGGGGATAAAAATTGCATGTGCAAAGAGGGAAAGAGAGAGCGTGTCGTTAAATGGAGAGACAGACTGGGTCACGTTCTGCTGGCAGAGAAAACAGCTTCTCGTCTTACTACAAGACACACTGTCACACCCCCAATATAGAGCCAGCTCACAGAAAGCATGATGCATCTTAAAATAGCTGGTAGCCTGGTGGGTCCAGATACATAGAGCTGTAGACTGACTGCAGCTCCGTGTAGGACGCTTGACAGCTGCACTTAGAATTCAGCAGGTGCTCGCTGTAGCGTTTCAAACATTAATAATAACATGATTCATGACACTTTGATTATAACTCTAATTGAAAATGAGTCTAGTGTAAAGCCTCACCAGTAATAATACGGTGATATGTTTCCTCGGAGATATTTTCCATTATGGCTCGGTGGCCCGAGCACATTGAGGCCTGATAACAAAGTGAAGAAAAGAGACATACTCATCATCACATCAAGAGCATTTTATGAACATCAGTTGTAGTGATGTGAAACAACATCAGTACATTAAGGGCTTCTTGTGAGAGATGTACTAAAGGATGAAATCATTAACATGTTTATGTTCTTCCTCAACAAAAGACACCAGCAGCTCATAAATCATCAGCAATTGTGAATATTTTTTTTGTTTTAATTTGACATTTATGCCCAGGTAGCGGACGTTGACCTTTCAAACACACAACAGTGTGGGTCTGTCTGCCTCTGTGTGGCAGTGTAGATGCCTTTACAGGCTGTGTTGACAGTAGCTAACTGCGGATCGATCTGCCCTGCGGTGACAGAGGCTCCAACCTCTGCGAGCCGAGGGCTGCAGGTGGCTAATTCCCTCTAATCAAGTCAGGTAGTGTAATAAAGTGGGTGAGATTTAGAAAGACAGAGTAAGACAGAAGCGGGAATCAGCAGAGTAGAATATGTGTTCAAGGACTGAACATGATGGATGACGTCTCCTTGTAACTTCAGCCTCCTACTCCTAAATTATTCTTTTTTTTTTTTTGCCATAACATTGTGGATCTTTAAAATTATCTGATGGTATTTGTAAAGGTTGTAGTTGCCCCACTACTTTGAAAAATGTTCTAAATCCACAGAGGCGCATGTAATGCTGGTAATATCCAAGCATCTGTAGAAAATATTTCTTCCTCAGACACTTATAGTCATGTTGGAAAATCTTCTGAAACATTTAGACTGTCAGGGCGCACAAAACTCGCCACTAAATAATGCAGCATAATGAAGATGTCATGGTGCTCCAGGCTTTTCCCCCCCTGAGATGCATTGCTTCACGCTGACACTCACACCCATTCGCAGTATTATTCAAATGATTACTGCTGCAGGAAGTATGATAATTGTAAGTAGCTTCTCTTGGAGCTAAAACATTTTTGTGTTTTGATTGAATTTGTGTACACAAACAGTTGCAACCGAGCTGCAGGAAGATTTAACTTTGGTAGAGCCAAAGCTCCCTTCAGATGAGATTTATTTTTCTAAGAGAGGTGGGGGGATTTTTAATATCATATGCCTTGGTCAGCAATTTTAATCCCATCCGGAGCAAGTATGTGGGTAATTTTTCACCTCCTCCCAGTGATAATTGAGGCTGCAGTTACTATACCTACTCTTATTCAGTGAACTTGCTGGTCATCCTGTAATTGAAATCCCATCTGGAGCACTGTCCTTTAAAGTGTATACGTTTTCCACGTGCTTGTCCTCGTGGGATGGGACTTTTTGACACATTGTCATGATTTAAAGTAGCAGAATTAGTGGCAGTTCATGTTTGCAATGTTCTCACGGGTTCCCAGATTAACTATCATCAGTTTTCATTCTTACTGAAGAAAACCTAAAAGTTAGATGATTGCTAAGCAGGTTCTGAAGGATATTGCTTTCTGTGATATCTGTGATACGACTGTTTAGTCAGGAAGAACACCTAGTCATAGTGTCAATGTGTTTCACGACTGTGTGCTCAGATGTAACTCGGTTATGACTCAGAGTAAAAAATTCAATTATTGATTTAAATTCACCTCACACAGCATCTTTGCCTCCTGTTCGATGCTCTGGTGCCACCCTGCAGACTTTTGCCTTGACTGTGTTGAACCAGGCCCGGAAGAATCAGTATTATTAATCATATTCTGATCTTTTATTTACCTGGTTGTAACTTATTACTAACATCAAGCTGCTCTTGTTCTTGCAGATGTTGTTTTATTGTAAACTCTCTGACTGCATTTATGGAGCCTGTATTTATGAGTGTGGTCATTCAGCAGTTGCAGCCACATGACCAGACTTGGCGACCGCTAACAGTTCTGCAGACTGTAATGTAATGGTAACTAGTGTTAATGTTGTTGCAAAGCTAAAGCAACTGCAACTTTAACAAATACAGCTGGCACTGTGCCATCTCTCCCGCCTTCTGCTGCGGCAGTGGTACATCTGTTAATTTTCTTCCCCCACCCACATCCTGGTGGAGCTGTGTAATTCAAGATGAAACAGGTACTTCTGGATAACTTTCCAGTTTGACTGTTCTCAGGGAGTGAATGATGCCAAAACAGACACAGAGTGAGTGGCCTACATGTGCTGTCACACATGTGTTGTGTTGTGCAGTACTGTCCATAGTCCTGATGCAGAGCCTAAAGTGGCTAGATACTTTCTTCTGGGCCAAAAAAGGGTCAACAATAAAAAAAGGAGTGGAGTTTTATTGGCAGTTTCGGGGTTTGACTGTCCACTAGAATCAGCTGCGTCTGCTACTGCAGCGCTGGACCCTTTAAGGACTTAAGGTTTTGCTGCACTTCTTCTTCACCGCTTTTAGCAGAGCTTTCCTCATACGGTTCTGATTACAAATCATTTTCTGTAACCTATAATTTCAACAGGAGTTAATGGCTTCAAGGCAACATGAAGGACACAGTCTCATTTGCTCTCTGTCAGCGAGGGGCTGTTAGTTACAAACCCACGACATTTCCTACTGCTAAGACACCTTCTGTTCACAGCTGCAGAGCTTAATACTGATTGGTGCCTTCAGGCAGAAATGTGTTGTTTTTTTATTTTTTTGTTTTTTTTAAGTGTAGATGACACAGAGTGAAGCGAAGCGGACCCCTGCGTGCTGCCAGAGCAGAGGAGACAGGACGTTCCATGTTAATGACGCTCACTTCCTCTTTCTGGCTCTGCCCTCTGAAGCTGCTACAGGAAATGATTGTTCGCTTTGATTCCCAGCGACATTTGCTCTTCTTCCCCGCTGCTCTCCCATTCTCTTTATTGTCCCCCCCCCCACATTCACCCTTTTACTTTTCATTTTGAATTCTCTCTTTCTCTATGACTTGAACAGATAAAGGGATCTAAATGAAGGGAGCTGCAGTTGACTGCTGGGCTGTTGATGCCTGATGGACAAAGTGACTGGTGAGGCTCAGATAAGATAAGATAAGGTTTTTATTTCCCTTATCTCCATATGAAAACATTTTTTTGTTTTCTTCTTTGTAACATAAAATACGACACTTGTGTTAAAGGTCACATGCGACCAACACAGACAAACAAACTGATGCTGGACTTGGAAATAGTCTAAATGTAAAAGTCTGCCGCTCTGTGCTACTGTACCGTGAATAAATAACCTTCTCTAGCGTTAGCTGCTTTCAGCGCCCTCGCCGTAATGTATGCACACTACTTTAAAGAAAATGGTTCAGTCAGCACACATGCATCGGTGACTGCTGAATAAAAAAAAAAAACTTAATACCCCTCAGGATGTCCTTTACTGTGATTATGGGTGCTTTTTGTGCTGCAGACCAGCCGCATCGCTGGACTTCTAATCACAGTGAGGGACGTCCATCAGAGGGGTTAGGACTTTAACACAATGGTTTTACTGCCTCTGGTATTACTTGTCCTACAGTGGCTGCAGGCATTTTTGTTGTAAGGTGATTTCTCAGTAGCCAAGGCTGCACCTGCTTACATGTTTTAAATGAAGGCTAGATCAAATCAAGTTCCATTCAAGGCTAAAGCTGGTAACAGATGTGCAGTAAATACACAGGGGAGGTTTTCAGGTATCAAAGACTGTAGAAAAAAACAAATAAAGTGGTGACAGATGAAAAGAATTAATTGGAAATGGGCAAGACTGCAAAACAAACTTAAAGCACCAGGAAACTTTCATATTATTAAAAAAAAAAACGTAATTATCTTCTGTATCTGAGTGTCTTTGTGCTGTTTTCAAAAGGCAGTAGCAGCAGAGGTGACCCAGCGGTACAGCAAGGGTTGCTGGATCTATTGTAATGTGGCAGCAGAGTTGGTTTAATCCCCGTCCCGGTGCAGTCTAATCCAAATGGAGCGCTGAATAGTCCTGAAGCTAATAGCCTCCCAGGAGCGTCTCCATTGGCTCTGCCTGCAGATTAATACAAGGTCTATTCCAAGCCGATTCCAGTCTGTGATTCTGTGTCTGCCTGTGTGTATAAGTGTGAGTGAAATTTTCTTTTGGCCTGCTCAGCTGTATCTCCCTCTGTCTTTGTTATATTTTTAACCCTGAATTAAACTATAGTCCAAAAACAAAGGCTCTTAAGTCAGTTGTGTATGGGTTATCAAAAAAGCAGTGACAAATAAATGCAAAAATGCATCACTTAATGTAACCGTACATAAAATACACAAAATAAAACACAGTTGAATGTGTCATAATTTGACAGGGATGCATTAACATTTAAAGATGTACTGAAACCTACTTCAACCAATAGCAAAACTTTCTGCACAGAAGCTTGTGCAGGTTGCATGCATTGGTTTGTTTCGTTGTTACTGTTGCACTGCTGCGAGCGAGTGAGCAGAGAACCACAGGAACATCTAGCCTGCATTCTTACACCGGGTGTGAAAATCAAACAGGCATCAAACTCTTATATGGGCTTATAGCTGCACATTGTCCCACCGCGACGGATTTTCCGACTGCACTGACTAAATGAATCCATGAATTAAACATTGTGTTCAGTAATTCTCTCAATTTCAACAACAACACTGCGCCTCTGCGGCACAGTCAGGTGCCTGACTCCCACCTCTGCATTCACCTAAACACCTAGAAAACACTCATACGATTGTTTAAACAGCTTAGACGACTAAAGCCTCACACAAGCTGTATTATTTCCCTGCACAACATGTCATTTAAGACGTAACGTCTGACAGAGGGCATCTGTCATTTTATGCATCTGTTGGATTTTTTTTTTTTTTATTGAGAATCATCCAGCTGAAACATGGGTACAGCTTGTTTCTTCTAGGTTTACAGCCACTGCCATTAGCAACCTGTAGGATATGTGAACTGTTGTTATGGAGGCGATCAGATGAGTGCTTACAGATGACAACCGAGTGCGTCGCTAAAAAACACTTCTTTATTGGATCTCGTTCATCTCTTCGCTCTTCTTCTGCCATGTCCTTCACCTCTCTTGCCTCCTCTCTTTGTTCCCTTTCCCACCCTCTGTCTTTTTTTCTTTTCCCTTATTTTCTTTCTTCTAATATTTGTCTTCTTGTCTCATCGGATCTGTTTCCTCTTCCGCACTCTTCTTTCTGAGTGTGTCCCTGCTTATACCACATGTCCATTCCTTCCTCTCTCTTGCCTTGTCTCCTTCATACTACCATATGCTTCCTTCTTTTCTTTCATCCCGTCTTTGCTCATTCTTTTCTTCAATCCAGACCTCCTCCTCCTCCTCCTCCTGCCTCTTCTTCCCTGCTTTGGTATGAAATTGGTTTCTAAGTGATTTATGAGTGATGAGAGGCTTATAAAGAGTTTATGCTGTAACTCTTCATTACTTTACTATTAACTGCCTTCTTCTGTTCTGTGTGTTTGTGTGTGTGTGTGTGTGAGTGAACGAGAGTGTGTTAAAACCATTTAAAAAGCACCTTATAATAAATTCAAGCTTGATGGATGTTATTAAGGCGATCGTCCCTACAATTCATTACTTTTACTTCTATTTTTCGTTGCTCAGTTCTTAGGCGACAGACATTTGATGTTCTTTAATAAGATATCTCACAACAAAACAGGATAAACAACTCAACACCTCTCCAGCTCCCACGTACACTCAGCTGCAGCGGCTGCACAGCTGAGAACAGGGGAAAATAAGCAGCCCACACAGGGACAAATGACCCTCGTTTCACACCAGCATATTGTTTTCTGCAGCCGTGAATGTGAGACAGACTGAGCGAAAACTATATTTTTTTGCTCATGAGATGTTGTTCAGTGCTGTAAACACGTTTTAATTGAACAAATCTGCACTCAGGCAAACACACGTTTCCTTTCCTCTCTCAGACCAAGTAGAGTTTTCAGTGGTTTATGTTTCCCATTGAGCAGTTCTTGCTGTAAGTTATGAGCATTTTGCTGCTAACGACGGCAACAAATAGCCGACACGGCTGCCGTCAAACTCTAAATGTGTAAATCGAAACTTTGTGCTCGGCGCGGCCACAATCAACACTTTGTCCTCGGGACAGGAAGATGTTATTTCTCAGCTCAGTGTGCATGTTTAGGTGCGCATTCGTGTGCCTGCAATCACATTATATGCTACATCCTGGGGGGGGCATGTTGAACGCTGCAGGGATGAATACAATTTAGATGCGAAAAGGAAAATCACTGTTATTTTTTTCTGGTGTGGGGATCAATTGCAGAGTTCGCCGCTGGCCAGAGTTTTGTTTCAGCTGTTCAGAGACTGAAAGCAGCGAGACACTGGGAGGAAAACAGACAGAATAAAACCTAGACGCATGGAAAACAATGGTGTGGTTGCATGTGTGTGCACTCAGTTGTTGATTGATTAGGTAGAAATATGCATCAGTCAGTTGGATTAGATTTTCTCATTATTTCATTAATTTTTTTATTTATTTAGTCCACAGCTTTTAAGGTTAAACGGGTTTGATTTAGGTCACTGCTTTGCACTGCTTTACATGCATGTCTACAGGATGTCCAGAACAATATTATTTTGTGTTTTTCTTTTTGTCTTTCTGCTGAATGATATGTGTAACTACATTGCAGTCATGAGCTGTCAAAAAACTTGACTTGAAAGCCTGCAGCAATACTGATCCACAGCAGACAATAAGTATATTCCACAGAGAGCCGTAAAAGAACAAGTGCAAACACTGAGAATTGTATTTGGCTGCTTCAGTTTCAGGGTCATGACACTGTGCTGTACTGGGACATTTGAACAGAATGAAGCTACTGTTAATGTTATTAGTAACACGCAAAGTTTTCCTACTGTGACGAATCTGAATGTCTGCTGTGAAAATGTCCTGTGGGAGAAGAATGGAGCTGCTGCTACTGCTGTTGTCCTACTTTGGCTTCACGGCCAGTGTAGATAGGGTGTAAGGACGCCAGACCACGCATCCTGTAGCATCAGGGAGAGGCCTGGTCCTCGATTTCTCATTGACTATTTTGCAGTTTCAGTGACTACTGTGGAACGTCTGAAATAGTAGCTTTGGTTAGAATATAGAAATAGTGTAACTTTACCCTCCATTATGTTGCTTTAATTTGCATATAGCTAATGTTAACTAGCAAACCTAAGGTAATACTGCTGTATAGTGTAACAACCTGGCTGTATCCCCCACCACCACCACCATCATCATCACAGTGCACTTCAACCTGAAACACCAATATGAATCCATGAGGTGCTGCTACTGTATGTGAAAATCAATTCACCCCAAAACAGGACTAAGAGGACAGAGCCAGGTGACAAGTGCTGCCTCAGCTGAAATCCATTTATAACATCTTCCTGTTAAGAGTTCACCAAAGAAATGACTTTACCAAGCTGCATTAGAGTGAGAAAAAACAACAACATAAAAGTGTTTCAGCTCAGATGTTGTTATCAGTGTTGTGTAACTTGGTGAAATGGTATTTCATTGGAGCCACATACTTTCTTTCAGTTTTCAGTCTTGAGTTTGTTGAGTTTTGTCCAAACTGCAACCAAACCAGCAAAGCAAGGAAGCAAAGTTATATTCTCCTAATTACAGCCCTGTTCACATGGGATTAGTTATTCCCGGAATCCTTTAATAATTAATAATAATAATAATAAGCACTGCAATGGTTGATTTGTGTTTTGAATGCCATGCAATTCTGCTATGTCCTAAATGTGGAAAATAAAAATTCCACCACAAATTACTGACCATATTTTCCCAAACCCAGCAGTCTTCTTATAACACAAATCCCATGTGAATCAGTTTAGCATCTGTTAAGTTCCTTTTTCTTCCCTCTCTGGGTCAAGAAATATGGAGCCTGCAGTGTGAATTATTAATGAGAACTCACTGGTAAATTTTGATGCCAGTTCAGAAGGCTCATCCAGCTTCACAGCATGGTGAGTCATTACGCTTCACAGTTGTGTCTATAAATAAGCACTGGAATCTGGACAGTAAATTGGTGACTGTGTTTATTTTCTGTGAATGCGCCACACAAATCACAGGGTGTATCCTTCATTACATGAGGTCCACCGACTGAGTCTAGTGTGGACAGACGACGGAGACCTTCACTGTGCCTGACAAGTCCCTCTGGTGCAAACTGTATAGTGACGGTCTGAGGACAGTTTCAATTAAAATCATAATCTTCTGAATCGATAAGCTCATTTTACCAAATGTAAGAACTGCAGCTTGTTTTATTCAGAAGCAGCAGGCTAGTTGTGCTGGTCAGTTTTATTATAGCTCACATGAACCACAATGTGCACTCCACCCACAGAGACAGCTGGGCTAAATGTCTCTACGGTATCTCAACATGTCTGTCAGACCACGGAGCTACAGCTGCTCCACCCTGACTACACAAAACCCAAATCTAGTCATGAAGAGTCTTCTCAATCACTGGTAAGTTTTAAGTTGTCTTTGTTCTTCTTTGCTTTACCAATCACTGTTCACAATGAAACCCCAGGAAACACAATAATGTTTTTAATGATGACCACATGAGGTCCACAGTATCACCGATAACACTGTCAGCTGAACATACACATGGAAACAGAAGAGTTTTGTTAGAGTTAGAAACACTGACACACATTTCCTCTGAAAGTGGCTTTAATATGGTTCTTAAAGTCCTGCCCAGAAGGTATTGTGTCTTCCTTAATTAACCCTTGTAGATGCTTCCTGCTGTTGCCCAGGGTCCATTATCAGAAAAGCCATTTTTACTTACCTCGGCCTTACTTCTTACCTTGGGAATATTAAGAAGCAGCTGCCGAGCAGAGCGAGTCTGATATATGTACTGGAAGATGTTGCATTAAAGTTTCTCTGCTGCTCACTTTCTGTAAATCTGTCTCACTCTTAGTCTCTCCCTGCAGACCTGCAGGTGAAGCCAGATTTTCTTATACATCATTAACTCTGACTGGCACAACAAAATCTAAAAAAATGATGACAGATTTTGTTGATGATCTTGATGTTTTTCAGTTACTCCTGGGAAGAATAGTTGTTCACCTAAATTATAAAGCTGCAAGGAGGTGGTTGGGATGAAGATGTCACGGTTCCTTCTTCCCAAACTGTAACACAAGACCATGAATGTTTGTGTGAACTGTTACAGCTCTAATTGTGTCTGAAGTCATTGTTAAGTTTTCTCTTTCAGGCCCGACCACAATCTTTCTCTAACCTTAACAAAGAAATCTATTGATTCCTTTTATTCACGGTGCCCTTACGTTTTTATTTGTGACTTTACGTATTTTACGTACTTTAAGTAAATTGTGAAAATATCCTCATCATGTTAACATGTAATCCAGCAGTTACATAGACAAACAAAGCTGCTCCTGAGTAAATATACAGTATAACAAAGAAATACAATGAAAAGTGCATGACAGTTTTATATGGCTCATGCATTGTGCCAGCGTACTACGCGTCTCTCTATACTTATATATATACCATAATGCACAGATAAATGCACAGTTAAAAACGCTATAGATATGCTGCTCAAAGCCCACAGCAATGCTACTCCTCCATCAATAAGAGTAACAGCTACTAACAGTATCGTTGTATGGGTTAATACACAGGTTAAAGTAGGGACATTGTACTGGGAGGTTGTTAGCGATGCTAATTAGGCGAATCAGAAGGAAATGACAGTCGGTGCTGCCGCTGTGAAGCTGAATCTGTGATCTTTAGCCCACAGTGAGGCGAGGAGATAGGAGATAATTTAAATGTTCAGGGCCCCGAGGCTTCAGAAGCTGGTTTCATGTCATGTTAGGGGAGACGAGAGGAGGAAATGTGATCTCTTTGAGTGTGCGTGTGTGTGTGTGTGTGTGTGTGTGTGCAGGCAGAGGGATACTGTACTCATCATCTCTGAGTCACAGACAGCCAATTATAAAAACCCAACGGCCACCTCTCCTTCTCTCTCTCTATCTGCCTCACTCACTCTCTACCTCGCTCGTCCTTCCTGTCTCACTCCCCATCTCTCTCTCTTATCTTCCTCACTTCCTCTGTTTTTATCTATCTCTCTGCTTCCCTCCCTCCCTTCTCACTCTATACATAAATCTCTGCTTCATTAATAAAACCCTGTTGAGGTAAAAATAGGAGAGGGAAAGGAAAGAAAAGGAAGGAAAAAGGAATAGGGAAGAGGTGAGAGAGATGAAAGCACAGGGGAGAGGTGAGGAGATAAAAGGAGGGGAGGATATGAAAGGAAGGAGAGAAGCTGAGGAGGCAGCAGTGGCTGTGAACAGAGTCAGAGGGGGAAATGAGAGGAGAGTGCAGATTAAATTAGATTAGTTTTGACTCTATTCATGTCTAAGTGGAAACTAAATTTTCACAATGGGAGGTGCATTAGGACAATATTTCACCTCAGTTCAGCAACATGTGCTGTTTCCATTTGTTTTCATCTGCTCCTATTAATTGCATTACTTTAAGTCTGTTTGCTACATGTTGAAATAAACTCTCTGCTGTCTCGTTTAACCCTGAGCGACAGACTCAACCTGTTAATGAGATATATCCTTCTGCTGCAGCTAAACGCACATGTTCTGTCTTCAGGAATACACTGACCAAATGCAGGACTGGACTTAAGGTGGGGATGAGGAGCACAGTTATGAATATTTTCTTCCGTAGCATATCAATGGGAAACATCTGGTAACGTGTTCTCCTCGGGGTAGGTTTTCAGTCATGTGTTGTGTATTTGTCAAAGACACCTCAGCAGGCAGATTCTCACAGTTGCCTTCAGGGCATTGCTCTGCTCTACCTTTATGCTTTATCACCTCTGCGATCTGTCTTCTGAGCTCTTAACGGGTCGTTTTCAATGCTTCTGTTTAAGCTCTGGTTATTTTTAGCTTTGTCAGTTCTTTTGCATCCTATTTGCATGCGTTGATCTGGGCGACATGTTGCTGGAGACTTTTCCCTGGGTTTACAACGTCGTATTGCACTGCAGTAAAATGAACTGATAACTTTTAGGGCTGTCATTTCTCTTCAGCATTTCAAACACAGTCACTATAACAGGAATGAAATAATCTGAAGAAATTGTAAATGTAAAGCTAAACAAAACTAATAGTCTGTGCTAAAAAACTACAACTAAACTGTAATAACAAATCTGGTTTGTGGGAAACACAATTGCAACCAGATGATGTTTTCTACAAACACAATGAGTATTTCGTTCACTATTAACATAAACTCCAAGTTGCAAATATGTTGATCAAATAAATGTATGCTGACAGTACGACATTCAGTTTTGTGGCTACATTATTGAATTAATGTTAGTATTCGTGCACATTATTTGCCATCCACCCAATAGAATTAATATGATTACGTTTACCATAAAGTTGCAGTTCAGTTGCATACGATTGATGTTGATTGATGGTTGATGTATTGTCACATTCGAAACGTTGGTGTCTCAAAATTTGGCGCAGATAAATCCTTCAACCTTGGCTGCCATCCACACACTCGCACAAGTACAGGAACCTGATTATTTTTCACACTTGACAACTTTCATACTTAACTCAAATTACTAAAATTATAATAAATAATAATAACTGATACTTTATTGATCCCCTTTAAGGCACCCAGAGTTCGTGCAGGGACACTTCGACATGTGGCCAGGAATCTGGGAGGAACCCAGGAAGCGAACCGCTAACTCTGGGGTTCATCAACAACTGCTGACTGCAACACGGTCGCGCTACTGAAATTAAATAGAAACGTAAAAACTAAACAGGACTAAACTAACTAAAACTAAATTGAAAATCATATTGAATCAAAAAATATTATCAAACTAACAAATTGGGTTAAATCTAAAAAACTTTATGAGCTAATAAAATGCTCCTGTATCATTTTAGGATTAACCCCTGGTTACTCTAAGCCACAGTACTTTAAACGCCTCTGCTGTACATTAAAGGTTAAGTAGCATATTTTTGGCGACATAATTACAAATTAATTATTAAACAAGTGTTTTGTTAGGGGCAGTGATTCCTTAAAAACTTTCTCTCTCTCTTCATTGAAGCAAAACTACAAATTTCCCTGTAATAAAAAGAACGTTCATCCTGAGTGCAGCATGATTTCAGTGCAGCACCATTGTGCGCTGCTCCTGCTACAGTGAACGTAAAGAAGTTGCAGGTAATTCACTGACGAGGGAGGGAGAGGGAACAGTGCTGTGACTGGATTCTGCAACAGAACAAACTAAGGTATTGTGGAGGGGAACAGGAGATAGAGTCCAAACCTAAATAAGCAACACTTCTGCCCAAAAATCTGCAACCTCTGACTGTCAATATTTATTAGCGACTTTACAAAAAAAAGCCCACAGTCACTTATAGTCTGTGGACTTGGCAACAATGGGTGTGTGGTGCATTATAATTTAATTTTCTGGCTTCCGTTTTGTCATTAAATCCTGAAAATCATGTCCTGCTACAGTACGAGAGGACCACGTCTAATGTTCAGCAACACAGCCATGATGGCACTTTAAAATAATCTTTCTGTTACTGAATAGTAGGTGGATTCGACATCTTTTTCAGGCTGGACAATGTAGGTTTCACTATTTGAAGCCTCCCACACAGCACCTCAGTCATGTTAAAATTTAAAAATAAAAGACACTGGGCATTTTCACCTGCTGTGATCAGCGAGGAGCAGGTGGGCAGCACCGAATGAACATAACGAATATTATTATTATTATCACTGGAGTTACATCTCCTGGCTGCTTCTCGCTTCTCGTCTGTGTGGCAGCAGGGTTGTTGGATTGTTTAATATCTTGTGATGTGTTTATTTATTTCACGTGTGGGTGTGAGACGCTTAATGTGTGTTACCGAGCGTGTCAGCGAGCTCCCCCCCCCCCCCGCCAGCAATTCAGAGATTGCAAGTAAATAATCCCACTTAATAGTGTTAGCAGCGTATGCGTCTCACTTCATCAGATGAGTTCAGTCACTGTCGGCTGCCGTATCTGCGTAAATGGCACACACATTTTTGATGTAGGACTTTGTGTGTGTATGTGTGTGTTTGTTTATGCAGCCATAAATTCATCACTAAGAGCTCTTGAATTCTTACAGGTGTTTTCCTATAGTTTGTGTGCTCTGGTTCAGATCAGTAGACCAGCCTGTTTTCCCCTTGGTTCCTTTAACACAGAAATATCCAAGTGAAACAAAATGCATCACTACAAGCTACACGAGGATAGTTGTGTCCACTGATTGGATAAATGGATCTGAGGCAGGAACAAGGAAGGAAATATGAGAAGCAGAACTCGTTCTGTACCGAGTGAATGTTCCTATGATTGAAAAAGTGGTATTTGCTCATATCTGCAGTAAATAACTGCTCAGTACATAATAAAACATCCTTAAAATACAACACTTCCCACTTTGTACAGAAGACAAGCTGTCAGCCAGCTATCGAATCGCGTTCTCACCACAAATGAACCGCTCCTGAGTTCATCTGGGGACCAAGCCGAGACCACATCCAGTTGTTTTGGTTCGTACCCAAGGGGACGTGACACTGTGACACTGGGCGTTGCTTTCCTCACACCAGGGGATGTGTGATCTGTTATCTCATACCTCTTTCTTCCACATGCCAACTTCTGTACTTCACCAAACCTTCAGATGCTTTTGTTCACGCATTGCACAAAAGTAGGTGCATGGAAATGTGTGTAAGTTTTCCTACCTTTGCTATCTCTACATTTATAGATGAAACCTCTAAACATACAATTATTGATTACTGATATTGAAAGTGTGTGTCTGTGTTTATGTGTCTCTCCCTTATTTAACTTGATGAAGAGGTGTGTGTCCAGGCTGTATTGCCTCGGACAGCTGTGCTGCTGAGAGCAATATAGTCGTCACGCACCATCTGCCATCCACACAAACACTCGCACAAACTCACGCAGACACACACACACATCAACATGTTGTGATTTAAGCAAACAGGCACATCCACCACCTGGCGTAGCCCTCAGCTACCTACTGCTGTCTCTCTTGGTTTACATCTATCTCTCTCTCTCTCTCTCTTTCTCATACAGGAAATAACACACACAGAGACGCACACACACACACACACATCAGCCTGTCACACTCACACCTCTCTCTCTTCTCTCTCTCTCACAGACACTGATTTTAGTGTGTATTGGCATGAGTGTGTGTGTGTGTGTGTGAGAGAGAGTGTGAGTGGAGCCTGTCGAGAAAGGAGTGTGTTTTAATTAGCCTGTATGCCTCTGTAACGGCTGCTCCTAAACACCAGCATAACTCCCCGGAGACACTGACAGGTGCCGCAGTGTTTTCTCTTTGTGTGTGTGTGTGTGTGTGTGTGTGTGTGTGTTTTGAAGGGACGGTTGTAGTAGTTGTATTGCAGCATTTGCAAGTGTGTGTTTTTGGTATGTCACAAACAATAGAGAACGTAAGCACGGATAGATTGCAGGGGTATTCGCTACCAGGTCTGCAGGGAGTGCAGTTTCTTTTTGTGGTTGTGTGTGTTTTGTGCTTAACGAGCTTCCTAACAACAGAACAGCCATTTCTTCTTTCCTGACCAGACCAGTGACAGTGACTCCACTGACCGACTTACTTAATGACTGGCTTACTGACTGACTGCTCGCTTATATTTTTACACAGTGTAAGTGACGGCTATGCAGCAGACCTGCTTTTTTATTTATTTTTGTATTTTACAGATATGGGTTTGACAGTGGTAAGATTATGCAACATCTGCAGGAAAATGACCCAATCCAGCAGACACCTTCTGCAGCTGTGGGTGTGTCAGGAATCACAGTGAATAAGAAGTGCATCCTGTTTCTTTACTGTCTTACCAGGCGCCGTTGTTATTGTACAAGATAGTCAGAGTTATTCACTTCACTTCATTTGTGAGTGTTCACAATGTTTTGGCTCATCAGTGTACTTTCACAGCCTTTGCTGCATGCTATACATCTGGTCTGTCTTCACCATTTCTTATTTTTATCTTTGATCTAACACAGGCAAAATGCAGAAAAAAAGAATTGTTTAAAAACAGACATTTTCATTGGAAGAACAAGAGACTGGTGGTGTCTGCGGCAGCTGATGCAAAGGGACAAAAATGTAGAGACTATTTATAATAGTGAGCTTTAAAGGTTTGTCCCTGTACGATGATATCATTAGATTCACGTTACATAAGCTTCAGCTTTACTTAACATTGTTTGACATTAATAAAGTTTAATTGTACCACTGTCTGTGTCTGGACAAAACAAATCGCATTCACAGTATCCGGACAGAGAAGCTTGAAAGGGAGACTGCCGGGTCAGAAACCACCATAACAACTATTTATACGAGCTCCTTTTTTTAAGAGGCTGTGATCGAAACGCTTAAGACAAGCTAAACATAGATATGAACAATGAATTGACATTGTGGTGTTCTTCCCTCTCTCCTCTTTCCACTCACCCCGACCGGTCGAGGCAGATGGCCGCCCACCCTGAGCCTGGTTCTGCTGGAGGTTTCTTATGTTATTGGGAGGTTTTCTTCTCCACTGTCACCTAGTGCTGCTCAAGTTGGATTGTTGGGTTTTCTGCATAACTTTATATACATACAGTTATATTCTGTAAAGTCTTAAACCTTAAACATTGTACAGTGCCTTTAGCTGACTTTTGTTGTGATTTGATGCTATATAAATAAATGGAATTGAATTGTTTTAGTTTCTTGCAAGATTTATGAGAAGTAGCCTGAGTGGTTTAGTGACCAGTTTAATAAGAGGTGGACTGAATAACTGGCTATTTCACTGTGCTGCTGCAGAAAACATCGAACAAAAACTACTGTAGAAATAATACAAGCAGGAAGCCTAGAGGCTGCAAGCATTTGTTATTTCAGAGGAAAAGGGCATTTATCAGAAAGATTAACAACATTGTGAGACATTTGCATATTAGAAATACATGTATTTTTTGGTTCAATAAATCATTTGCAAGCCTGAGGTTGAAACGGTTGGTCTAGCAGGCTGCAAAAAAATGTACTTTCAAAGTTTCAGTAGTTCATTTATACAATGACTCAACAGCACAATACATATTATATAAATACAGTGTACTCGGTTTATTTGTTCTTAACTTTTAAAGAACAAGTTTTTTTTGGGAGAAACACTGGAAGCATCTGTGAGACAAAAACTGTAATAGTGTATTGTACTAAACTACAGTATTAGATTGTTTTGACATGTTTTTGTATTGTACAGTATGACAGCTAAATATTGTTTTTGGAAACATGACAGTCTGCTGTACTGGCAGTATGTGTGTGTGTGTGTGTGTGTGTGTGTGTGTGTGTGTGTGTGTGGCCCCATTGGACTCTGGTGGCCTGTTTTTGTGCTGTTTGTGTGTCTGTCTCTGTTTATTCATGTGCTTCTGCTGAGGTGTGCGTCAACAGTTCAATGTGTGATTTAGCATCTGTGTGTGTGCAAGTGTTTAGGGAAGTGATGAAGCATGTAGTATATTGGAGAGAAGAAGTTTTTTTTCTCTTCTCACTGTCAGTGTGTGTGTGTGTGTGTGTCTGTGTGTTTGTGTGTGTGTTAGTGAATGGGTGTCTGGGAAGCTCTCCAAAATAGGACATACCCCCTCCAATCACCAGCTGTTTACCTCAGATAGCTGCCACTAAATTTGGAGGACCACACACACACACACACACAAATTAAACAAAAACATTAACACACACACACACATTAACACGCTCACACACACACACAGCCACTCACTTTCTGTCCGCGTCGAGTTCATTAGACAATCTTTGGATGACACTGAGGTGGAGTCATGAGTATGAGACTGACATGAGTGTGTGTGTGTCTGTGTGTTTGTGTGTGTGTGTGTGATTCCTCTAGAGTTGTGCCCAATTGAGGAGTAAGCATAGAGCACTCACTGACTGCCTAACCCACTTACTAAATGGCTCTGTGTGTGTGTGTGTGTGTGTTTGGTCTAATAGCGTCATACTACTCTCTAAAATGGCAGCCAGATGACCATGTACTTGCTGAATTTGTCCTGAACCTTGAAAGCGACAAGTTCTAAAGCCCCTTATCCTGACAAACTGCCCCTGAGTAAGACCCCTGATTAATGGCCCCATTACTATAAATGTACCCAAATCCCAAATCTACTTAGACAACCTATAATATAAAAAGGTTAAATATATGCACAATTTTCAAAGGCTTCCTTCCCCAGATTAAGTATTTCTACTATACAGATACCTTTGTGTGCATTTTATTTTTAATATTTCAACGTATACTTAAACGTACAGTATTCTGTCACTTGTGTAAAAGTAAAAGTTAAGTTATGCATTCAGTAGTAGTATCAGTAGTGATCCAGGCATATTTTCCAGTTTTACTACTATTACTACTACTACTACTACTACCACTAAAGATAATAATAATAATAATAATAATAATAATAGCTACTTTATTAATCCCCTTGGGGAAATTCTTATAGACAGGCTGTCCTCTTAAGAGAGTCGAATCACCAACCCTGGGGTTCGTAGACGTCTGTCCTACCAACTGAACCATGGTTGCCCCTTTAAGATATTTAGTAAATAAATGGTGGACTGACTCAAATATTCAAGTTTTGCTAAGGTTTGTAAATTAGCTCCGGCTGCTACCTGGTTTCCTTAAAAAGAAAAAAAAAGAATCAGGCTTGCCAACAAATGATGAGACCTAGAAGCTAAATTAGCTTAGCTACACCTAATTGAAATAGATTTAACAAAGTAAAAGCATTAGGAATACTTATTATAAACTACTTATTATAAATTGCTAAACGTTAAACCTCATTGCAGGACACTGTTGTTGAAATGTTGCAGCACAACAGAGCAGCTAAAGTTAGCTTTAGAATGTGTTTGTGACGTCATTTCACAGGATGTTCCATATAAAGTCTCCAGAAAGTAGTTAATGCCGGTTTAAGGAATAAATATCAAAATGAGATCACTGAACTCTAAGATGTTTTTTTCCCAACCTGCCGCTGTTACAGCGGCCGCTCACCTTCACAGCTGGACTCAACAGTGCAGCGTTCTGCTGCATAGGTAGAAAAATACATCGACCGCACCAGCGAGTGATTCTCGGTTCAGCCACAGAAGTTGGGGAAACGGACAGATTTCCTAAACTATTTAGCATTAGCAAATGGCAGTGTAGAAAAAATTCAGCCAGAAGCTTCTCATTTTTAACGAGTGCTGACTGCTGCATTTACTCATCAAAATGAAAAGTGCTGGTGGCGCCAGGTGACATCTGTCACGAATGAATAGAACATTAATGGATATAAACATGGATTCATTCATACATGAATCTAAATATTAATTGAATGAAAAGAAAACCGTTTAGAAGTCAAATGTGGTCAAATGTTTACTTGAGAATGTAGAATTTAGAGCATTTCATGAAATAAGGAACTTCTATCTTCTGTTTGCGACGAAGATACTTTATTTTACAGCACTGCTATTTTACTTTTCCTTCAGAAAGGGAAAGAGTAGTGCAGAGAAGAACAGTGGCCGTTCCCCTGACAGATTTCCATTTGTCTCATAGCAACAGCAGGAGCGGCGGCGGCGCCTCTGCAGAGCTCTGCTGGCTAAGTGTTGAGGGCTTTGGAGGAAACAGGACATCAGCACTTTGAAGAGAAGGTCATCTGCCTGTTGGCTGCAAGAGAACTGAGGACCAGCGAAAGTGTGTGTGTTTGCGCATGTGTGTGTGTGTGTACGTGTGCACTTGCAGTGTGAGAAAGCACCATGACTGCAACAGCATTCGACTCCAGATAGACACACTTGAATATACAATAACGTGTGTGCACACAAGAGTACTACACACACTGTACAGCACTGATGCACAACATGTACAAACACACATGTGCACTAAGGCTGACAAGTGCACACACACACACACACACACACACTGCCATATACCACTATGGAGTGCAAGTTCAGAGAACTCTCTCCATTCAGCCAATTGAGTCAATTGTTGAGAAAATCCTTTAAAAAATCTGCTGGGGTCAAGCAAAAGTGGCTGAAAGTGCTGTCCCTCTTCATGAGCACGAGAGGCAGTTGTTCACAAAGTGGTGGCGCAGTGACGTCAAGGACAGACTGACTGACCATTTTAATTTACATAAACTACATTATTTATTAACTAATCAGCAGGCAAGACAAGTACTCGCAAAGAACCAGGAGCACATTGAAAATTCTGCAGTGTGGACTTGACTTGCAACAACGGATGTTTTGGCATCAACGTGCCCTCATCAGAGCTACTTTTTATATTGTGTTTTTCAAACATGATGGAGCCAGGTCAGGTTTTGTGCCTCAGCTGTGGGCTAAGCTGTACCCGAAGCCCAACATACCAAGTGCACATGCTTATAGTTTGCAACACGCTATGTTGGCATTAAGCTCAGAGTACAGCTGAGACATCAAGTCTTCGTGAAAACACATAATATGAGCTAGAACATGAGTGTTGATGATCACAGAAATTACAGCAGCTCTTAGAGTCAAGAAGGTTTTTTAAATGTCATAGTTAAAATAGTGCCGAATCTCAACATTAGTCATCTCAAGGCACTTGACAATGTAAGGTTTGAGACCTTACAGAATAAAACAATACAGCTATAAATTATATAAAAAAACAACAGTCCCATTTGAGCAGCACTGGGGAACAGTGGAGAGGAAAAGCTCCCTTTAACAGAAGAAACCTCCAGCAGAACCAGGCTCAAGGTGGGAGGTCATCTGCCTCGACCGGTTGGAGTGAGCGGAAAGTGGAGAGAGAAAAGAGCAACACGCAACAAAAAAAACCCCAACAAGAAACAGCGGTGCTCTGTTAACACAAAGTTAATGACAGCAGTGCAGTGTTGTTGTTACACCCTCAGTATCCCCAACAAAGTACTGAACCCAAAAAGGTTCAGGTTTTCCATAGTTATTCATAGATCAACGTCAGCGATGTTCCCCACTTTTATCTCCGTGGTCTGGTGTGACTGTGACCCTCATCACAAAACACCACCTCAACTCTCAGCCTGCACCTACCTGTGTGTGTGTGTGTGTGTGTGTGTGTGTGTGTGTGTGTGTGTACCTTAATCCGTGTACATATGAGTACATTTCCTCTAACCATTGATTATAAAAAATTATTTATCCTTATGGAAATTTTAACTTAATTTAATGGACATACATTGTGAGGACCTGTCTTCTGCCTAAAGAAATGTGGTTGCAGTCACTACACTGTCCTCGCAAGTGTAGCTGTAGACGTTTGTGTGTGTGTGTGTAAAACAGATGAGAGGAGGAGAAGGCCAGGGGGAAAAACACAACCCTTTTTCAGCATCACTTCCTGCAACATTGAGCCTCAAGGCATTGGTGGAGGAGATCTGAATCACAGATGGAAGATCCAAGAAATATTAGAAAGCTACTGCTTTACACTGCACCCTGTGTGAGTGTGTGTGTGTGTGTGTGTGGAGGTGTGCGCATTGATAGTGAGGGAGCCGCTGCTCTAAAATGCAGGTGATATTTGTATTTTACAGAAATTATATATTTAAATCAACAGTACTGTTCATTCATGAAGCTAATGTTGAGTTTTCTGCACCACAGATGTTTGTTACATGTTTGTCTCTGTAGTCAACAAAGGATGAACTACTTTTTAAAATATCCACATGGGGGTTTTCAGACATTTAGGAAGAGGTCGTTTTTGTCGTGTTTGTATACATTTTAAAAATGGAGTCAACTAATTTACAGTAGAAGTCTGGTTGTTGATTTGAATGTTCATCTCCCACCTTGCAGCTTTTCCTGGAGCTTTTGAAACGTCAGGTTTTCGTGAGGTGCCTTTGAACCTCAGCTGGAGACGTCAGTGTCGGTAATGCAGCAGCTCTCAGGACCAAATGTGTGGAACTGAGGGAAAATGAATTATAGTTTTCCTGATAAAGGGTGTGGCTCAGTGGATGGTCCCTGGACAAATTAAAGATAAATATCATTTCTAAGTTATAACTACATGTGACAGCATTTGAAATGAAACCTGCTTTTTATTGTATGTTTTTAATTGGTTTCATAATTTGCAGCCAAACTACTGCAGGTCAGTTTAACTTATGCATGCCAGGAGAAGAAACTGCTTCAGACATAGCAACTCGTGAAGTCTTTTTTTTACTCTCCTAAATGTGTCATCAGCAGTGAAACCCAGGTTAGACTCCGTGAGCCTTTCCCTCCCTCGCTTCTTCTCCAAAATAACCTACCAGCCCTGTGGTTTTATTTAGCTGTTTCTGGTTATTTTGACACATCTTCTGCTTTATTGGATATGACACGGTGGGATAGAAAAATGAACAGCAGCCACCACTCTCGCCTGCAGTAATCTTGAGCAAGGCACTCAACCAGCATCATTAATGGACTGGTTTACTCTTGAGGTTCAGTGTGCTGGTAAGAGCAGTCAGATTTAATTGGCCAGATCTCATTATTACAATGTGACACACAAGGATCTTTATTTAAATGCAAAGAAGCTTCTTTAGGTTTTCAAAATAAAGGTTAACCTGGAATAGTTTGACAATCTCAAATGACAAGACTCAGATGAGTCTATGATTATGACCTCTTGTGTGTCTTGTGAGTTGTCGTTTTGTTCCCTGAACTCATCTGTTAGTCTTGGTTGATTTTTCTAAATCAAGCAGGAAGCAGGTGAGGAGAATCTTGTCGGTGCGATCTTTTTTATTTTTCTGATTAATACCACTGAGACATTCACTAAGTAATTAACTCGAGCAGCTGCAGTGGTGCTGCTCCGGGGAGGCTGTGGTCTCACTGAGCAGTCTGCTTTGAGGGGAGGTGTCACGACTCCTGTCCTGCCTCGGTTTTTTTGGTCCTCTGTTAGTTTTGTTCAGTCTCTTCGTTTGTCCCTGCCAATTCCGGTTTTTGTCACCAGGTGCCCTCGTTCCCCCTCCCTTTGTCCAACTCATGCACACACCTGTTTGTGATCTGCTGATCGACTTGAGTCTCCCGCAGCTCCTTACACCTGTTTCCACTACGCTCATTAGCCCCTTTTCCTCAGTCTTTAGCCAAATTCCACTTCCCCCTAGCCTAACTGATTACCTGTTTTCCTGACACTCTACCTGTTTGTTTCATCTGTTTGAATGCCAGTCCCCAGTTATTTTCCCTGGATTTATTGGACTTAGTTTATTGGATTTGTTACCCTGTTTGCATTTCACATGCCATCATGAAAGTCTGTTTTGATCACAATAAGCTGTTATTACTACAGTTTATCTGCCATGAGGTTTGCGTGTCTTGTACTTGGCCCTTCTCGATCTACCTGTTGTTCTACATGTGTATGCAAAGTAATACAGGGCTGATCAATGCTATAATACCATACGAAACATTAGTATTGCATAAATACATATACTTGTAAGACTTTAGGAGAGTGCTACATTCAGATCAGTTGAACATAATGCACCACGTGGACAGAAAATGTCACTTTTGATTGGTCACAGTGGCTGATTTATCCTAAATTCACCTTTCAGATTTACCAGCTGACTAAACTGTATTAACTATCATAATGATAGTTGATATAGTAGAAGGTTTAAATTTGCCAGGATGCACCATGCAGTTCTCTGTCACAAACTGTTCCTTAAATTTTTTTGCCTTGTGTTTCCACCAGTCAAGTTAATAGTTTGTGAATTACACCCTCAACTTTCAGTATTTCAGGAGGCAAAATGCTGAATCAAACAGAGCACAGCCTGGTTGGTTACCTGCCAAAGGAGTTGGACCATATTTGGCAATATTTGGATGGTTGGTGTTGATTTTCCACCTTGCCTGTCTCACTGCAGGCAAAAGCCAGTACACACCGGAACGGGACCAAATGAAGCACATAAATCTCTTGGACTGTACTTTTTATATACCAGTCACAGCCATCTTTGCTGTAAAATATGGCTTATAGCATGCATCTCTGCTGGAGAGAAGATAGATGAAAGGATATCATGTGCAAACAGTGCAGATGACACAAAAAGCCTCCCCAAGGTTTTCATAAAAGCATCTCCCTGTGAGAAATCAAAGTGAAAAACAGACCCAAATGACATAAAAGCTCATTTAGGAGTAAAATGCTACAACAACAAATACATAAATAATGGTGAAAAATCTGTTGTTGATGCATTTCTAAAGAATAAAAATTGCTGCAATGAAACACAACTGGAAAACATCTAGTTTGTGGAGAGACAGCACAGCACTCGCTGTATTTTTATAATGACTGTTTTTATGTTGTTAGCATTTATGGGTCCTCTTTGGTAACAGCAGGAAAAGGTTTGACATTTTATTTTCAAGTTTGAAGGACTATTACTCATAAATCTCTAAAGTAAATACCCATTTTGCTGCAGTTTTGGTCTTGTTTTGTGCTATATGATAACATAGTACTCACTGAGGTCATTGCTGAGCTCCTGGTATACAGTGATTGCTACAACAAAGGTCAACATGGCGAGAGGCACTACAGGTCACGTGATCAGACAAGCTTTAAACAAACCAGTCTAGCCAGATTAGCTAACCCAGTGTTTTCCATTTGAGGAAAAACAATAATTGCTGAACTTTATGATATATTTTTGCTCGATTTGCCTTGAACTTTTCACCCTCAGCCCGTGCTACAGTATGCACATGTTTCCTTGTCAACCCCTGAGTACCCCAACAACAATATAATGACTTTGAAATAAAGTAGATATTCATGATGCAAGTGAACTAAGCTGTCATCGTGATATCCATAAAAATGGTCTATAGTGCCAAAGAGATTTTTATTTTCTGATTGAAACCTCTTTAATTGGAGATAGAACCCCTTTAATTTGAAATAAAACTCAGCATCAGGCTTAACCTATATCTGCACAAAGCATTCACCCGCTGCTGTTACATATTTGTATTTGTACACTTATTGTGTATTAAACAGATTTAACACATCTGTTAAAATCTGATACCACTTTTGTGTTTGGCTAAGTCTTCTGTGGCTAAATCAACAGTGGCTTAATTGGTGACTCAGTCCCTGCACATTGGCTTGTGCTCTTTTAAGTGTATTAATAATGTGGTCTTACCTTCGCATCTCCATGTAAGGAAAATCTATTTTCTGCACTGTCCTTCCACTGACAGGTTAAAGGTTAGAGTTCAGGTTCAGGATGCTTGTGTGACAAGGGATTTGGTGTCTTGTTCACATTCCAGGAGGACTACACATTAGTTTGTTGGTACTTCCTGCTCTTTGTATGTTATCAAAATGAATGATGCTGAGATTTACTTACATAAATTATTACTGAGTAAAATAGCTGTATGTGGTTCTGCTTCTGTTTGCATCACCCCACAGCTTTCAGTGTGTGCGCGTATGTTTATGTGTGTGAATATGTGTGTAAGAGAGATTTGGATGGAAAACAAGTAGGACAGCAGAGGCCCTTGCTACCAGACCTGCAGGCAACCTGGTATCATATAAACTGCTAAACCAACAGTGTGTGTCTGTGCATGTGTGTGAATATACTCATGAGTGTTTAGTTGTGCAGTAGGTGTCAGTTAATGTCTCCATATATATTTGTGTGTGTGAGGGAGTGTATGAATGTAAGGGTGTGTGTCTAATTCTGTTTGCCTCTGTGTCTTAACTTTGTTTTTCTCTTATTTTGTGTGTGTCTGTGTGTAATGTGTGTGTTTTGCTTGGCACTCAGATTTTTGCCCTTCGGATTTTGCCTAACACAATTGAACAACACTCTACAGAGTTTAATGAATGTGTGTGTGTGTGTGTATGTGTGACCATGTTTTTTATTCAGTGTGTGTTTGCATTTAGATGTGAATTACAGTGTGTTTGCAGATACGTGAGTGTGTATATGTGTGTGTAATAAGACAGGTGATTCTTCTGTGCTGCAGACCCTGTCGCACTCTGACAGATGGGGTTTTCACAGCATAGAGTGTGTGCGTGTGTGTGTGTGCGTGAGAAAGAGAGGGAATGAATATGTGTGTGTAATGTATAAGCATTTCTCTATACCACCATCTGTGGTGGGATACTAGTTTAGACTGAAATATTGCTTCATTCATCACCCAATGAAACCCACACACACTGGCATCGCTCTGCGTGTGTGTGTGTGTGTGTGTGTACGTGTTGCGTACGTCTTGGTTTATGTCTCCTCATGCATGTGTGTATGTGATGGAGAGTGACCACAGATCCATTGTACAGAATCTTCCATGCGGAAAACCTCTCCCTCTGCCTGCATTGGAACATTCATCTTACACGTGTGTGTGTGTGCATATATGGCAATGGTTATACACTGTGAGGACCAGTTTGAGTTTAGACTAAGGGTGAGGACATTTCGACTGGTTACCTTCTCACACATCTTCAAAGAGCTGTTTGAAGGTGAAGACTTGGTTTTATAGTTAAAATGGGAATAAGTTTTAGGGTAAGGGATGGGGTGAGACATATAATCATGATGCTTGCAGTTCAGTTAAAGGCGCTAGGGAATGTCAGTGAGTGTCCTCACAACGATAAGTGTATCTGTGTGTGTACATGTGTGGCTCTGACCTGGGGCTACAGAGTGAGTGATGGTTTCCTGCCTCCATGAAGCAAACTGATTTAGGAGTTGCAGCTATGTCAGGAGCGACACAAACACACATAGAGCAATAGATCATGTAGTGCTAACTGAATCTTCTCTCTCTCACACTGTAATGTGAGTGTAGAGCAGTGTCAGGCTGCCACGCTGTCTGCTGTGGAAACTCGCCGCCATAACATTATCACCTGCAAGCATATGAGGTGAAAATTTGAAATGTGTATATGTTTCTGATAATCCTGCTGCGGAATATAACAAACATGTCATGAAACAACACCGACCCTGCTGGGGAAGTTCTCATGAGATTCTAATAGCCAAAAATAATACTGAGTGGTGTATGTGCAGAGTTTGTCACTAACAGGGTGTTTTCACCTTGTTCTGCTGAAGGGGGCTGGTGTAGGTTCACTTCCTGAAAAGCCTGAGTTCAAAAGTAGACGGAGAACTCAAGATTGTCTACGTTAAAAATCCAATCCAATCACAGTTCAATATGCAAATGCAGATTGTCAGGAGTGAATTTATATGCAGACATCATGCTCACACACCTAAATATGTTGAAAGACTCTGCAGCACACATTTCAGACACATTTCAGGAGTCTTTCCCCAATTACATGCAAAAGTCACACTGTTTTGCTAAGAGACTAATTTTCAAGCCAGATGCTGTGTGAAGTATTTATATTGGAGCAGCAGGAGTCAAGATGTCAACACTGGCTCCTAAAAATGACTTTGTTTACAACTAAACTGCAACCGCGATTACGTTTCTGTAGCGAACATAATTATCATGTTGTGGTGAAACGTAAGTTTTGAATGAATGACGTGCTACACTTGTTAACACAAAGCGAGTTGGAAAGAGCTGGTTCTGGTGGATGGGGGCCATCTAATGTGCAGGACTGACAAGCCGGAGAACCGAGTTCAAGACCAAAGTCCTCCATGAGGTTGGGTTTAGGCAAGAAAACCAAGGTTAGGGTTAGAAAAAAGATAGTTTTGGTTTCAGTTTTAATGCAGAGGTTGCGTTACGTTACATTTTCGTCTATTAAAACCTCTTCAGTACGAGAGGACCCTAAATAGGGTCCATTGCAGACAGAGGGAGACAAAATAGGCCTCGTGAGGAAGTTAACCCAGCCAAAAGTCTTTCACTGACCCTAACCCAGTGCTGTGATGCCCAACCATAAAACACTTTAATAACACTGGACTCACACATCTGGATGCTGAACTGTAAACTGTAGATTTTCGCGAAAGATAAAACCAGATGTTGTAGATCAGATAAACAAAGCTTCTTATCTTAGTCTGGTTCTGACTGAGGCTCAAACATGTATGGCTGACTATCTCCGCTCGCTGTCGTGTTGTCCTGCTCAGTTTATTCACCAGTGTACCTTGGGAAGCCGGCCTTGGTGGTTTGGTGCCCTGATGCTGGGTTCATTTGCATATAGTGAATATTCATAGATCCTGGATTTTACTATGAGGGAGACAGACCAGACCTCTTTCCAAGTCTTTTTCAGGCCTTTACTGAACTTTCTTGTGGAAAGAAAACTGTCAGACAACATGTTTTACACAGAAAAGTATGTATACAGTATATGACTTAAAATGTGACTGTAGTGGGTCTTTAACAATAAGTAGTACTCATCCTTGAAGCCTTCTTTCTCATAAAATTATAATAGTGATGCATTTTGTGCAGTGCGTCCAGCTTACAGTATACTCCAGTTGTTTTATGAGTTACATACTCACACATTCATATGTCAAGCTCTTGGAAACAGTTGGCATGAAATTCTGTGGCATTTTTTGTTTTTGGGTTCCACACCATTACATTCAGTGACAGTGGCAATTCTCGGGTGGTTGACAGATATTCAGTTCCTGGTTCAATTTTTGTCATAAAAGACATCAGAAGAAACTTCTTCTTCTTTGGCAGCAAAACACATTACACAAGTCATCAGAAAGTCCTGTAAGTTAAGTTGAGCTTCCTGAAGATTTTAGGGAAGACAAATGGTAAAAACTTGAAGAAACTCTCTAGAGTTTGGAAACATTAAGGCTACAAACATCCGTAATGTTACAGGCTCATTCAGTAACACAGGGACACAGATCTGCTGTATTAAATTAGTAAACGGACAGTCCTCTAATATAATATGACTCCTACTTATTTAAATGTCATATCAAGAAAAAGATATTTTGACACATCTGTTGTTAAATGCTAATTTTATCATTAGCATTTAACAACAGTCAGTATCCCATTACCCCCTTGATCCTTTTCACAACCTTTATTGTGTACTACATAAGTAAAACCATAGGCATAGCTTTCAGTTAAAAGCAGGCAGCATTAAACTATATGGTCATATATGGTAAAGTACACAAAGATTTAGACATTTAGACATTTTTTTGCTATGTTTTTATTACCAGCTATAAATATGGATTACCACCTCAGCTTCCTGATGCTGAAAGCAGGCACCGAGTTTAGCATCTGCTTCAGTCTGAATGAATCCTAGTGCGTGTTTACTCTTAAATGTGAACCTCTCAGCACTAAGTAAAACCACAAGGCAACTTGTTGACAGATTTGACGGTAGCAGCATGTGTGCATTACCATACAGAATCCAGCATAAACATTAAAAAACAGCTTAATACCAAACAGGTCTCCAGTCTTCTCTGCAGAAAACACAGCCAATAATGTCTGAGTCCTCCCAGCTCTCTTCTCCGAATTCAGTTTCTGGCACTTTTTTTTTTCACTCCTCTGCACAAAAGAGTGCACAGGCGACAAAAATGGCAGGCTGCTGCTGCTGCTCCGTGCCACGCTCCATCTGGCATGTTGAAATCACCTGAAAACTGTCACCTTTCACATTTGTTTGTGCAGGAGCTTTTGAGAGCAGCACAGAGATTTGGGTTTTTGACAGCTGAATAGTAACATCTAGGTGTAAAGTATATGCTTCATGGGTTTCTCTATGTAAAAATGAAGATGACAAATCCTATATTACTGTAAGCATATACTATACGCTAGGTGTTTAATCAGCTTAGTGACTCACACAATGATATTCTTGAGTTTTTACATGTTTAATCTTAACGTTGATAAAGATTGATGCACTTCTTTGCCTCGTGATCACCTTTTTTTTGGTGTTATTTTTCTCCCCTTCACACGTCATCCTCCACTATTCCTAAATGTCTCTGTGAAGTACATTCAGCTGGTAGAGAGACAGAAATAGAGACCGGGATGTGAAACGCAGAGAGCGCGCACGCTTTGTCATTCTCAGTGACAGGTCTTTCATATGCTTTATTGTTCAAAGCCTTGCCTTAGTTTAGATCCTGGTTTCTCTCGGCTCTGACGCTATAGGATTAAAGGAGGGAGATGGACAGAGATAGAGAAAGAAGAGAAAGGGGAGGTGCAGTGACACACACAGAGAGAGAGAGAGAGAGAGAGCAGGTGAATGAGGACATTATGTTGTTAATATTCATAGTGATATTAGTCGTAGTATTTTGCACAAACTCATTCAATCACTTGTTATTATGCTAAATATGATCATGACCTGTGGACAGTTCCAGTTACATTTCTTCATGTTATGACTGCTTAGTATTATTAAACACCATATTGTAGTATTGTTTGTTGAAATAATAGTAGTACTACTTAGCAGTAGCAGCAGTAATGATAGTAGTGGTAACACTTTAATTTGAGTGCACATATTTTTCTTGAGAACTACATAAATATTTTAAGACTATAAAAGAGAATCATCAACAATTATAGAAGTTATAAGTTCTGCTAAGTCATATTTTTATATTATTACAACTATCATTACAGTAAGAATTACAACTATGACAACTATGTGTTTTATATTATATTTTATATTTGAAATGTACTTTAGTAGTATACAGTATAAATTTACTTTGTACAACATGTTGCTTAAATAGTGGGGATAGCTGTAGTGTTAGCTGTCGCTAAACTACCAGTATTATGGTACTAGTGGTAATGTTAGTACTACTAAATTCCTGTACTAGTAGTGCTAATTGTAGTGGTAATTAGTGATTAGCTGAGTAGTTCTGTAGCAGTGGTAAAGTACTGCTAGTAGTACTAGTAGAAGTGGCAGTAGTGTTAATGATGTGAGTAAAAGCAGAACGTGTAGCAGTAGTGTACTAGATAAGAGTTGTAGTACTTGTATTGTGATAGTAGCAGCATTCACAATCAATGGTAAAGGCAGCAGCAGTCGTAGTAGTAACAGAAGTAGTAGCTGATGCTGTAACAGCTGGTGTCACACATTTCCAAATACATACATACACAACCTACAGCGTGTTTCTGTTTAGCTTCCTTCTTACAGATGATTAACACACACACACACGCACAGGTTTGAAATCACAGTGGTAGCTGTTGCACCAGTAATGTGATAATTGTGGTGTTAGAGATCACATATTAATAGTAGTACTAATTGTGTAATACTAAAAGTGGTAGCTGTGTGCAAGATGGTGGTAGTAAAATAAACGTTATAAGACTTAAATTATTACAGTGTGTAAACTGTACTGATGCGTACATATCACTGGTAGTAATAGATGCAGCATTGCTCTAGTGGTATAAACTGTGTTGCATTAGCAGTGATGCTAGAGATAGTAGTAGTAGCAATACTTCCGATAATTGTAGTAATAGCAGTAATACTAGTAGGTGAAGCACTGTTAGTTGATTAATACACTTTATTATTCTGAGTGCTACTGTTACAGCAGCTCCTCTCTTCTGTGTCTCTGCATCTCCTTTCCCCAAATCCCAGTGTAGAACGTCCTCGTGGGGTTTCTGACTTTCATGACACAGTTACCCACTCATGTGTGCTGTCTGTCTGCAAAGTTCCTTCAACAATATATAAAAACAGAAGACAAGACAGATGTCTAACTAGATCCCAGAAAATAACAGATCGAGACCACTTATTGAGCATATTGTATAGTACATGCTTTACAGGCTTTCATGTGGTTCCATGTTTTGAAATGAAACACCTGCAAACACCTGTACATTGTACATCCATTAAAAAACATGCAATCACATCTAGAATACTGTATGTGTGTCTATATGTGATGACGTACACAGACTTAAATTCATGCTAAATGTTTCCCCACGTCCACAAATACCAGTGTGTATAAGCTCAGACGTCTGCACACACAGTCACAAGCAGCCGTAGCTGTGGAACCGTAAAGCATGAATAAATAAGCAGCGTGAGGATGAAGCGTCTTTCCCTGCAGTCTCAGCCTCATGTTTTTCAAACACTCAGAAAACTCTGGAAAACATGAGTCTTTCCACTCCGCTGGGGGATTGCAGCAGCACTAACAAGGATCCAGGGGGGCCCCAGCAGTTGTTAAAATAATAAAATTTTTTTCCCTTAAAAAAAAAAGTATCCTCTTCTTCTGTCGTATCTGAAAATCTCTGCCTTTGCTCAACTCTGACAACCCTTTCCCCTTTCTCATCTCCACCAATAACTAGTCCTCAAGTGATGCTTGTCTCTGAATCCCTCACGTGTCTTCTGTTTAATCCAGCTTACTGCACTTGGCGTAGGTATTGTTGTGTTTCTCAGGTGAACCTGTTGGAGAGGCCAAAACAAGCTCTTCTGAGCAAAAGCACTCCCTTTATAATCCGAGGGTGGGTGTTGGAGTTAGTTTGGAAGCTGCACTCCCTTGTTAAGTTTTGCCAGGATTTGTAGTACGTGTGACAACCTCGCCTCCTCCTCCTCCTCCTCCTCCCCTAGATTTAGTTGTTCTGTGGTGTAGTTTCAAAAAACAACAAACACGATGGTGGAAGTTAGTGAAAATACTTCACAACATGCATACAGAACTTCTAAATTCTCTCCATTTTCATGTATGTTGTTTAAATATGTCCAAACATAAAGTGGTTGCACTTTTGGAGAAACAGAACCAGTGGTGGTAACTGGTCCATTTTCTTAAATGACAATACAATGCAAATACAAATTAGCTTCAGATTGCTGTATGTCACCAGCCCATTAACAGCATCATGACTGGATCTATGACAACATAAGAGTTTAAAAAGTTAATACATACTGTATCTCTTTACAACAGTTGATTTTGATCTACTACACTCACCTACAGAGCTGTCATCTACAGTATGTCGAAAAAGCTTGATGACGTTTAGGCAGCAAAGCTTAAGACAAACCACGACTTTGTTTTTGCTTTATATAAGTAAAAATGAAATAAACTCAAATTGTTATTTGGCAGCAGAAACGAGTGAATATCAGGTCACAACCTGGTCATCTTTTCTTTTATAAGTCCTCCACTCCTTTTGGGGATTCAACCTGCTTCAATTAAAATAGTTGAATCCACTGAAACTATTCATTTGAGCTTTTCATTCATTAGAATCATTCACTTGTAAATTTTCCTAATGGAATTTTCCAGTAAAAGATGAAATGAGGCATTATCAACTGTCCCTCGCTGTTTCGGTTTTCTCCTCTTTTCTTTTCTCTCGAGCAGGAGAAGCGAAATCCCTCACTCCCTCATTCACCAGCGCCTCTTGTGTGTGTGTGTGTGTGTGTGTGTATGTATATAAATATGTAAATGTCTGTTGCCTAACCAGCCAAAACTAGGCCATCTCCTCTGTGAACACCTGAATGTGAGACAGAGATAGTGGGAAGAGAAAGAAAGAGAGGCCAGAGGTGAAAAGCTTACCAAAATATCTTACTTCAGCAGGCGTGCTGCTACTTTACTCAGATTAAACTGACATTGTTCCATATCATGCCGCCCGAGTAAAAGATAAATCATATAATATTTCACATTGCACATGTTTATTTCTAGGAGTAGCACACTGAAGAGGGGCAACATTGGATATTTTTTTTTTACTTTGTGAAACTACCTTTTCAATGTAGTATATTTGCACAGAGTGAGCACTTTTCTATTTAGCTGCTACAGTCAGTGTAGTTTGCACATAGACAAAGAAAATCCATTGTCTGTGTGCTAATGACAAGAGCTGTCAGTTTTCAAGAGAGTTGAAAGTTTTTCTCTCAGATTATGCTACATTCATTAGAGAGTCACATCCTAAAGCTACAGTACGCAACTTATTTCTGACATTTCTTAGTTGAAATAAGCTTCCGAAACATATCTTAGTGTGGAGAAGTGCTGTCAAATGCTTTTGTGACAACCGGCGCAGAAATATTCCCATCCAACGTTACGAGTGAGCCTAATCTGAAAAGGTCAGAGTCAGTCAGTCAATGCATGAATGAGCTCCTGGTCTAATGCTCCTCTCGCACTGAAGCTTAAAGCTACTATTAGCTGCTGGAAGACGTTCCTGCGGCTGACTCACTGCAAGCTCCCGCTTCCTGCTTTATCTGAGACAGTGTTGGATGCACAGCGGGGATGTAGGTGAAGAGTGGGGCGGAGAGTCTCCTGCTAGCACTAGCTTCATTTCCAGAACTTGCATATTGTTACTTTAGTCTCACAGTGAACAGCCCGAGTCAAGCACAAATGCATGTTGTAGTAGTGATAATAGTGTCAGTGAAAAGTGTTGGTTGTTGACCTATTTATCACGATGTGACAAAAACTTAAATGTGCTTTTGTTAATGAGAGCCTACAGACTAAGTTATATTAAATTAATTATATAAAGTGAGTAAGGAGGCAAACAAGAAACACAGGAGAAAAGAGGGGGTATGATATGCAGCAAAGGCCACCAGCCAAACCGGAACCACTGGCTACCAGGGCGCTCCAGTAGAGGCAAACTGAAACGGAAAATAACACAAAGTTGCCTGTATGAGCCTGAATAAGTTGCTTCGTGTTCAGAAAGTTTGCACTGTGAAAAGGCGATGTGCTGTGTCTGTCTTTTCACTGCAACATTCTGTCGTTATACAGTTAAAGCCTGTGAGCCTCCGAAATAAATGCAGGGTGGAGGGGATATCAGGTTCCTCATCTGCATGTATACGCAGATTTCCAGTTACCTGGTATCTAAACTCATTTCCTGATCGCACACGGGACCTGGTTTCCTCTGAGTAACCTGGTCACTCAAATGCATGTAAACACAGTCATAGGTCAAACAAGCCAACAAGTTTCACTGCTGTTTATGTTGCAGGACTTGTTAGCTGAGTGAAAACTTCAACTTTACAGACTTTGAGAGGTGAAACATTCTGCTCTTTTGTTGCAGGATTTCAGTCCCCAAACTGTGCTTTAAATCACTGCTCGCTTACTGTAACTCTAAATCTTTATGTCGCTACGGCGGCGACTTTTCAGCCGAGAGTGAGACATAGAAGACTGAGAGAAGCAAAGGGCAAAGCAGGGGCACCGAGAGGAGAGAGAAACTGGTGGGGGGAGAAAAAAGCCGAGAGGCAGAACAAGTGAAGGACAGAGAGAGAGAGAGAGAGAGAGAGAGAGAGAAAAGTGTTAGAGGTGTTAATCAGAGGCTGCAGGTAGGTGGTGCTCTGTGTGTGTGTGTGTGTGTGTGTGTGTCTGACAGTATCTCAGGGCTACATCAGTGGCCATTAGTATTTTGCAGCACGAACACACACTTTGACAGGTCAGCTGCAACCGCCCACAGAGAGGGACTGTGTGTGTGTGTGTGTGTGTGTGTGTGTAGGAGCTGCTGGTTTTGACCTCTCTTCTTTCATCTGTTTATCTCACCTCCAGATGAACTTTGACAAGCCAGCATACACACACACACACACTTACAATCACACGCACATTAACAACACCCCCTCCTCAAATGGCTCAGCTCATCAAATATAAATGATTTTCGCACCATCTGGATAGAAATCTAAAGTAAACACTCTTGTTCATCTCCTGTTTTTCTCCTCTCTCTTCTCCTGCCATTTCTTTTCATCCTCCATTAACCTTGGTTTTTCCTCCTCCCACCTTTCTTGTCTTTCTTTGCTTTCTTGTCTCGTCTTCACCTCCTCGTATCAAACTTAACTGGAAACAAGCAGTTTTTTTATACATTGGAAAATTCTAAAGATCTGGTTTTGTGCCTCTGATCAATACTGAAAGATTTTTTGTTGTTCACTACAGTGAATGAAACACAGTAGACGTGTCTGTACTTTGGAGTAGTTAAATAAAGAGTTCCTGGACTCAGTTATCCGTGTGTTTTCTCTTTTCTCACTACTCACTTTTTACCTCCTACTCTTCTGTATTTTTTATCTTACAAATCTCTCCCATCTTCTATTTCCTCTCCTCTCTTGTCTTAAAGGGGCAGTACCTTTGCTGCACCTTTCTTGCTGATGCTTTTGCAGCCTCTGTAATTCGTATTACTAACTGTATTTTACTGTAATATGTCATTTTATTGTTGAGATTTGATATATTTCATATATTATAAATATGGATGATTATTCAAATACAAACGCATCATTGGAGACTGATGCAATTATAATTTCTCTGTGCTTTCATGATGACAATTAAGGTCTTGAATCTTGTTCTTCCTCCTTCTGCTTTCCTTATTTTCTCTCTCTCTTTTCTCCCTCGTTTTTCTGTTATTCTTTCCATTCTCTTTTTTCCCCCCACAGTTTTTAATTTCTCTTTTTCCCATTAATCCTGCCCTGTATCATCTTCCTTGCTGCCTCCTTCTCTTCTGTTCTTTTCCTTCCTCCCTTTTCTCCTCTCTTGCTGTTTCCTGCTCTCTTCCTTTTATCCTTCTGCTTTCCAGCCTCTCCTCTTTTTGCCCTCTTTAAACCTCCCTTTCTCTTCTGTGACCTTATTTGATCTTTCTTCTTCCTCCCCAGCCTATGATTTGTTCTTCTCTATTTTCTTCCATCCCTCTCCTCTTCTTCATCTATTCTGTTTCCATTTCCTCCCTTCTCCTTCCTCATGTGTTTGTTCTCTTGAGCCTTAATGCACCAGGAAGTTCTCACACACACACACACACACATGCATACAGTCGCTCAGGGAGTATGGAAGCTTGTTCATATCAGCTCCAACATCAGTCATCTGTCAGCACAACTTTTATCTGTACATCTCCGTCTGTCTCTCTCTCTGCCTGTCTGTCACTGTGTCTCTCGGCGTCATTTGTCCTTCTCTCTCTCAAACACACACGCACACTTCCACGGTGGCGGGTTGTCTTTATCTTCTCATCGTTCCTCTCTGGTAGAGCTGCTGAATAAATCAACCAGAGATGGAGACAGGGAGCTATAGGGATGGTGGAGGCAGAGAGGGGCATGATGGGATATGATATGACAAATATATACAGTGAAAATAGGAGAGAGGGAGAGACAATGGAAGAGGGGAGAAGGAAAGAAAGAAAGACGTGAATGCAAAGCGACAACAGTCTCAACAGCCTCAGTGTGTTCGTGCGTGTACAGACTGGGCCATGAAGCTTGTATGCATTTTTTTCCCACTCTTCTACATGTCTGTACATTTTACAATACAATAAAAGTGAAAATCATTAGCTTGTTTCTACAATCTCTGAAATAATCTGCTTTGGTGATATTGTTTTCCCACTTAATCATACTGCCCCTAAACCAAAAAAAAGAAAGGAAGAAAATCAAATTGCGAGTTAATGAGGTGCTGATAGTATTATTTCACAGCTGGGTGCTCGTGTGCACTGACTGATGCTGCGTGCCGACCTGTTAATACAACAAATTAGGAGTCGAGCTTGTGCTCTGACTTAGAGCAAATCACAGGAGGAGGTTCAGTGTTTGGCTCAAGGACACTTTGAAGTTACACACAGAGCAGAAACTAGAAATGCAGTGGCAAGAAAAACTAAGAGAACTCTTTGAAAATACCTGCATTTATATATACAGACACACACTTAAATGTCTTAAAACATGGTCATATCTTCGTCTAAGTTACACACAACGTATTTTTGCTAATAACACACATTTATTATTGTTGCTCATGTGATTCAAACACTTACGGCGTTGGCTGGGAAAAACGTTAATAATAACGTCAACGAAAGCTAACTGGTGTCAGAAGTTAACAAACCTGGAGTCCAATCAATGAAACAAGACTACTTGGCTAAGATGCGCTTTGCTGGTTCTGAATATTTTCAAGGTTTGATAGAAATAAGATCAAGTAAAACTGATATGTCTGAGCTGAAGCAGTTCTGGAAGGAAGAATGGTCCAAAATTTATCCTGAGCGTTGTGCAGGTCTGATCCACAAATACAGTCCAGGATGTTGTTGCTGCTAAAAGAGCTTCAACCACTTATTCATTCAAAAGGTTCACTTACTTTTCTAAATGTTTAATAGGTCTATTAGGTAAATGCATGTGTGTTCTTGGCTGAAGGACTTTATGTTTGTCTATATGTGACATATAGATCCGGTCACAGCGTGTGTTTGGTTAATTAATGCAGAAAACAAGGTTCACATATTTTATTTTAGATTAACACAATCTGTCGGTGGAAAACGAGGAGATATGAAAAGGTGAATGAAGTCATCATAATAATGACATACTACTGGACGTACATCACCTTGGCTGCCAAGGTGTCCTAGGACACATTGACATGTAGTAAGGAGGAACCGGGAATCGGACCACTGAAACTGGGGTTTGTAGACCACTGCTTTACCAACTGATCTACTGCTGCCCCATGTTGTTCATGATTATGTTCATGTTTGATCCATAATACACCTGTGATCTACAAAGGTCTGGTGTGACAAATAAACAGAAGCAGACATCCTCACAGATTTTCTTTTACTGAATATGGAATTTCCTCCCTGTTAACAGCTTGTCAGCATGTTTTCGGTTTCAGATTATTTCAGATTCTTGAAAAGTGTGTCTGAGCTGCAAAAGTTGTGATTTTTCAGTAAAAAATATATCCCAGCTTTCTGTAAACTACAAAGTGGGGCAGCATCAGAGACTTCTCCGTGTGGCAAACTGGGAAAAATGGTGGTGTATGATAAATATAGCTTTTTAGTTATGCTTCACATTGTGCTTTTGGGAATCATAGGAATCACAGAAATACTGCTTTGCTTTAGACTACATTTGTGATGTTAAAAGCAGAAACATTTTAGTTGATTGTGATAGTTTATTCACTTAGATGTTGCAGCACATCAATTATCGCCTGTAACTTTAAGTGATCAAATAAAAACACGACATTACATGATCAGTGAGCTGAACATTAATCTCTTTGAATGGCAACACTTGCCAGTATTTGATCCCTTATCTTATGAATAATGCCTTGTATTTCAGATATGCTCATGTTGTGCAAATTAACTCTATATGTGACATTTGTCATGTTTACTTTAGATTTTTTTTAACAGCATACCAGGAAACTTTCTGTTAGAAAATGTAAACTGCAGTAAACAAATAAGAAAACATGTTATGGAAGTAAATTAGTTAAGCAGCAGAAAACCACATGTTAGGCGCAGTGTGTGTCAGGCTAACTCTGATGCACACACACACACACACACACACACACACACACGCATATATATATATATCTGAGAAAGTGAGGTTTTTGAAAATGAAGGGCAGAACAGAGCAAACAGACTATTTCTGTTTGAAAATGTCACCAATCCATCAATCTGATAGGTAAAGGCCAGGTTTCTCATTATACTGTGTGTGTGTGTGTGTGTGCTCTTTTAAAAGAAAGGCCTGCTGACCCAGCACACGTAGCGCAGACAGTGACATTACACTCAGCGTTGTGTAGTTTAATGAGCCTTTGGCTGGGCATGTATAATTCATCTGCAGCAGGTCTGATTTGACCACTCAGTCAGTGTGTGTGTGTGTTACTTCTGTTGTTTTTCTTTGATTGCTGATTCTTAAATTCACATTATTTTGGTGTAAACTTTTTCATGTTGGTGATAAAAAAAAGATAAATTGTGTGACATTGTCATTCAGCAGACTCTTCATGCATTTTGTTTTTTGATGTTGGATGTGTCATGGTCCCAGTGGAGGCACTTCCTGTTGGTCCTACCCTTGTTCCCTTCCACTCTGCCTGTTTCCTGACCTGCCTCTGCCTGAATGTAATCATTGGTACTGTACGTCTGATTCAGTTTTTGAACTCTGTCTGGCTCTGGATCCTCTGAATTCAGCCTCTGGCCCCTGTCTTCTGTCTGCCTCTCTGTTTTGGGCCTCTGATCTGTTTTTGGGACTTGGATTCAGGATTCTGGATTGTTGGACTGTTGTTCTCTGCGACCTTTGGACTGGGACTTGGATTTTGGATTGTCGGATTGAGAACTTTGTCTCTGTCAACTGCTACTGCTCAGACGCCAGCTCAGGAAACTTGTGTGCACAGCCTCTCCACCATGTTGTGTACACCTGGCTTTTGGCCTCTCCTCCATCTGCCCTGCTCAAGCTGCTGCTTCACTATCACCTTTACAGAGAGATTATACAGGCTCAGAATTATACAGGCAGAATTTTTGCTGGTCACTCACTGTGTAGTTTCTCCTTACTCCAAAACTCCATTCACTGACATAATTTCTCCTAATCCTTGTCTGTTCCTGGTCTCTTTGATGGGTGCAAGGCTCATTATCATAAGTCTGTGATGCATTATATATGTATCAGCATAAAAATGGGCACTGTACTCTGATCCTCATGTGACATCACATCCAATTTGTCTTTTTTGAGATGTTTTTTATGACTCAAAGTGTAATTTTTGTAATGTATCATTAGTCTACATACATTACTAATTCACTATGATTGTTAATCTGCAATATCAATTTCTCTCTCTCTCTCTTTTCAGGTGCACAACTCTTCACTACGACTCTGATCTTCCTCCAACCTCCATCATCATCACCTTCCACAATGAAGCCAGGTCCACACTGCTGCGCACCATCAGGAGGTAACACACGCACAGTTAGACAGTATATTCCCAGGTAAAACTGGTGCCACTCTGGTGCTTTGTAAAATTCATCTAACTCGTTTCATAACAGTGTTTAAAGACCTTCCATTAGATTATAGTGCACGACAACATTCAGGTGGTGATAAAGATGATTCTTCAGCAGCTTTAATCTTAGATTACTGCTCCAACTTTCAGCCTTCAGAAACTGATGTCTGTCTAAGTTTTGTGTAGATGCTGGCTCCTGAGGAAGGACACGTGTATCTGCCCAAATTTAGAGCAGAGACACAGTGATAGGACAGAACCAGGACAAAACCTTCACACACACACACACACACACTCTCTCTCTCTCTCTTTCTCGACCCTCAATCTCTGGACCATTGTTCTGTCTTTCAGTCTGATGATATCAGCAGGTTGCCACACACACATACAATACAAACAGACACACACCTTCAGGTTTTGGCCCGAGTTCAGCTCATTATACCAGTTAGTCAGCAGGGACTCTACGTCTCCTACTATCACAGAGGACATTGTGTGTGTGTGTGTTTGTTTTCTTTCTCTGTGTGTGTGTGTGTGTCTTCCCCTTCAGCCCTTCTCAAAGCTCTGCAGTTTTCAACCAATTAAAAGACAATCTGTCTCTCTGGGCCCCTCTGCTTCTTTTGGCTCTGACCCTCTCTGTATACCCATGTGTGTGTGTGTGTGTGTGTGTGTGTGTGCGTACGCACTTGTCGGTGGTGACTTGGAAGTAGTTTTGCAGGCTTTTATTTTTAGTTGGTGAATTTGGAGCAGTGGCTCACACCAGGACACGCGAGACCCTTTGAAGCTTCTTTACTGCTGCAAATATTTTATTTGACTTCAATTTTGAACAAATCTTCTATTTAAAAAAATACATTTATGACATGAATGAACCATAACACTTTCATTTAGATAATCAGTGGTTGTTGTATTGTCCTTGAATGGTGATCAATATACCAAAAAATAAACTAGAACCAACTTTAGAACCAAATTTAATTTTTTCTTGTTTCACTTTAGATTAAAGGAGCAGCGGGTTCACAGTGGCGTCACTGGATGTCTTTACAGGCAGGGTGAAGCCCGTTGCTAAAGTGGAGAAATAGTTAATCTTGCTACGAGAGAGCGCTTGACATTTACAGTTTGTGTGTGAATCAGTGAATCACGAGGAGGCAAAAACAGAAACGGACAGAAAATGGTGACATAATGTTTAATGTGACACTGGAGCAACTCGTCATCGTTTGTGGAGTTTTTAAATGTTCAAAACCTGCACACACAGCTGGTTTTTTTGGAGAGTGGTGGTTGGTTGCTATGGAAACAAAGTTTTCAAATGACTTACTTCCAAAGTATCACAAAAATTTTTTCCTCTGGTGTGGAAGAGTGGGATCGCGAGTTATACTGTAGCATGTGCTGTAGTTCTGAAAGTCTGTCCAGACGTGATGGTCTCAGATGAGGTCAGCGGTCAGAGGTCAGATTTCGAGCTCAACCCAGAAGTCTTCATGTCTTGCTTAAGGAGATTTAATTGACATCCAGTGCTTTTGCAGGATTTCACCTTAACTACAAATTGTGTGTAATTTCCACTGCTGCTGGCCCAAAGCAAACCATCCATTTTTTTATTGATTTTTTTACAGTCAGCCACAGGTTTAATTTTATTTTAGTAGACTATAGGAAAACTTGTAGATATGAGATATGTAATCCATCCAGTAAACAATGTTCTGCTATATTTCAGTTTTTTTTTAATGGGTACAGCATGTTAATAAAACATTGAACCTCTTCATTCTCAAAAGTTTCATATTGTAGCTTTTACTAAGAGCATGAAAAGGTTTCTAGAGTCTTAAGATTTGACTTATGACCCAAAGTCCGTGTTGATCCATTGATAGAAATATATATGTTTCATCAGTATTACATTTATAGGAGTAAACCTGCAGCAGACTGTTGGAAACCAGGTGTTTCCAGCACTCAATATGACAAATATCTCATAGATTTTTTTCAGATTTGTCCACAAGCACATGAATGCATCACAAACAACTGTTTTTAAAATGTCTCAGTAAAAGAAAGAAAGTTGATCGAGGTGCATAGCTAACCTGCTATTGTATACTATTAAAGTTACTGCAGCTGTTATACCCTTGAGCAAGGCATTTAAGCAGCACAACCAATAACCGTGGACTGTTGGTGGCTTCTAAATGTGAATGTGTGATAATGTGAAGTGAAGTAGTGAGCTGAGGAAAAAGCCTCCGTAATTGCTCTTTATGGGTGAATACTTTTGAAAAATGTGAAGCTGCTTATTCTCCAATCTTCACTGAATCAGAGCCCGGAAAGTTTACAAAAGATATGAAGTGTTGCGAAACTTTTTCTAAGAGGCTTTGAAAGATATTTAGTCAAAGACGGCAAAAATAAATAAATAAATAATGTAGTTTAATTTCAGGCGTCAGTTTTCAAGCAGAATAAAAAAATAAATTCTTGAATAGCCAGATAATAGCTAGATAAGTTCTCCTTTTGCTATCTGCTATCACGCTATGCTGCTTGTACGCTGAAAACACTGAACGCACATTGAATGCCTACAATTACATTATAAAAAGGTATAATTTTAGAGTTTTGTGCGCTTTGGGGCTCAGCGATATGCAGGCTGAACTTTAATAAGTTTGATTTCGGAGACAATGACGGGCACTTTGAAAGCTTTTCATCTCGTGATCAAAGAGTTGCTTTCCGAGGGAGAGAGCCGAGCCTTGTCGATATTTAATCAAGCTCTGAACCGAAAACTGATCTCATCTTCTCTGTCTCTGCTGACTGAGAGATAAGCAGGCGTAAAGAGAGACAGGGGGAGGGAGAGAGAGAGAGAGAGAGAGAGAGAGGTATGTGGTGCTTTTGAGGACGTATTTGGTTTTAATGGGTTTGGTTTGTGTGTTCATGTAAAACAGCGCCCTGTGCTGAAATTATGGAGGAGCCACAGGTGCGTCATGGAGGAAAAACAGGACTGGAAGAGAAAAATCTGACAAATATTGTGTATTATGTGACAAATATTATAGATCAAAGCTTCTATGTACAGAATTCATGTCATCAATCCCAAATTGGATGACAGAGATAAAACGATTGATCCTTTTAAAGACGGAATACAGAAGGTGAAATATAAAAAATTCATCTAATCTAATGGACATCTTTTAACCTCATCTTACAGTCAAACCCGTGTAAACATGTTGGATGTTAACTGAACATCCATCCGTCCATTTTCTTAACCGCTTGTCCTCGTAAGGGTCACGGGGGGTGCTGGAGCCTATCCCAGCTGTCAT
>JAUMHL010000017.1:18821675-18845948 GCA_032362345.1 Sandelia bainsii
TTCACACCTACGGACAATCTTAGAGTCACCAATTAACCTAACATGCATGTCTTTGGATGGTGGGAGGAAGCCAGAGTGTTAACTGAACAAAAGAAGCTTAATGAAAAATCAAAGCGTGATGTTTGTTCTGATATCCAGCCTGCATTTATCATTTCATTTTGTTTACACACATTCATTAACCGACTGACTGATTCAGTGAGAGAGTCTGAGCACATTCACAGACTGTTACACAATAATCTATGTCCTTCATTCACCACGCAGCAAACACACTCACATATTTCAGAATACTATTAAGTCTTAGCACATTCAATAAAATTATTGCAAAAATATGCACCCAGCAAGATTTATGTGTAGAATGGGGGGAAAAATGCATTTTATAGCACAATATGTATTATGCAGTGCAGACTGCGGGTGGAGAAAGAACAAAGCCAAGTTGGATTCACATTCCTGCACCTCTGGGATGCTCTTTTTCTATTTCCCATTGACTAGCAATCTAGTATATATATTAGTTTAAGTTAGTTTAATACCTATTAAACTAATTTATATTTTTAAGCAAGTAGGTGTCATCACCTAATGCTAATTTGGAGACGAGGCCATTTTATTGGACATGTTTTTGAATTAACAATGACTATTTCAGGATATTAACGTTATGTTTTACAGCATTTTAGCTTGTTGCTATCCAGCAAATTAACATATTAAAAGACATTAAGCTAGTTAACCAGCTAACATGTATGAACTGCTTACCAGAAAAATGAGTGGCACAGCTTCTGAATGTCATGTTAATATTTCTGTACAAGAATAACAGCTGAGAAAAAGGCATTGCCCCTATTGCTTATTTAATCTATATAATCAATAACTGATTTACAACACATAGCATTAGTCTCAAGTGCGATAAAAGTCATCAAAAGTAATTTTTGCTGCTAAATTCTGCTTCATCATCTTGGCACTATACATAGGTGTATGAATCACGTGACCCACCCCTCCCTGTTGCAGCTCTTTTCTCTACAGGACTCTGGTTTTAACAGTACAGCCGTTGTGATCATCTAGAGTTACTGGGTAATTTCTGTTTTGGATATGCCTGATATTTTTTGAGCTGCTGCATGTTTCAGGTTCAGGATTAATTGGAAGCATTGTTGTCTTTGCACTACCACCCTTTGTGTTTGGTTAACTTTTAATTACGCTATTAAGGTCTACTTTTTTAAGTGCTAATGGACTGATAAGATCTGAATGCATGGTTCACTATATACTGTATGTCATCACAGAGACTGTGAGCGTAGGCTGAAAATGACATTGGAAGAAATCAGAAAAGTCTCTTTATGCAAACAAAGAGAGTAAACGGTAACACTATTTCCAGGTCCTGTATTTTCTAGATAATGACTAGGAAATGTTTCTGACTAGCGAAATAGCAGTAAAACCTATACACAGTTAAGAAGGGACATGGTTAAACATATTGTATCTTACTATCAAAAAGTTTTAATCTGAACTTTTACCTTTGTAATCACGTCCATAGTGACGTTTGTGGAAAGATTAAAAAATGACTCAGTTATCCACCTAAATGCCCATTTGGTCCATCAGTCAGACTGTACGCCAGCCAACCAGCCATCCTGCTCTGCTCAGCAGCCAGCAATCGTTGGGGGTGTAGAAATGCCACTTCTAGATCAGCACCAGCTCAGCACTTTCTGATTCAGTGGTCCTAAAAAATGCACAGCAAAGAGTCCAGATCACTTCCTCTACAACTGATCACTCAGGATTTATTAGGAAGAAGTCATTAGCTAGATTTAGAGTTTTTACTTTATACTGCAGCGTTTTACAACAGTTTTACAAAAAACCTACTCTGTTTTACCGATCTCTTGCTCTTTTCATCAGGGGGTCTAAGTCCCAAAAATATGTAGCTCCCGTAAAAAGATGTTAGTATTCCTGATTAGGCAACATTCACACAGTACATGTACCTGCCTTAAGCACCCGACTTCAACTGTGATTAGGCAATATTTGTCAAGAGTAGTTAACAGGATTTTAGGAATATCACTGATGAGATTTTTGATTCCACAAAATGCTTGCATGAGGTATTAGATTATAACTGATGAGCTTATGCATATAATATTCACAAAACAAACACTCATCAGCCAGTAATTAGTAAATATAGATATAGATCACTGCTGATTAGCAGTGATAAAACCGTATGTGGACAAAGTAGGTTATATGCCGTTGCATGAAAGCGACTGATAAACGTAGATGTACAGCCCTGTAGATCAGCAGTGATGAGACAGTGTTTACTAGGTGCAGATTTATAGCGTAATAAATCACCGGTGGTTAGACAGAACAGGACATACAGTATTGAGTGGCTGAATCAGGGTTTCCTTCCAAGAACATTTTCTCTGGATCTGCTGTGAAAGGCTTTCTGTCAGAGAAAGAAAGATCTAAGACGCAATAAAAAAAAGACGCAGTGTATAATTTTGAAAAGCTAAGTCATGCACCAGTATTTACTGTACTGTATTTCAAAAGTGACTCGACTCATAATAATTAAACTCAAAATAAGGTTCATTTAAGAATTAATAAGGCTTATTTCCAAATAATGGACAGCTAATTCTGCAGTGCAAGTCTTCCTTTGCTGTCAGAGGTCTTGATAGAGAAAGAGGCTGGAGAAAGATGACAGGAAGGGGATGAATTGGAAAAAGCGGTGGAAGAAGGTAATGATGGATTACTCTAGCCAGGCAGAGGATGGAAGAACTGGCTGTCAGCTAACCAATCGGGCAAAGAGAGAGAGAGAGAGCAAGAGAAAGCAACAGAGCTGAGGTACGAACAGAGAAAGATGGAAAGGGAGAAAGCTTTGGAGAGGATAAAAAGGAAGAAAACTGTGCCATGAGCTAAGTCTAATACCACATGAACTGCAGAAAATACTATGAGTTCTCACCTGTAGGGAATGGAGTTAGTGAAAAAGAATTCTGTAACTGACTAACAATCGGATAGGAGTAAAGCAAAATCCCTCATACGCATGAAGGAGAGAGTTGCAACGTGTTTTTACAGTAGCCCGCAGAGCAGAAGATATGTAGCTCACGACAGCAGAGAGAAACTCTTCTCAGGTGTAAATAAACCCATAAATCCTGGGCAGCAGACAGAAAAAACAATCTGAAAGCTACAATAGAGGTTTTGTAGTTGCATCACATGTTCTGCAAACACATCTGCTGCATCTTCTGTCAGGAGGAGCACTGGACAAACAAGGATTGCAGACATAGAAATGTACACGAAACACTGTCTTTGTAAACTGTTGTGTGAACTGTGGATTTAGATGAGTCTGTTCTTTTAACCTGAGTATTGGCTTTATTAGCTTCGTTAGTCAGAAAACTAATTGAGCAAATCTGTTGTACAGACAACATCAGACTGTTTGTACAACAAACCTACAACATCTGCAACTACAATACCTACAACTGAAGCTAAAGCTTCTACTGGATATGTTTGTGCACATCTTTACAGCATCCAGCTGATAGTTTTAGAAGTGGGATTGTGTGATAAAGTCATTCACAGGTTATATCTTCACTAAGAGTCTACTACCATGGTAGCTGCACTTTCAGCTAAATGCTAACAGCAGCATGCTACAATGCTGTGATGTTTACCATGTTCAGCATCTTAGTTTAACATAAGCTTTTCAGGTATTTAGTCATCAACCAGTATACGTGCAATAAATTCCAAACATAGTTTTGGCTTGATGGTGCTAAATGAAAAGTCAGGAGACATCAGAGATGTTACAATTCATCCTCAGGGGGACATGAATGTGTGAACCTCCTGGTTGTTATACAATACAGGTACATCAGATAATGTCTCCAAAAAATAGTTTCTATACAACTAAAATACAAACACAAACATGTTTCTGTAGGGAATTTAATTGCAACTGCATTACGTTTTCTATCAACATAATGTTGATATGTGGACAATGAATTCCAATGGAAAGTTGCAAATTAGAATTGAACATGTCAATAAAATGTTCCCAGGCAACATATTTTTTTCATACCAGCACAACATCTACAGCATTATTAAATTTGATTTGTTAAATTATATTTATGTTCAGACACTCACAGCACTTAACAGCAGGTTAAGGTTAGAGAAAGATAGTGGTGTGGATTAATAGAGAAAAATTTAACAATTACTATAGCAGCAAAACCACGTTGTTCTCTAAATTTAACCAAGACAGTCACGCACTTTCCATCCAACCCAACCACTTACATGTGATTTGCTTTCATTAGTAGTTGTATCATTCATTCAAAAGAATCAGATGCATCAACGTAGTGCATTTGGTTCAATACTTTCCTTGTAAAAATATAATCACATGTGCAGTTTAGTTGCATAGGAGTGCAACTTTTAGTAGACACGGTTTCTGGGCACCATGCATTTGTATGAAATGTCATGCTAAACCATTAAAATCATTAAATGCCAAACCTCATGGTGGTGCTAGAGGACATGCGATAATCAATATCATGAGGATTCATCCTCTGGGGAACATTATTGTCTGTCCATCTGTCCGTTCTCTAAACTGCTTATCCTGATCAGGGCTGCATGTTGAGCTGGATCCTGTCTCAGCATGCACTTGGCAAAAAGCGTGGCACCTCCTGGACTGACAAGACACAAAATCAATCAAACGTATCAGTCACTGAACAGAGAGAAATTCAGGTTGCTGCCAGAGAGCTGAGGACCTTAAAAGTGGTCGACAGTAGAGTGTTACATTACCTCAGGTGTTTCTGTTTGTGTGCGTTTTGGTGGCAGCTTTTATCGCTTTTTATCCAAATTGCCTCACCCTAGTGTGAGTGTATACATGCAGTGTGGGTGGCTGCTGTGGGAACTGAAGCCCTTCACCCTGGCATTCACACAGAAGCTCCCTTTCCCTTTTAGCACCGCTGCCAGAGAGCGGGGTTCAATCCCCACCGGGACCACACATGCAGCTCTAAAAATGCATGCTCTTAAGGCACTTTGGATGACAGCGCTCTCCAAATGGCAGCTGTAGGTAATGAAAATTTTTCAAAACCTTCCCCCTTAAAATTGATATATAGAGTGTTGGATATGAGTGGCGCAGATATAGAGCTGCTATTCTGTGGCAGCCGACTGCGGTATTGTCAGCGGTGATAATATTTTCTGTGAGCTGAAGATAGCTTCTCCCTCAGCACGCCTGAGGGGAGGTTAAGCCTCATAGCTAGTGGCCTGTGAACCAGAGAATGGGAACTCCTGTGTGTGTGTGTGTGTGTGTGTGTGTGACAGAGAGTGAGAGAGAGAGAGAGAGGCAGGGAGGTGGTGAAAGGGAAAGAAAGAAGCAATTATGTCTCTCCCATTATACCATACACCGTACATAGATAGATAGATAGTCCCTCCTCCATCTCCAATCCTTCTTTCTTTCCTTCTTTCATTTATTTGCTTGTCTTACACATTTCCTCCTCCTCTCTCCTAACTCCTTCCCTCCATCTCATCCATCAATCCGTTCATCCATCTCTCCAGATCGGCCCTCAGACTCCACAGAGAGTGAGACTTACAATCAGGGTTATTTGTCTCCCTTACTAGTCTGCCATCTCTCAGAGTCTCTCTCTCTCTCTCTCCTCCTTGCCTCCATTTTATTCCCAGCCTCCTCCTCCTCCTCTCTCCCTCCCTGCATCCATCACTCCTCCTGATGGGGTCCGGTGCCTCAGAGACTCATAGCTTCACTTCACACCTCCTCCTCCTCCTACATTATCAACCTCCATTCCTCTTATTCCCTTTCCTCACTTCACCTCCACCGTTCTTTGGTTCTACTTTCTTCACCCCCTCCTTCATTTCATTTTTTCTGCCCTCTCCATCTCTCCTTGTCTCTTTTTCTTCTCTGTTTGATCTCTTCTTTTTCATTTTATCGATCCTTCCAGGCAACTCTTGTTCCCTATCCCCTAATCAATTTCCATCACTTTATCCCCTTTCCCTGTCATCCACACTCCCTCTTTCTTCCTTCCTTCTCTGAAAACTGTTCAGTTCTTCTCCTTCGTTTCATCTCTTCCACTGTAAACTCATCATCATTCCTTCCACTTCATCCTCCTCGTTTTCAATCTCCATTCTTCACCTTTAGCCCTTTTCCTATCTCCATCTTTTTGACCTCTTTCTTGTTCAATTGTTCTCTTTTTCTTTATTTCTTTCCTTCTCTTGCTCTGTGCCTTTGCCTTTCATCCCTAATTTCTCTCTTCTCCTTTCTTCTATTTAATTCTATAACTTTTGTCTCTTCTTCCCTATCATTCTTCATTTCCTTACATTCATCCTCTCCAGAATGCTCTTCATTTTCTTTATTCATTTTTTCTTGTGTCCTACCCTCTTTTTCTCACTTTATCCTTCTATCATACTTGCTCTTGCAGCTTCTCTGTCATGCTGCTTCACTCATCTCTTCATTTCATCCCTCACTCCCTTCTTTTATTTTTGTTTCGATTATCGTTCGTTATTTTTCCTTTCCTCAATTTCCTTTTTCATTCCCTCATCCATGCTTCACACCCTTGTTTCCTCCCATGTTTAATTTTCTTCTTTCCTCCACCTCTTCTTCCTCCATCAGTTCTTGCTCTCATTCCTTCTTGTTCCTCTTTTTGTCTCCCTCTCTTTCTATTTCTCACCTGCTCTTTCCTCCTCTTTCATTTCCTTTCCACTCTGTCCTACATCCGTTGTTCTCTTCTCTCGTCCTCACCTGCTCCTCCCTCTTCTCTCCTCCTCCTCCTCCTCTTCGCACCCCTCAGCCTTATCCAGAGGGGATGATGAACACAGAGGTTATTGAAGAGTGGAAATAATGAAATAAAAGAAACCCACCCAGAACAAAACACACATTCTCATTTTCTTCCAGTAAAAGTTATGAATTTTTTATGTTTCAATCTTCCTCTTTAATGAAATAGTTTTTTAGAGGCGACACATCATACATTTTCATAACAGGAATTTGGGCTGACATTTTCAGTGTGTTGTTTCATATGGCGTGCAGTGCGTACATAATGGATTCATGAGCACCTGACTGTGTGTGTGTCTGTGTGTTAGTTGGCATTTACTTGTCACCTTTCTGTAAATTGCACATTTTTTTCCAGCTATATACTTATGTTTGTGCATATTTTAGTTAGCAATGTTTTCCTCCTTCTTTTCCAGTGTTTTAAATCGAACTCCAGTTCATCTCATACATGAGATCATTCTGGTGGACGACTTCAGCGACGACGGTGAGCAGCAGCTGGACACACACACACACCCACACACACACATATTCCAGGTTTCTTCCAGGTCAGAGATAACAGAGATGAGCCCTACATAACAGGTCACTGGGAGGAATGTGTCCACAGCAGCTGGGTCCACAGTTTCAGGATTACAATGGAGATGAAAAGAAACTTTCATTCTGGGTCAAAGAACAACAGGCTGTGTGAACAGTGTCTCGCCTGCAGCTGTGTCGGCTCTCCAGAGACAATCAAAGTCTGAGGTGAAGGTGAAATAGACCAAACAGATAAATAGATGGATCTAAACATATTTTCTTTCAAACTGTGTCAACAAATTCTTAATCCTGCTAACAAACTCTATCAGGGTGATTACAAATCACTGTGCTGATATTCATTGGTGCAATAAAGAAGATGTTAAAGCACTTTACTTTACAGCTTGGTAATAACAGAGTAATAGCCGGATAATAACTAGTTATTTACAAGGTAATGGGGTAATAACTCAACGTTTCAGTAGGTAAGTACCCATTTTATTCAGAACGTCTAAGTGGACCATTTTTAAGGTACCAGAAGTACTCACTGTACTGGATCGCTAACACAGTGATGGATGTTACAGACAGTTATAATAATAATAATGATAGTTTAGGTACCTCTGTCCCTAATCCTAACCCTAAATCACAGAACAGCACATGAATACTACAAATAGATAAGTAGTACAAGGTCAAATAAATAATTAGTACGTTATGTAGTGTGCAAGTAATTAATATTATATAAATTATATTGTAATTTTAATTATAAATCTGTTAATACACTGCATATTATGTAAGTATGCAGTTTTTTTTTATTGGAGAATCATCCTCCGCCTGTAAAACCTTAAATAAAAGGACAATGAAATCTACTCAGTAGCACTGAAATGTAATGGATTACAAGCTGAAAGTGGAATATAGGAGTAAAGCTGTACTTAGTTACTTTCTGCCACTTTAAATTGGTATTGAAAGGTTTTGTACATGCAGCAGATGGTTTAAAGCCTCGAACACTTTTGCAAGTGGAGAATCACAGAAATTGCTTTGATCAGCTGTAGTTCCCATTTTTCCTCCTACTCTTGCTCGAAAATAAGTTCTCCTCCATATCTGCTGTGCTCGCCCTTGATATGATCAGAAACAATATGTCTACACTTTGGCTTTGATGCCCAGAGAGCACAGCAGTGATGAGAAAAACATAAACAGGCATCAGAAAACTGCAGAAGTTCAGTGAAACAGCAGCTTCAGGAGAAGTGGAGCCAAACGCCTGATAATAAGATTTCATTTGTTCCTGGAACTTTATCTAAGTTTACTGACACGAAGTTTATTCATACGTGTTTGTGGTTGCTCATGTGCTGCAAGTTTAATTCATCCGCTTCAGTGAAAGTCACAGTTGAACTCTTATCAGGAGAACAAGAGAGAAAACAACAAAAATGTATATGCATGTTAGTGGATACACAGTGTGTGTAGCAGCTTTCAAATGTGAGCTTATCAAATCACAAATGACGTCAACATCAACTCACTCATGCACATTTTCTGATCCAGTCTCCTGTGTCTTCAGCCTGCATCCTTGAGCTTTGGTTTGTACTCAGCAAAACAGGAAACACATGAATACCTGTTATTCCCATACCTGTTAAGGCAAAGCTAACTTTGCAGAACATGCACTCTGTGGCTGGTGGCCTGATAATAACCTGCTGATGATTCTTTTCCAACGTGTCATAATCAGTGATACCTGCTGAGTCTCTAAGACGACAGCCAGTCAGGGCCGATGCTGCTGCATGCACAGCAACAGAAAATCCATGTAATCGAGGTTAAATAGTTGCAGATTTAGATTATGAAGAAATGATCAAGGGTGAGAGAGAGAGAGGCATGGCAGCAGGGAGGCGGCAGTGGAAAAGATGCAATCAGCTGCAGAGATAAATGCAAGTAAATGGAAAGGTATGTGCAAATGAGCAACAACAGGATGAACAGTGTTAACAAGAATGTATATGTAGACTGGATAGAGACATTTTATCCTACAACTGATTGTCTGATCTACAAAACTTCACTCCCTTTCCTCCCACACAACATTTGTCATTTTAAAACAGTTATATCTTGTCTTTGGCTGAAATCCCAATTTCTAGCATTAATTCTTTTTTTTCCCACTTCCACTGAGCACTGAGCTTCCTGTTTACACCTTTACAAAGGACTCAGGTTCACAGGAGCCTTATGTTGTACTTTATACTGGATGTTTCTCTTCAACACAAATATCTATAATATTCTATAATATACATAATATTTAACTGAGTAGCTGAGCTCCTCCACATGTTTTCAGTTGAAGTACTGCCGTTTGAATCGTCATTCTGGTCAATCATAGTGAGCAGACTCTTGTAAATGTGGTAGTTTATACAGGCACAGAAGTCCTTTTATTGTGACATATTCCTGTCCTCCGCTTATCTCTCACACTAGGTCGTCCATATCAACATTCATGTGACAATGCTGAGGTCATTATCTTCACATTTATTTTGCTCCTCATTATCAGAAACCCTTGTATTAGCTTATAGCTGAATGTGAATTAGGCCTTTGTTTCATGCTCACTAAATGTTGTTTTTATCTCTTTGTTTAATTTAATGTGTATTAATTTAATGCAGGGTTAAAAATGTTCTGATTGAACGTGACATTTTAACCCTCATAGCGGGTCAAAACATATCTGTCAGGCTCAAAGTATTTTCTTGCCTTTTGTCTCAGAGCGCTCTCACTTGAAACGAGAGGTTCAGTGGAGAGGAGAGCAACCAGGCGTCCATGCTGGGTCAAAGGGCTCTGATAGAGGTTTTAAGTCTTTCAGGACAATTACACTTTGACACAGTTTATTTTCCCCAGACTTTATTTCTAATTGTTCTTTTTATGACACGATAGCACAGAGGAGAAGAACTGAATGTGAATTCAAGTAGGTGAAACCTGAGTGAAATTAATCATTAAAAGCCAAATAATACTTTCCCTTTGCCCTCACGTACTCACTCTATGCACACACACACATGCTTCTATTCATACTACAATCATGTAAACATGGACGTGTACACTCACATGCACACCACAAAACTACAAAAACTGTAATGGCACAGTAGCAACAGCAAAAAGAGGTGCTCTTTGTTTGTTGTAACTGACTGAACAGCATGAAAAAAATAGATAAAAGACTTGGGAGGTGATGAAATCTATGTAATGGATGCGGGGATTGTGAATTGGCCTTTTTCAGTAATTTGAGTGTAGAGTGTACCGATCACATCGTCATATAATCATAAATGTTTGCTGATAACTTATGTGAAGAGTCGGGTCTCTGTGTTTTTATTCACAGCATGCACAAAAAAAGAAAATCAATTATTATTATTTTATTATTATTATTATACTGAATCCAGTTTTGATATTTTAAATACCAACAATAATTTTAAATGTCATTGTTGCTCCAAAACATTTATTAAATATTAATTTAATGTCTGGAAATGTCTCAGCAGCCCTGATGTTTCCTACTTTGTCCTTGTCTCTGTTCTCATTTGGACCCTTTGCAGCAGAGTACATGTATATTTTGAGCATCTACTGCAGCAGACAGTTATAGTTAAAATAATATATTAGTGTGAGTCAAAAATTCCGCGGGGAGCACACAGTCGGCTGAGCAGCAACAAAACAAATGTCTGAATTGTCAAACTGAAAGCTTTGAATTGTCGTCCTGCTACTGCCAAGCTTTTCAACAAGCTCCTAATTTCCCTGCAGAATTTTGGAGAAATTACCATATAAAGACATAATAAATATCACACAATTATATCTATTCTAAATTCTTTTCATTTGAATTCATAACGTGTTTTATTTATTTGTTTATTTTTTTCAGAAAGTGACTGTCAGCTTCTCACCAAACTGCCAAAAGTCAAATGTCTTCGCAACAACAAGAGAGAAGGTACGGCAACAATTATATGTATGTGTGTATTTGATTGTTGTGTGATGGTGTAAGAATTTTTTATGTGTGTCTGCATCTGTCAGCATTACAGTGTAGGTGCATCTGTGTCTGCGTGTCTATAGAATAAATTGTCCAAGTATTAATGAAATATATCTGGTCTTTCCATCCTCCTCCCTAAAACTTTCTCCTCGTCAGTCAGTCAGTGAAGTCACATGGATTCATTCATCTCTGGCTACGTATGGAAGTGCAGAACTGAAATGACCTGATGTGAATTGAAGTGACAGGTGCTGCTACTGAAATAGAGCCCGGAGAATCAGGGAGAGTGTCAGACTGTCATAAAAGAAATGTTACCGGGAGAAAGTGTCTTCCACAAGTCTAAACTTAACATACCGTGAATTCAAAAGCAAGACGTGACCAAAGGTTTTTACTTTGTAAAAAGCCAGAAAATCCATGTAAATGCCACAAAACTAATACTATAATACTAAATACTACAATAAATAACTTGCCAAAATCACAAACGACAACCAGTAGAAATTTAATGCCTCAGTATTGATTCTGTTTCTTGTTTTAATGGTTCATACAGTCGTGCGTCATGACTATGCTTATAATATTTCTAAATAATCCATTTGGAGCTGCCTCCATGCTCTTAAATATAGAATACAAATGAATGTTATACAAAAATGTATATGACAACTTGACAGTTTGGTGGGGTCATGAGCATTCTGGGAACTAAATGCATCCTTAAGGGCTAGAAAAAGAGTTAGAAAGACGTTTTTAAGTCCTCTGCAGATGATCCTGGTTGGATCCGGAGCTGGAATTATTTAATGCTCAGTGCTCGTGAACATTTCATTCTTTTTTACAATAGTAGTTTACATGTATGCGGATGAGCTCTGACATCTAAGATTTGAGAGTACAAAGAATGAATACTTTCAGTTAGACCCGTATCTGGACAGAGTTTTTATGAGTTTGAAGTGTAGACTTTAAGCTTTATTTTAAGAGGTTTCACAAAAATATGGAATTTACCATTTAGTTTAGCCAGAGTAACTGAAAAGCTGCTCTATTGATTTGAAATCAGGCGACTGACTTGCCCATTGAAAAATGTTCTATTTCTTTGCCTTCAAAAGGTCTTGAGTTGCTTTTGCAGTATGTTTAGGGTCATTATCCATCTGCACTGTGAAGCAGTGTTTGTAGCATTTGGATGAATGTGAGCAGCCCTGTACACCTCAGAATTTATCTTGCTACTTCTGTCAGCAGCTACATCATCAGTAAACACCAGTGAGCCTGTTCCATTGGCAGCCATACATGTCCATACCATAACACTGCCTCCACCATGTTTGATACATGATGTGGTAGCTTTGGATCATGAGCTGTTCCTTTCCTTCTCCATACTTTTCTCTTCCCGTCATTCTAGTACAAGTTAATCTTGGTTTCATTAGTCCAAAGAATCTGATTCCAGAACAGTCTAATCTGACGTTTCCTGTTCTTGAACGTTACTGAACTTCACAAAGAGTAAGCAACAATTTTGTGGGAGCTGCTGTGAATTCAGATAAAGAATAAAATAATACTATATTGTTAAGATGAAGAATTAGCGCAGGATCAAAAATTCATTTCCCCCTGCCTGGTTGGCATGGCCCTTTTTTCTCCATCATGTTTGACATGGATAAAAAGAAATGAAAACCCACTGTTCTTTTGAAAGCTCTCCGTCCGAAAGCTGCATGTAGCACCTGAAGTGTAAGATTTACTTCTAGCACATGCATCACCCTGTTACAAGCTTTCTGACAGTTCTGTGATTACAGGTGCCCGTTAGTGCTATTCATTCATACAATTCACCAGTGTATACACCATACCGATCGCCTTTTACATACTACTGCAACACAAAACTGAAAGCCATTTCAGCAAGTTCAAAGATGCCACTGCAAATGGCTTCTGCAGTATGAGAGTACACCCACTTTCACTTAGACCTTCACAGTAACCCTGCCATTTGAGTCATCTTTCTCTGGATGGATCAGATTTTGTTCACACTGTAACTCTAACCTCAGCTCATTCCGTCTGGAAAGAGACAGACTGAGACACTTTCTGATGTCTCGTTGCTGTTATTAGGTGCCACCTGGGTTCAAACAGCACCATTTTTACTGGGGCGCACTAAAGCAGAAAACACTCAGAAACTACTTCTAACATACTTGTTGTTGGCTCGGTGAAGCTGTGCCATTTGAACTGAGATTACTGCAATGTATGAAATGTCTGAAAAAACTCCACTAATAGCTCTCTCTTCTGTCTTCTTGATGCAGCTTCCTCTCTTTCTTGCTCTCTGCATGTTTCACACTTCCTTTTCTCATATTTTTGAATTTATCTTTCTTTCCAGCTCACTGTGCTTCTTGTTTTTTTTATAGTCTTTCTCTTCCCTTTGCGCTCACCTCTCTCTCTCACTCTCTCTCTCTCTTTATAACAACAGGAACACTTGTCCTACATGCTGTCACTGAAGGATTTCATTATAGCACAGTCATGCTGATCACACACTGGCAAACACACACATCCACACACACAGAGGCAGGGTTCATCAGTTCAGCTAGTTAATGGTTTATGGCTTCAGGCCGACTGCCTTGATTGTCTTTTTAATGCCCATAAAAACTCACCAGGCTGAAGTTGTATATCTTCTTGGTGACATACAGTACACATATAGTCATATATTCTTCTGAGGACTATCACTGACATTCATTATCTAAATCTTAACCGGAAATTTCTCAGGGCTGCCTTCAGATTATCTGCAGCCAAATCATTGCATCCCCTTAACCATGCAATTTTGAACGATTTCATGTTCGCAAATTAGCCCTAGCTAGCTAACATTTCAGACTAACAATGTGTCTGCATGTGTGATGTTGTTTCTTTGACACCAGAACCAGGTTAATCCGAGTTTCCATCTAAACGCCACATACTCAGTGGAGCACTGTGGTCTGAATAGGTATTAAATCCAGAGCCCAACAATATATCAATCCAACTTGATCCTTCATGTTTCAGACTGAGACATTTCTATTACGTCACTTCACCTGTCTGTTTTCAGGCATTCAGTAAGGTTGTTGTCACAGGAAGGAGCCCAAGTAAAAAAGGGGAATGCCTAAAGAGTGGCTATGCAAAAAAAGGTGAAGCCAATTATAAAAAAAAGTGCATTTAAGGAAGTATTTCTGTCTCAGAGAAGAGCAAGAGCAGTATGTGATGTTCATCAGCAAGTAATTAAAGATGTGTAAGGTAACATGTTTAATCCAACCTTTGTGAACATACTGAACATACAGATCAACAGCAAGATGTGGCTTATTCACTGGAGTTGAAAACCAGCCTATGCAGGAGCCCGACAATGCACTCGAGCCAGCAGGTGATGGGCCCTGCCCAGGGTAGTGACTTTATGTAATTTGTTTGGACTGTTCCTGACCAGGCCCAGGTCCAGGCCCAACCACCAGAAGCTTTCTGGCAAGCTCCCCTCACATGTTTGTCTCTAGGAAGGGGCCCAGATTTTCATATTCCAGATGAGATGAAGCAGCTAAACAGTCTGTTTCATGAGGGTTTTCTGAATCAGTAGTAGTAGTCTGGTCCCTCTGGGGCCACTTTGTTTTAGGAGACCCTACAAAGGCCTTTTGCTCTGACAACACAGCTCCCAGTATCACTAATATTAACAAACCCCTCCACCACATTAAGGTGGCAATTCTCCAAGGGGGCCTCATGGGCACCTTCCGTTGGAGCTCTTCTGAGCATGTCCAACTGGTAAGAGACCCCAGGATAGACCCAAAATGTTTTAGAAAAGCTTTTCTTTCTTTCCTGTTTAGGGATGATTTCTGGTTCTTTAACCCTATAGCCATGTTTAGAAGGCAGCACTATACCTCAGTTTACCTCAGGCAGTCGTTGAAACCTACACCTTTCCTACATTGGTATTGTGATATAATGTCAGATTGGTCATTTCCAATCTGACCAACGAGTTGCTTTGCAGAATTCCCTGGACTTAAACCCTCAAACCACCCTTTTGGGTAAAGTGAGCGCCAGTAAAAATGTAGCGCTAAAACGCACAAGCACTGAAGTACAATAGCACACCCAGACACAGCTGTTACACGTGGAGATAGTTAAAATTTACTGATGTAGATTAACACTCTCCCCTGTACAAAGTCAGCCTGCTTTGCACTGTATGTGTGTATCTGAGTAAATGTGTGTCCCCTTTTGTGCTTGTCCGTGTGTACTTGCTTGCGTGTGGGTCCAGTTTTTGTGTGTGTGTGTGTGTGTGTGTGTGTGTGTTTGTGTCCATCCATCCAGAAAATAAAGCCTTATTGAGGATGAAATGGGATTTTTAATTGGCTGAGCCTCGGCCTAACGGCGCTGCGTGAAACTTCACAGCCCCTCGTACAATGTCACCAGCACACACGCTCACAACAGACGCATGCACAGTCATGGTAACACACACAGCTTTGCACATGTCCACACCCATTCAAAAGAGCACGCACATACACACACACACACACAAACACTTATGTTTCCATGTCAGGGAGTATTGATTAGACCATTTAGTCCAAATAGAAGAGAACACTGGCCCCCATCAGGGAGACCACCCTAACTGCCTCATTTACACTCACACACACCCAAACACACACACTCTGTCTCTCTTTGTTTCTCCGCTACACATCCACAATGAGCCGGCGCACACATTTGCTGTCCATGACACTAACCTCCACTCCTTTCCTCTCTTCTTTATGCACACACACACATTAACACACACGGAGAGTGTGATGGGCCTGTTAAAAGGTTGTGTCCGTGTCTGACAGGGCCTCTAAGAGCCCTGCATCGATTTGCCCCCTTTTGCTGACTGACTGAGAGAGTGAGCAAGTGGGAATCAGATAAGAGATGTCAGTAGGTAGAGCAAGGCACTAACAACACCAAGGTTAAGAGCTCCATTCCCACCCAGTGCCTGCAAATATTTTATCCTCCTGCAGCTGTGAGTCCATTTGGATGACAACGCATTCATTTATATGGAGGATAACGGAGGAGTGCATGTGTGTATGTATTTATAACTTGGTAGTCGCAGCTTGCGAGCGTGACTCTACCTCCATGGATTTCAGTTAGTCAGAAAGAAGCTCTGAATGCTCAGGGGTTTTATGTTTGATATCCATATCAAACTGCATAGATACTGTATGTTTGGATAGACATACTCAGACAGTGACATTTGTAAGAAGTGTGATTCAAATATATAATTCAAGTACAATAAAACCTGCTACATGTAAATTTAAATGGGTAAAAAATCATAATTTCATATGATCATGAGGTAGATTTTTAAATTATTATGTATTAAAATACTAGTTTAGACAGATATCCATGTAGATCCATACATCTGTAATTTGGTGCTTCTAGTCTTCTCAGTGTTTCTCATGTCTTTGTTATTTGAAAAAAAAGACAATTTTTTCCATTTCCAATTCCATTTTTAAAAATCACAATACAAAATGGAGAGAATTTGTCCTCTGAAGTTCTGAGTAATAACTTGGCACAGTAGCACCGTCCTGGACAGATGCTCATGAATTTGCAGCCTCAGTCTGTCGTTGTTTTGATGACGCTGGACAATAGAGGAGCGTGTGTGTTGTCTCTAGAGTGAGCAACACATGCAAACCGATGGCACCTGTATTTCCAATTAGTGTTAATTACAAACAACATCAGTTCAAAGTCAGTTCACTATCTGGATCTGTTAGAGGTCCTAATTGGAAATTCAAGTGCTTGTAGGTGTCAGCTAAGCAATAGCAAATGTTATATTATTTAAAAGTAAAAGGCTATGATGATGATGTACACTCTGAAAACTCAGGGGAGGAAGCGTCAAACTGACATTAAAGCTGCTGTTTCCCTTTATGCATCTTAAGCTAATTAGCCAATATGTAGGTAAGATATGTTATTGCAATTGGTTTGTGAACAATAGTTGTTCAATGTGAAAAGTGAAATTTATTGTAACGTGGTGAATATGTGGACAGTGTCTGCTGTGTGTTGCTGTTGTTGTTTCTCCTCTGTTCTTCTATCTGCTCACCCCAACCGCTGGCCGATGGCCGCCCACCCTGAGCCTGGTTCTGCTGGAGGTTTCTTCCGTTAAAGGGAGTTTTTCTTCTCCACTGTCTCCTAGTGCTGCTCAAGTGGGACTGTTGGGTTTTCTTTATAATTCTACATATAGTTATATTCTGTAAGGTCTTAAACCTTAAACATTGTAAAGGGCCTTGAGATGACTTTTGTTGTGATTTGGCGCTATACATGAAGCTGTACTCATGCAAATATGTTCAAGGTGTTTGAGGTTTTGTATTTTTGTTTGTGCATCAGGTCTGATCAGGTCCAGAGTGCGTGGTGCAGATGCTGCGAGGGCCGGAGTCCTCACCTTCCTGGACAGCCACTGCGAGGTCAACAAGGACTGGCTGCCTCCGCTGCTGCAGAGGATCAAACAGGTAGACCACAGCAGCACTCTGCACACTGTGTCCGTGCGTTAGGTTTGGGGTTAGTCTAGTCCTGATGGTTAACATAAAGGACTTGGGACTGCAGTATCAGTAATCGTCCTCACAGGTCTAGAAAGATAAGCCTGAGTGTGTGTGGGATGATTTCAGTGGTCGAGCTGAAATTGCACCATGGGAGAAAATAGCTGTCGGTCTGATTGCCTCTCATTAAGAAATAAGTGCTGCTCTCTCTCCTTCACCCTGTTCCTCCCCTCTGCTCTCCTCTGTTTGTCTCTCCTCCTCTTCTCTTCTCACCTTGCTTTATCTCCTCTCACCTCCACTGCTCCACTTCTCCAGTCATCTCTCGTCCTCTCCTCATGTCATTTTTTACCACTTGTCAGTTCATACTCCCTTTTCTCACCTTGTCTCTTCTTTTTTTTCCCTCTCTGCTCCTCTGTCCCCAATCTCATCCTTCCTCTTTTTCTCTCTCCTCACCTCACCACCACGTTTTTGCCCTCTCACCTCATTTTTCACATTTTTTCCTCCCTTACATCCTCTCTCTGCTGTCCCCATTCTCTTCTCTCCTTCTCTTCTCTATCACCGTGTTTTCTATGCCGTTTTCCCTCTTGTTGCCCTTTCTTATCACTCACTCCTTTTCTTTCTGTCCATAGTCTTACACCTCTTCTTTCCTAGTCTCCCTGTTCTCACTCATCCGTCTCCTTGACTCTGACTCACTCCTCCCCTCCTCTTTCTGTATCTGCTCTACTCCAACCCTTTTTCCTCACATCATCCTCTTTTGACTTATGTGTTGTGTTTCCTTCTCATGCATCATTCCCTGAATATCTTCCCCTCTCATATATTCTAACCTTCACTTACTCTACACCTCCTTTCCTTTTTTCTTCCCTTACAACCCCTTCACTCTGTCATTCTCCATCTTCTTTGGACCTTTATCTTTTCTCCTTTATAACTATATCCTTTCGCTCTCCCTTATCTCCTCTCATCCTCCTCACCCTCTCACATTCCTGTCCTCTTTTTTTCTACTCACTTCTCCCATTCTCTTCTCTCCTTTTTCTTCTCCTTTATCACCTTTCAGTCTCTTTGTTTTCTCACCTGATTCCACCTTTGCGAGTGCATCAAAGTCCATAGGTGTTTTTGCTGATACTAAAGACCTTTGGTCTCCATCTATAGAGCAGCGATCAGTAAGTAACAGCACCACAGAGCCTGATCTGTTTCTGCTGCTATACCAGCATCATCCATATTCATACTCACGGTTGAAGTGTGTGTGTGTCTGTGCACAAGAGCCATCCATCACTGTCTGTCCAGTCACTTTATGGTCAAATATTTATATTTAAATGTATGAGATATTGATCCAGGTAAACACACGTACACAGAGGCAGAAGTCAAACCATAAAGTTCTGTTCCCTTCACAATGATTGCCTGTCTCGTTGATATAGGGAGCTGAAATCCTGTCCGAGGTTAATTTCTATTCTGCTTGCTTTCATTGCTCAATGTATTTTTTTTTCTCCATTTTTTCACTAAAACTGTATGTTTCTAGCCATATTCAGAGCTTTATGTCTACTACCATGCAGTATTTGTGAGGAACATTTTAGCAAAGAAACAGCTCCCATGAGGTTTTGACTCTGTTTAAAGCTTACGGGATATCTTGTAGTGTGGGATCATTTCAGTTCATTATATAAGGCTTAAGCAGCGGAGCAGACAGCTTAAAACAAACATAGTAAATAGCCTAAAGAGTCTTCAGTGTAAGTGTTAAAACACGATTCAGGTTTTAACATGAGACGCCATGAATTAACAAAGAAGAGAAGAACGCCACCGACAGAAAGACAAACCTTGTTGACAGAAGAAACAAAAGGGAAACGGACTGAGACAAGAGAGAGAAGATCTACTGTACAGCCAACACTGACTCTGTCTTTCTTACATAATAAAGCTTGCACAAAGATATACACAAGTGCAAAATGCAACGGAGAGTTCTTTCTATTATAGAATGATGGATTTAGTCCGATATTAGCTGCAGTCTTTACAGCAAAAACACTGAAAACTGAAATTATTGTCTTGTGTCTTGGCCAAAACAGGAACCAACTACAACGAGTTACACACTAACATCAAAAAGCAGGTAGACCTAAAAATGCACCATAAAGACAAACTAAGAGTGGTTTAAAACTACTAAATGTAAGTGGAAGTGCTTCTTCAAGGCACTTGTTCTGACTCTTTTAATGTGGTATTTTGTACACAGAAGTGCAAAGTGGGCACCTGCTGGATCGTAATTGTATTCTCGTGTGGTCGTCGTGCATAATGTGCAGCAAAGAACTATGCCTCATACGAATACAGCACTAACGCAGGATAGATGCATGAAGGATGACGATGCCAAATATTTTGGGGTCAGTTGTCTTTGAAGCTCAGTCATCAAATGTTCTCATTTCAAATCAGGTGGAAAAAAAGAAGAAATGGCTGAAATTAAGAAACTGCTCCCGAGCGATTTGAAAATAACACTCATCCAATTACAACAGTAATGTCGTGAATGCTTCACCCTGAGTGCTGCACAGTGTCATTACCCTAACAGCTATTAAAGCAGACGCAGTGCTTTGTAATGTCTCCGGAGCTGTAGAGGGATGCAGCCTGCATCCCCTTGCACTGACCCTGCAGCTAATGGTCCAGAACCGCTGCACCTGCTCTGTAATATCACTGACTGAAGACGCATCCACCCGTTTGACCAAACTAATAGCGGGACACTCCATGATTTAACAGGGAGCTCAAGTCTGGCACTCGTGTGTGTGTGTTTGTGCGTGTGTGTGCTTGTACTTTTATCCTTGTAAAGAGCAAATGGTGCCATCAAGGTAGAAATATGAGCGAAATTAAGTGCAAACATTTCTCCAGTTCTCACCAACCCTCACTTTTACTAGGGTTAGGGAGGCAATAACTAAGCTAAATCTATAAGATTCTTATGGCCTTATGGATGATTAAACAGGGTTGAGAGACAAGGGAATTTTTGCTTTGTCAATTCTTGATATTCCCCTGTTTTATGCAATCCGTGTGACATCTAAGTCATTACAAATCTGATCATTTGGCTTTTTTGGATACAATAAACCATCCTATTGGCCAGTCACAAATATTATACATTACTTTTGTAAGTTATTGACCCACAGTTGTGTTAATGTTTGCCATGTTACACAAGTTGTTCATTCTTTACTCTGCTGATGTGGTTTTGAGGTGGTATTGCAACTAGCACTTTATTCAAACACTAACAAATTAAATGCACTTAACTATATTGTTGTAATTCTGTAGTTAAAGGTTTTAAAGCTCAGTGTTTTTGGAAATGTGCTTCTTTGTAAGACTGACATGTCATACATAGGCCTAGAGTAGTGTAAAAAGCAGATGCAGAGGACACAGCTAACCTGGCTCTGTGAAGTTTTATACTAAGTTTCATGTGTTGAACAGAAATGTAAGTACATAACAACAACAACTCTATATTACCTCATTAACATTTTTTATGGTTGGGTTCAGTCAGTGACAGCACTGGGTTAAGCCCTGGGAAAGACTGTGCACCTTATTAAAATATGACAAAAACATGATCTTATCTTATCTAATTAAATGCTCAAAATCAAAAAGTTAAAGGTAGGAAATTATCAAATTATCTTGTGTTTTTCAGATGCTCTGTGCCCATTCTACCCAGCACCATTTCCTTCAGTCACCAGAATATCTAATGTACATTGCAGTTATTTGGCATCAAGAAAAAGAAGAAGAGCCATTGAGATATCAGTTCAGACCTTGCTCTCCTACACTGCAACAGTAATAAGACAAAAACCCTAAATAACTCATCAAACTAAAACCCTCACAGTTATTCAGTTTTGTCCTTCTACATTTATATCCAGATGACTCAATAGTCTGACATTAATTCCAGTGAAGTGAATAAAACGAAATTGAATTGAAGTGAACAGAGGTAGAGGTCACTCTCACCTCACTGAATGTGCTGTGCGCATGGTCGTTGCTTAAGGACTGAAATCCTTTTTAATGTGGTGCAATATAATGACCTTGGAATGTACAGTCTGTTTCGTACTCACATGCACACACATTAGACTGAAAATTTAATTTATTGGAATAGAATTCAATGATCTTCACCCAGGAACACATTCACCTCTTTGGTCTCTCATTTTCTCTTTCTATCATTTATTCCCCATTTTCTTTTATAGGAGCTTTCTATTCACTCTCTTCTCTTTTTATTTTCTGACATCTTTTATTTCTGTTATATCACTGACCCAACATGAATGTTGAGGTTTTTTTGTGCTTATGTCCAGGACCCAACTCGCGTGGTGAGCCCAGTCATCGACATCATCAACATGGACACGTTTGCATATGTGGCAGCGTCTGCTGATCTCCGTGGAGGTAAAGAAACTCTGAACCACAAAATACTACAAAATCTAAAAGTGTCACAGATGCCAAATTCAAAGGAAACCCTTACTTACCTACCTTACCTACTGTGTGTTTCAGCCACAGACTCTATGCAAGACATCAGCTCGATGTTTAAATGGTGCAATTCATATTGTTAGGGTAAAATATAGACAATTGAAATGCAAACAAATTGTAAAAGTATTTCAGCCATTTCTGTGTTAACCTGTTAAAACTGGTCACAGTTGTAGTTTTTTTTGTTTGTTTGTTTTTTGGTAGTTGGTTTTATTTTGAAAAACCAATGGATGATACGTGGATTTTAGGTTGAATAGGTAAATAGATGAATGAATAGGTAGGTAAAAGGCGGGTACTTTTAACTTTTTGTTCAAAAAGATTTTGTACCTCTCTTGTTTATCTCTTAGACTGATAAATTGAGAAAATTTTATGGTGATCAAAGCCTTGAAGTCACTTGTCCTCATATGTTTCAAATGAATGTATTATACTTATAAAACTCTGGATACATAAAATACATGAATAGTGTATTTTTTTAACCATATAAATGTTCAGCCAGTCCTTTCTCCTGTATTGTATCAGAGGATGATGTCTTTCCATTTTCTTTTATTTTGAAATACAAAGTGTCCAGGAAATCACTAATAGCACTAAAAGTGAAGGACGCAGGTTTTGTGGATGAATGTGTAACCGTCTATTAATGCACTGAGCATCACAGATCGATGAAGGAGAACCTGACAGGAGCTTTTTTCTTTTAGCTCGACAAGATTCTGCAGTTACAGTTGAGCTGAAACCAAATGGTCTGATCGTACATCAGAACAATACATAACTGTGTTTTGCACTCGTCTCTCCTGAGATCCCCACAGACCCCCTCTCTCTCTCCATTAGCCCTGTTCCAATAAGTCTTATTTCAATCTTCTTCTCCTGGTAACAGCAGTGTGTCAGTCACTGCCGATAATAGCCCTGCTCACCACTCTCACTCACACACACACACACAAGGAAATCAACAACTATAGTTGGTCTCACAAAGGGCGTTTCAATAATAGATGAAGCCGCCAGTCAGAACATTGAAAAAAACGGGTGCAAGAGGGTTTTTAATTGACAGACTCATACATGTTGATTTGTACAGATACCTCACACAGACGGAGGATGGACATGCAAACACACACACACACCTACAGTACACGGGCCAACACACATACAAACATTTACTTGCTGGTACATCAACACATACAGAAACAGATGCATTCTTGAAAATAAATGATAATTAAAAACAACAGAAATCACATCTCACAATAAATTTACAGTTGTCAGTTTTCATTGATTCAAATGAACATCTAAATTAATCTGTCATGTATGTTTACCTACAAATTTTGTGCAATTAGAAAAAGACGCTAAGTGTATGATCTCATTAAACACTGTATGTTCTGCGTGTCTCCCAGGTTTTGATTGGAGTCTCCATTTTAAGTGGGAGCAGCTGTCACCGGAACAGAGGGCTCATCGGATTGACCCGACTCAGCCGATCAAGTAATCATTCACACAAGTACAAACGTTAACAGTATAATACCAATACACACATGGCTGCCACTTCTACCTACTACCTGTGCATGCACACCTAGTAGAGGCTGCAGCTTTTTTTCACTCAAAGTAGATATCATGATTTTCTTGAACAATGCCTCTTTATCATTACTAACTAACTCATCACACATTTTAAATGCTGTCATTAACCTCCAATTTGGTCCATTTTATCAGGCGGTGGAGTGATTGTAAAAATATAAAGTTTGCCTGCTGCAACAGCTTGATTCTTCTTTAACAGATGTTTTTTCAACATTTGTGCTTTAATCATTGAAAACCAAGGTTATCGCTGTTCTGCACAAGCCTACAGTGTCTCTCACTTATGCAGAGCTGATCAATTATGCCATGAAGTGACTAAATGTCAGAGCAATGGTTTCAGAAAGTTACATAAACTCATCAACACAGAGTAAGTGTGAGTGTGTGTGTGGAGTTGTTCAGACACTACTCGACTGTCCAACGCAATTTGGACAGGTCAGTTATTTATGGTGTTTCAGCTCTTTTTCATTGCCACTTCACTTCCTGCGTATAGTTTGTCACATTGCGCACGGCAGATTAAAAAGGAAGCAACACAACACAACAGAATCATTGTCACAGAAGAATGAGATTGCATAGGGGAATCAAGATCACGATCTAAAACTGATTACAGTGTTTTCCAATTGCTTGAGCACAATTTTGACAACAAGGCTCATTTTTGCAAATCATTTAGCACAATTCACGAAACCCCTCACCTAAAGAGCAAA
>JAUMHL010000017.1:18846048-18878066 GCA_032362345.1 Sandelia bainsii
GTTCAAAGGTGTGATTTGTGTTTCAAATTTTACAAATGTGAGGTGAGATTTTGCTCTCTGAGTGTCAGTTTTTGCAGTTTAGCTTTACATCAGATTTTAGTGTGTTAGCAACTGGAAAAAACTGTAAATGTGCAGGCTTAGTGCTTTTCTTCACAAAAAACAAATCATTGACTCTGTTACAAGTAGACAAGAATACCCTAAAATTACAAATGTATTTACCTCAGAAGAAGTGAGCTTAGGGCATCTAAAAAGCCAGCAACAAACCTGAATACGTAACCTTTGTGAAACAAAGGAAAGAGGGAGAAGGAGGGAAGGAAGGGAGAAGAGAAGAGCATGAGTGAGTATGAGGGGACACGTGGAGGAAATAAGCATTTCGGAAGAGAAAACTAAAAAAACAACTGAACTGAATCAGCTGCCATTAAATTAATTTAAAAAATAAAGATAATTTCTAATTCTAAAAATGTCCCCCCCCTCCAAACATTTCACACACGCAGAGGAGGTTATTCTCATGTTTAGCAAGTTAAATAAATAAATACTTTAAATACTTGTCAGAAGTAAGTTTGACGTGGGCGTTTAACCCCGATTTTTACTTCCCATTTTCAAGCTTGAGTGGAGAGTTTTAATTGCTGCTAAACATGGTCTGAGTATTTCTGTGTTCAAGTCTGTACTTGATCTATACAGTACAGACAAGCAGTTCCAGCAGCCTCCAAAAGGAATGAAAATACTTTCCAACAAAATGCATCCATGTCTGCATTTTCACTTTCTGTTTACAGTGATTACTGTGATTTTTGTCATTAGAATGTACTTTGTAATAGTTGCTCAGTAGAGGGATCCCTCATTCTTGTCTTTAAACAAAGATGAAGAGACGATTTATTACCACTGACTGTTAAAAAGGACCAGACCACTACTATGAGCAATGAGAACAGCAGCAAACAGACAAGAAGCCCAGCGATCAAAAGTGAACAAACCTGAACAGTTTTTGAAGAAACAAATGTTCCCACATACAGTCACATTGCACTAAAAGTTTCTGTTAGTATATGTAGATATGAAATTCTCCAACTTGAAATCATAACCTGATGACGTCCCAATTTCAAATCCACTACGGGTTAAAACATACGATACGATACGACATTATGTGATGCAATGAGATACGATACAACACGATATGATACAATTGATGGAGAATATCATCTTTTCCCTCTAACATGTGTTATACAGCCCTCATTTATATTACAATAAGATGAAGAACTCTTTTGTACCAGTATCAATCTATACTGTTGCTCAACCAATACCAGTGCAGCACTGATATCTGAAACCAGAGAATATATTTTGCTATGTATGACTAGTGTGGGTTTTGGATGTGGGTTTCTTTGATTGTTAAATGTTACTGTGTTTTGTGCTGTATGTTTGTCTGTAGCACAAAATTAATTTCAGTGTGAACAGACAGTAAGGTCGTATCGTATCATATCGCATCGTATCGTGTTGCATCGTATCGTAAAAAAAAACTGGAATAACGGGGGGTGGGTGGAGGTGGGGGCACCACTGCTAAAAAAGACCTAATCAATACAAACATATCCTCCCGTTATTGCTGCAGCACCTCCTGCTGGACTCTGATGAAAAACTGAATCTCCTGGAAGTTTATAAAAAATCCAAACCAAAAACCATCAACAACTGACAAATGCTCTGTTGCTCAGATGAACAAATGAAGAGAAGGCGCAGAAGCCACAGAGCAAACACACAACCACACACGCCATCACACACACAGAGTTATAAATAACAAACTTTGGCACTGTTCCTTCTTCGTAAGTCAGATTGGTGGCAGGAACCCAGTTTTACCACTGTGCCAATTTGTGACTGCCTGACTTCGTGCTTGTTGATTTTTTTAGTGGAGGCAGAGTGTTAAACACACATGGGCAGGTGGTTGTGTGGGTATATATGTATTTGTGTGTGTGTGAGAGTGTGTGCTATGGAGATATATGTAGTAAAATGGAGTTTATTAGGACGTCTGTCTTGACCTGGATGTCAGTGTGCTGTGTCTGTCTGTCTAACATCAACCCGCTAATTTATTTCAGTGAAGCCACTGCACTGGTATACCCGGGTTGCAAATGTTTGTCACAACACAATGCAACATAATCTGACCATGCACCACAATGGCAAGTCAAACATGTATATAAGTGTACATTCCTGGTAGATTACTAAGACTACTTTGACATAAATTATTAAGAAAGTGAGTATTTCTGCTGGTGACTTTCCAGTTGTTGAGACTCCACATGAAATGAACTGGTTGTGGATTTGTCTGGAGAGAGATAGAAGAGCACAAACACACAAATATTGTTTTATGCTGTTTAATTTCACTGACATACATGTTCCACACTCGGTACAAACACAACGACTTACACACCCAATGCTCCCATTCCATTAAACACATGAAGACAAATAGAACTTTTTTGGTTTTATGTGCTTCCACCCCACATACAGACACACAATCGGACACACACATGCGCGATCACAGACACATACACACAAAGAGTGCTATTTGTGGGTGTTGATGGCAGGATAATTGTTAATAAACAGAGGGTATCTGATGAAGAGTGCCGGCCCCCGGCTATTCGCTCATCACACTGCCCAGATCATGATTCAGCCTGTGTTTGTCACTGTGTGTCATAGCAAAACAACAGGCTCCCTTCCGTTCTAGAAAACACACAGAGCAACAAAAGTATTTTTGCTTTTTGATCAGATAAGGTTGGATGAAATTAGATTTTGGATAAATATAAGCACAAATGTCAGTGAGAAAAACGTGGTGACGGATTTTACTGTTGAAATAAAATGATACTGTTGTACCTTAATGAGTATTCAGCTAAATTCTGGATACTGTTCTGTTTCTGCTTTCAAACAGCATTTTTTAAACTGAGTCATCATTCATCCCTCACCATTACAAGACAAGATTACACTTGACTCAAACTCAAATTAAATCGGATTGATCTGGAGGAAAATTTTCTCTATCCACAATACACCAGTCGAGGCAGATGGCCGCCCACCCTGAGCTTGGTTCTAGTTGGAGGTTTGAAAAAGTTTAATCATTTTAACTCTGTATGCTGCTCCAATTGATCTGAAACAATCAATATGTGCTGAAAGTGTAGACTGTCGGCTTTAATCTAAGGTCTGGATCAAAAATATTGGATGAACTGTGCAGGAATTACAGCCATTTTCGCTCATCGATCTCTAATTTGGTGGTGAATAAACAAACATTTATTGGGTTTCTTCCATGGTGATGTTCTACTTGGCCTTTAGTGCAGATGTCTTCACTTCCTGCTTGTTTTGTGTGGGGGGTTTGTCTTCAGTTTGGCCTTCAGTATGTGAAGTACAAATTCAGTTGGATTCAGGTCGGATGTAAATGCAACACATAAAATCAACTCTAGACTTTTGAGATTCTCACATGTGAATGATCCAAAGAGGAAATTCAGTTCAATTCAGTTTTATTTATTTATTTATTTATATATGTATATATATATATATAGCGCCAAATCACAATGAAAGTCATCTCAGTACACTTTACAGTGTAAGGTTAAAGACCTTACGGAATATAACTATATATAGAATTATACAGAAAACCCAACAATTTGTTGGCAAACAAAAAGGTTGAAAACTGTGTCGTTTTTCTTCTTCTTCTTATAAATACTTATGGACCTAACTGTATAACATCTGCCTGAACACATTCTTCTTTGTCTCCTCTTGACCCTGTGATCTCCTTGTTTTTTCTCTTTCCCTAACAGGACTCCCATCATTGCAGGCGGGCTCTTTGTGATTGACAGGCCCTGGTTCAATCACCTCGGCAAATATGACACTGCTATGGACATCTGGGGTGGGGAGAACTTTGGTACGTGATTCTGAGTGGATGCTGCTTTCATAATCACTGTAATTGATCCGTTTCTGGATTCTGTAACACTGATATTATCTTACACTTTTAAGATAACATCAATATCACTTTTATTATCATCCTACAGCACTACAGTATATAGATATTGCACTGATTAAAATGACCAGTGTAGAGTTTCCTCGCCTGCATTTCTAAGATTGATTTTACCAGATGTATTACACTAGTATAATACTGATACTGAAAACCAGTTTTAACAGTAAATTGCCACACAGAACATTAAAAAATTAGTTTTTTTAATGGAATACACTAGCTTTTGTACACTAGACAACAACTCCTGTACTGGGAAAAGTAATTTACATTTTCATTAATCTTATCTGATTGCAATAAGACGACTTTAATAAATGCTTACATTACACCGTGTCCCCTGTGTAAGCCATGGACCCCAGCCACTTCAAACTTTCAGGGCTGCATAAGAAAACATTGCAGAAGTGATGTATCCTCCAAAACACTGTTTAATTGACAAAGCAAATAAGTGCTGTAGATGAGGAAACAATTAAGCTGATGAGTTAAGTCATAAAAATCCTTTAATATCAGCTGAAGGAAGTTTTTTTTTCATTCAGCAGAAAAGGTCTTTATACTTTGACATCCATCCGGCAACAACATCTGGCTCTCCTGCTACTGCTATCTGCCTCCAGTCATCTGAATGCTGCATGTGTGTGTGTGTCTGTGTGTGTGTGTGTGTGTGTGTGTGCGTGCACATAGTAACAGACTGTTGGAGTCTTGCTTGTCTCTGATCAATGAACAACTGTTATTTTTTTCTCTCACTTTTCATGCGTGCACAAACGCCGTCATATTGCCATCACTTCAGAGGAGATTACACTGACCTACATTCATTTTCTTTACACCTTTACCTCATCGTATCTATGATCACTACTTGCCTGAAACCTAATATGTACCCAAACATTAACCCACCTCTTCAATCAAATGATTTACATTATGGTGAAATGCTTTTTTGTCTCCAGAAGGAAGGCGAGTACCCACAAGGTGATGCAAACAGATTTACTGTATATCCCCCAACATGACTAATACAAGTACACACACACTCATTTGCTCTCTGTCATGTTTCCCTCTGTCTCACAGGCTCTCTGTCAGTATCTCAGTATCTCGTTGACTCGTCTTGTTCTCCTTTGTACTCTCTGGTGTTTCATCTTTACTTCCATCTCTCCTCTTCGCCATCGAACCCAGTCCATGCTCTCATTTTCACTTACTCTCTCCTCTGTATCTCTCTCTCTCGCAGTCACTCTAAAACTTTCTAAAGTTCTCAGCTTCTCGTTCTTTGGGGAAATGGTGACTTTTCTTTTTCTGTCTTCTGAGCTGACAGACACAGCAACTCTGAATTAAATGTCACTAACTTTTACCTTACACACACACACACACACACACACTGCTGCAAACTAAAGTGAAGTTGTGCCTTTTGTTTGATGCTGTACTCACAGCGGATAATGAGCACAGCGTAAGCAGGTCATACAAACACACACAGTGCATGTGAACTAATGCACACATATGCACAAAGTAACACAACACGCACATTCTCACACACGCTAAATTTAACAAAGAGATCAGAGGCTGTCTGTGGGTCATCAAATATTCAGGGAGGTTTGGCCCACTTAACCACGATGTGCAGGATGGAAAACTAACGAGGAGGCAGGGAACAAAAAAGCCAAAGCTTCAAATAAAAAGCGAGCATGGATGCCCACAGAGAGATCCACTACTCCAATTAAATGCTAAGAGTGGCCCAAAATTAAGTCTATTAATTATCAAGAGATTAAGTTGCATAGCTTTCTTCAGAAGGTTTAAGTCAGCAGAGAAACTTGTCAACAATATACAGCGACACGTGACGTTCTTGCAACTGTATCTACTCTAGTAATTTCAGTCATGCACAATTAAACTGTTATGGTGGTAACGTAATTGCTGACTGGATTGTTTAGTGGAGACTTTTGTTTTAAATGAGTGAAGAGTGAAAAGCACACAACTGTCACACATGGGACTGGGATTTATATCCACAGTCAGGTCAGATTTTAGGCAACAAAAGCAATTTGGTTAAGGTTAGAGTAAGATTGTGGTTTTGGTGAAATGTATTGTGGCAAGAAAAAGTAAGTGAACTATTTACAATTTCCTGATTTTCTGCATGAATTTGTTACAAAATGTGATCTGATCTGATTAGGTGTTAAGAAACCTGTTTTGTTTTAAAGCGCTTTATAAATAAAGTTGGATTGGATTGGATTGGAAACCTGGAGTCCAATCAATTAAACGAGAACGGAGATGCAGTTCAGGGATTCACTTATTTTTTTTGGGTATTATTTAGACTTTATTAAGTGAACAAGAATTGTTGTAGTTGACAATACAGTGTTCTGACAGTACAGAATATTTCTTAATCTCTGATATATCCAGGATGTACGCTACCACTAAACCCCACATCTTCCAGTAACATGTATAGAAAATAGCTGGGTAGATTTCAGAGCTATAAATAGGTTTTCTGAATGAACTTCTCCAGACAAACACTTGGATAATGTAAAGTGTCCCTACAATAAAATATTGCACTTTCATCATGCCTTTATCACTGTTTGTATATGTGTGTGTGTGTCATGTGTGCAGAGATCTCGTTCCGGGTGTGGCAGTGCGGTGGCAGTCTTGAGATTCTTCCCTGCAGCAGAGTGGGTCACGTCTTTAGGAAGAAACACCCATTCATCTTTCCTGAGGGAAACGCCAACACCTACATCAAGTAAGTTCCCATACAAACCTTATCTTTGAATTCTGACAGATATTAATGAACAAAAAAATCATGTAATTTTCCATCTTATGGAAGATTTGTTGAGACTTGAGATGTTTTAATGACTGAAGTCAGGGCTGCAAATCCCACGTAACAAAAACAAAAAAATATCTCATTTTAAAAGAACTGTTTAGCTAAATGACAGGCAAATGTTAAAATAGTGCAGTGTGCTCACAGCAAGAATAGCTTTATATTCCAGGTTAGGGCCTTTTGAGACTCTAGTCAGGTTACATAGACACAGCTGTAAACGCAAGAGATACGCAAACATTTTATGTGCACAGAGAACGTGCACCAGTTGCTGTCCTGCATCTTAGTAGATACAATATACTGTTCATCCAACGGGGGTCAGTAAAAGAAAGTGTCCCATGGTCGCAAGTCAGGTGACTTGTCCGATAGAATTGAAAACATCTATGGAAGAGGACTAAACATTTTGCTTCTGCTAAATCATAAAAAGAGTCCAAAGGTGGTAAACGCAACGCAATCCGAATAAAGAGTGTTCACTGTATAACAAAGATGCCGATGAGCACTAACAAGTTCACAAAGCCGGTCCTCACTGACCGCCATTTCCATTTTGCAGTTTGTTTACACCAGAACCAGTTTTTCTTCTGCAGCCAGTACTTTCAAAGTAGTCACAGTGCAGTATTTGCAATAGCTCCCCCTATTGAAAACGCATAAAATTGTACTTACGCATGCGTTGCATTACAAAAGTACGCATCAAGCAATCCTTGCATAGCTGGAATCGTTTGCGTCTGCGTCTGAATGAGCCTTTAGAGCCACCTCAGTCTGATGAAGTTGGACTGTCCTCAGTCTGCAGTCATTACCTTATTTCTATCCATCTCCTCATTCAAACTGAGCCTTTTTCTTAACTTTGTTTACTTTTCCTGCACAAAAATACAGTACAGAACATGAAAATTCAAAAGCAACATGTTTTTCATAGATATGCATTCCTGGTAAGATTGTAAGAAAATCTGTATTCTTGCAGATTTTATCGAGCTCATAATAAACTACTAGCTGACTTCACGGCCTACATGAACTTGTGATTGATTGATTTTAGTAGCAAACTAATTACTTCTCTGATGTGTGTGTAAATTCCTAAAAATCCTTCAGTATTAGTCGATAATTAAATTAACTTTACTTTTGACTGAGTCGCTACTTGACTGGCATAAACACTCGTGTTTCTACAATGAGCTGTGTGTCACAGCCACTGAATGCAGCTCACATCGTTGTTAAAGTGGATTTACAGCTGCCTGGGAGCCTTTGAGCTGCAAGTACAATGTTATCCTATTAGCATAAGCTGTATTCTGTTCTTTGGCCCTTTCAAATGGTTCAAACAGAAAAATGTTTACAGGCAGTCCAATAATCCATTAACAGGACTAATGTGCACAGACGGCATGTGAAATGATCTTGTATAAATAGATTAATCAAGGCTACAATAAAGGAGGTGGTTCCATTCAGATTATACAATCAAGTGCACTTTAAACATTACTGCATTACTGCAAACATTCATCAAAGTGTTTAATATGCTGTAAGGACAATGGGTGTTTCTTTGAGGTAACAGGAGAAATGTGGATTCTTTAATGTTTTTGAAATTATCACTCTTGTCAATATCCACTTATGCACAGAAAGAACAATATCGTGTCTAGACATGTGCTGAAAGGCATTCTGGGAAACTGAATCACTGTTTAAGACAGGGACAGTGAGTTCACTGAAAACTAAATTGCAGCACTACATCACAAAATAACTCCTGGGATCCACTGAACGCCACAGCTGACGATTTATTTCGAGGATTATTCCTTTAGCAGTTCAGTAATTCGTGAACCTCAGCATGTGAGCAAGGCATTAACACCGCCGGGGTTGGAAGTTGAGTTCCGTTTGTGGGTTTTAATGGGCAGAGCAAGGCACTAGCACAGCCAGCGTGGGAGGGATTAGCACTCCTCCTGCTGCTGAACGGCACTTTGGAGCAAAGCTTTCTACCAAAGGGCTCATATAAACTTATTGTTCTGTATCAACCAGCTAATCCACACCAACAATGAGAATGGGTTTTTTTTCAGCGAGGCTGTTTAGCTGCTCATTTTGCTCCCTGTTGGCCGTTACCGAGGCAACATCTGCTCTGCGCGGAAGATGATGACTTGTATTCGTATCACGATGGCCTGATGTTTGTGATCACCGCCGATCTCCCAAACAAAGCTGCTGTTGTCTGCCTGCGTGTTGCTCTGCCGGTTAATTAGCTGGAGGATCTGCGCTGGCAGTCTGGGTTATGAATATGCTAAATAAAAAGAGTTGCTTAATAATTCGATTACAAAGATTATGCTGTTTCCTCCCTCGCTGAGGCCTGCTGCTGTGACCTTGTGTGTGTGTGTGCAGTGATTGAGCTTTTAATTGTAAGCCTGTGTGTGACACATATTTATGTTTATACGCCTACGAGCATCTCATATCCTCTCTCTCTTCCCCTTTCATTAAACTGACACAGCCAGTGTGTGTAATGCCTGTAATGGAGGGTTTCTGTCATTTCAATGAGATAGTTCACAGCTCAGAGAAACTCAGCTAATAGCTAATTACTACAGAGAGACAGAGAGAAAAGGAGAATGAGAAGGAAAAAAAGAATAAATTGGGATAAGAGATAGAGAAAACGTGCTTCACTGTTCACGCACCGTGGGTGAATAAAGCCCACCGTGTTGAGAGGAAGTGAACTGAATAAGCAGGATTTACACCTGCTGTGCGATGGAGATTGTATCTAGATAAGTAATGAATGTGTTGCTGTAATGCAAGTTGTAAACAAATGCAGAATCCAGCACAATCAGCCAGATCTCATGTTGTGACACCTGTTTATTATCCGGAGAACACATGTGGAAAAGGAAATAAACACACACACAATAAGGCAGGTGCATCAGGTGTTTTAAATGCAGCAGGTGAACACTGGCAGCCTCTCTTTCATGTCACTGTGAAGAGAGGCTGCATAAACTATGACAATTTAAACATCATCCCAAAAAATCGACGTCCCCAAAGTTTAGATTTTCTAGCTGTGACGAAGCTGTCCTGTTTGCAGCTGTTTTGTGTTGAGGCTGCGTAATTACCGCTGTGCCCCAAACTCTGCCTTTTATCAAACACATTCACACCTGCATGATGAAATCCTCCAGAATCACTGATGCGTCGGATACTGATGAATTAAAAAACACATGGTAAAGTTTCCCGTGTTTTAAATTAGTTAAACGAAACCTGACGCTTGTTCGTTTAGGAAAGGCAAACACTCCTAAGATCAATAATACACCCGTGTGCATTAGAGCATCATTTTAAGGAGACAGGGTTGAATAAATGATTACAATTACTTATTATCATATGTTTCAGTAAGTATATGTCGCCATTAGTGTCTTTCTGTGTGAGAAAAATATAATATGGCAGGAAAATTAAATTGTGAGGTGCTGTGCTCTCAACTCTGTGACAGGAACACACGTCGCACAGCTGAGGTGTGGATGGACGACTTCCGCCTCTACTACTATTCCGCTCGGCCCGCAGCACGAGGAAAATCCTACGGAGAGTAAGAAAATACACTCACACACACATCTGTCCACATCACGACTGGTGTTTTACAGATTGGTGACTCAATCAGGTTTGTGATATTTAACCAAAAGAGTCAGTGAAACACTTTTTCAGCCTGGTGTCGGGTTACTTTTTAATTTAAAGTCTTAAAGCCAAAATAAATGGTTTAACATGGATCAGTGTTTTATTCCAGAGATGAAGGTAAATCCACATAATCTGATTAATACATAATAATAACAACTGCAGGGAAACAGCAGGAAAAGACCTTAAAGCACACGGCTAGGCTTAAATGTCAGTGTTTATCTGTCAGACACAGGTAAACGCTGACATTTAAACACAGCTTTAAGGTTTTTCTTCTATTATTTGTGCTGACTGTACTGTGTTTTTTAGTTAACTGTGTCACTTTTGTTATTTTATGATTTTCCTTCTCGTCTCGTATTAGTGAAAAGGTGTTTGATTGTCCCACTGCCCTGTTTATCTGGTTCCTTTTGCTGTTTGTGTGTGATTCAATGTGCCTATGTGTCGCCAGTATCCGCGGCAGAGTGGAACTCCGCAAGAAGCTCAAGTGCAAATCCTTTAAGTGGTACTTGGACAACGTCTACCCAGAGCTCAAGTAAGTGCTGTGTGTGTGTTTTTTCAGCCTTTAAAGAGGAATCATCATTTCACACATAAAGGTTTGTTATATGCAGCACTACTCAGCCTGTGAAAACAGTTGAACTATGGCTTTGTCTGGGAAAATAACCCCCGTTTAATTGAAAGGCAGCACAATGCACTGGGACCACGGAGTTCAAAAGATGTGACACATTCATGTTATTAATCACTGTAGGTCAGAATATTTTAGCTTCTGCTGCTTTAATTCTGAATATTCAGTTTTTAATCTGTCTCCTCTGAGTCCCTCTACTGTATGGAAGTGCAAAACTGCATCGCTGAAGTGCCTTTAAATCTCCCTGGGAGGGGGCATTCAGTGGTCTAATGATTAAGGCCCATGTCACATAACTGCAATGTCTACAGTTCAGTTCCCAGCCGGGGGACTTTAGTTTCCTGTCTCTCTCTAGACTACCGACTGTCCAATAAAAGCAAAATGCCAAAAATAAAAAAATTTAAAAAAAACCTTTGCTGTGTCTTCAAAGGAAAACAAGCGTTAATGCAAAGTGCTGAGCGGCCAGAGAGAAGTTTCGAGGTTTAGTCTGTAAGCTTCATTTGCAGATCTTATGGCGCAGTCAAGCTGGACTCGCCAAAATTTACTCACATTTTGAGGTAGTAAGCACACAGGACACACGGTAGCTCGGGTGTGAGCATAAACTGCAGGAGTTAGCATGGCTAGTAGCCTAAAGAAAAGCAATACACATATTATAAATCATACTTATTTTTGTCACTGCACAACCATGCGGTGCTTTATGCTAGAGGAAAATGTAGCATACAATGCACATGCACATCCTTTTTTTTTTTTAATCTATGAATTAATGCAGTAGCATACACCTTCAACTACACACACACACAGCCAATCTTTGTGTCTTTGTGAACACGCTCCCTGTGTAAAGTCTTCCTCTCTCTGTCCTGATTGGCTGCCCCTCTCTGCACATTCACACCACACTGCACACACATTAACATTGTATGTCCTGGCAGTGACTCATGCTATATAATATACCTTCATATGATGCACCCAAATACTACATACATGCACACAAACATACCTTTAAGACACATAAGCATCTTCATTTACACCTCCTCTCTCTTTCTCCCTCTCTCTCTCTCTCTCACACACACACACACACACACACACACACACACACACACACACACACACTTAAATACCCATTTATTCACTGAAGGCTAGTGTTAATCCCCCAGAATGGAATTAACAGGCTCGCTCTCAGGGGAAGACAGACCTGACCCTTAAAACGCAGAATAACCTTTAACGGGTTATTAAAACAGAGGGAGATAGCAGATTGAATTAATGCTACTGGGCTTAAGCCCGAGTTTATAGCGCGCGGTCGAGAATTTAACAAGAAGGACTGAGAAAGTTTATCAAAGGAGGAGGAAGTTTGGGAAGGAACTTTCTGAAGTAATGAGTTTAGAGAATCAAGCATTCGAGCAGATTTGTTAAAGGTGCAGAACGTCCGTTTTAAAAACGCTGATAAATCTCTGTCAATTTAACTGTAATAGCTTGATGTAATTGTGAAATTGAGATCAATTTTAATTCAGATTTAATTCTGGATGTTATAAATGTGTCATTGTGGCTGTGTGTCTCAGTCTGTCCAACATGATTGACTCTTTAACTCTATGGATTCTATGTTGTGTTTTCTCCACCAGGGTCCCAGATGACTCAGACTCACAGTCCGGTGTGATCAGACAGCGGCAGAACTGTCTGGAGTCCCGCAGGGTGGAGGGCCAAGAGCTGCCCGTCCTCACACTGGCTCCCTGCATTGGAACAGAAGGGGTCCCCGCCATCAACCAGGTGGGTCAACCAGGATTTAGAAATACAAAGAGAGGGATCAATTGTTGCTCAAATAGCAGATGGAGCTGCACAGATAAAGACCGCTAAAAGTCCTCTTAGAACCTCTGAAGGCTTTTTTGACACAACATGTCATAATAAGAAAAAGACACAATTTAAGAAATGTAGTTTTATAATAGTATGTTTTATTAAATCCTTTGCTTAAATAAGTAATCATATTAAGATCTCTGAGAACACATACAGTTTAAGCATGGAGATGACACACAGAAAATCCTCACTTCTCATTTTCTGTGTCAGATGCATCATAACGATGCTAAAGACACCGTGTCACCGTCAACAGCAATACTAAACCAGGTGCGCGTCGGTATTTGATGCCTAAAGCGTTGATGTGCCATATTAAGCCAGAGGTCTGCACAGGGAGGGGGACGGGGCGGCTGGATGGTCAACAAGACACAGGACTTAACCACAGAAAACACAAGTTTGAGTTCAGTACACTGAAAAAGTCATGGAGAAGCTCCACTGTGCAGGAGATGTCCATTTCACACATCCGGTGGCAACTAGTGGTTGTGTTATTATTTTACCATCAGAAAAATTTGAAAGCGGTTAATTACATGAAAAATTCTACGGTGGAAATGCGAGTAGAGAATATAGTGATGGACTGTAGGGGAACTGTTCATATTCATTAAGCTGGATCTTCTCCCCCTCACTGGTCATCAGTAAATGTAAATAGGATTCCTGTAAGAGAAGGTCGTCCAGCAACAACATAACATTATGACAAGAGAAGGTGTTAATATGTGTGTTTGACAAACAGAGTGTAACGTTGTATGTGTATGTATGTGTGTGTGTGTCCAGGTTTAGATTTACCTCTGTATGGTTGGTCTTTGTGTGCCCAACCTGCTCTCATGGCGCTTTGTTCTTTTACTTGTAGCTGCTCAGCACATGTGAGTGTGTGTCCATGTGTGTGTGTGAGTGCATGTGTGCGTGTGTTCAGCCTTTTCTCAGCTTTAATTAATACCCGTAGGATTCTCATTATTCCATGTTTAGAGCGAGTGTGGAGGCTGTGATCTGCTGTAACAAGCCGCTGCTGCAGAGAGTGAGCATGTCAGCAGCTGAAATGCCTAAAGGATGCAGAGACTGGCTTGTGACCAGAAGGTCGCTGGTTCAAATCCCTGAACTCGCAGGGGAAACTGCTGGGATGTGTGTGAGAGTGCGAATAAGTAAGTCTCCCTTATTAACTACTGTGGAGAAGCCCCGAAGGAAGGCTCTTAATCTCTGTTTGTTCATGCTCAGAAGTCTGGTTTGAATGGAGCGGCTCCCAGGTGGGAATGTTGTTGAACTCGTATAATTTAATTCATTTTCTTGTTTTCTGTCAGTTTCTCAGTTGAAATTTGAGAATAAAAACAGATAGAAATTGACGAAAAAGACTATTGTTAGCATAAGACTTCAACCCGAGCTTCTTCTTGTTGCCATGTAAATAATGATCTCAGAATCAGAAGGGAAATTAGCATTCGACTCAGGAGGCAGATGTTGATGATTCACATCAGTTTATGCCGCTTTTGTTTTTACTCCTTACCGTGATATTTCGTGAAGATTTACTAGGTAGTTTTAGTAGTTTAACCTTAATCAAACTTTAATGAGGGTGGTGGCAGATCAAAAAACACTGTAACCCTCAAGTCAAACAACAGATGATCACACAGTGTTTTAAACAAACTCCTCCAGGCATGTTTGAAGATATCTGTTAAAATCCTGTATCAATATGCAAATGTTTTACATTTCAAACATTTACTGGATACAAATGTCTTCTACATCACTGATTTTTTTTCAATGTATGTGTAATGCAGACTTTAAATTGTTTTTCCTTGCAAGACAATTTTTTATGTCACAAATCACGGTGCAGGTAGACGCCGTTAACTCAGATTTAACTTTTCCTCCTGCAGCAAAAATTCATTGAAGAATTGAATTAAAATCTGCCTTTTGGTGGAAAAACTCTGCTCATACATCATTCTGCAGTTTTTTTATGGGCTTTTTTTTTTACGATTACAATTGCTCTTGCACTTCCCAGCACCTCTTTTGGTCTGCAGTATGAGCCGAGCACAGAGTTTTCTCCTTCGAGCATATGTGATAAAGCACCAGTTGTTTATTAACGGATGAGTTAAATGTCTTCATAACTGATAGAAAGACTAGCTAAAAATGTATTTAAAAAATCCATTGTAAACACAAAGATTTGCTCTTAGTAGCTCAGGAGCAAAGGGTGAGGATTTCTGTTTAGATCCGACATTTTGCACGAACAATCGCATACAGGGAGAAATCAATAGCAGAAGCAGAGAGACCAATTTGTAAACCCACCGCAGCAGAAAACAGACCAGAAACCTTGTAATGTCAGTCATCCAGGATTCAAATGTATTTCTCTTTTCCATTAATGGGAAGTTTCACATAATTTAAGGGTGACAGCTGCGCATAACGGAGCAGCAGTATGAGATGAAGGAGTGGGAGAGTGACGAGCATGAAATGTGACCCGCTGAGCCACAAAACCGTAATTCTGAACACAATTGGTCCCAAATGTAATGAGTGTGCAGGCGCATCGTTTCTGCTGTCAGCTCAGTCAACTTTTCTGTAGGAAAAATACAGCTTACACTCACAGCTTCGCACACGGGGGGCTGCGGGTGCCGTTGTTTTTTTGTGCCAAAGTGCACTTTGTTTTTAACCTTTCTTCATCCAGGGAACACTTGTGCTGAGCGCGCAGGCTTTTTTGCACACCTGACCTGCTTTATGCTTAACTCCACAACTAGTGAGTGCGTTTGTTTTCCTGCAAGCACAGAAGCAGGATGCATAAAGAGGAGAAATGAGTGTGCAGATCCAACACTGCAATGTCCCCAACATTTCTGAGCAATCTGAGTATGTGTTACTCAGACCTTCTTTAGCAGTGAGGTTACTCCTTAAATTGGGTTGAGACTGAATGTTCTGCGCGCGTGTAAACGTACCAGCTGAACCTTGGCAGGCTCCAGCAGAGAAGACATATTGAGCTACAGGACCAATTAACCTCCAGTGTCATTCATTCCAGTGTCTTTGCTACAGTTCAATAAATCAATCATACAGTGAAATAAACCCTGCAGCGCTGAGATATTTAGCATAAAACTCAATACATGACAGAGCTGCTTCGAAAGTTCCTCCTGCTGTGCTCATGAGGTTTTTAGCAAAACTAAAAAAGACAAAAGACCTTGTAAACGTGATATTAGACTAAACTGTTCAATTATTTATTCATTCTTTTGGAATCTCAATGTGTCAGTGCTATGAGAATTGTATGAAAATGTGAAAAATATTAATATTTTTATCCTTATATTATTGACTTTAGGTATAAACACCTGTGTGTTTCAGATAAATGCAATAGTGTAACAAGTACAGTAGCTGCAGTACTTAGAGTAATTGTACTACAGTAGGCGTACTCTTTCAGATTCCACCACTAGTGAAAGCTTATTAAATGTGTCATTTGTTTCATGTCAGTGCGTGTTGGATGTGATAGGGTTTAAGTCAGACAAAATAAAAAGCAAGCGAATAAAAGAAAAAATGCTAATAGACATAATCATTAGTCACAGCACTAATAATTACTAATAATGTACGTGTCATTGTGTAATAAATAAAATAAGTTAATATCTGACCAAGAAATAAGACTCAAGAAAAAAAAAAAGCTTATTTACAACTGAAACTAACAGAATTGTTAGGAAACCAGGTTCCTATAAACATAACTGGCTCATCCACATTTAATCCAAACACTAACTTTAACACAGAAACAGAAGCCGTCTCACTAGGACATGAGAACATGTAATTCACTTTGGTGTGACCTGTTTGTTCCCTAAGGGTGTTAAAGGGCCTGAAAACACACACACACACACACACAGGTGTTGTTGAATTCGCCATGGATCCTGCTACGATAAGAACCCTGACCTAGTTTCTCATTCTCTGCTCGTGTGTGTGCGCCTGTGTTTGTTTCCGCGCTCAGTCATTAATTTACTTTCCTAATGTGCTTCATGTGCTTCTCTCACAGCACATGATCATTAATACATCTGGATGCTGTCGCTTTGAACCCTGACCTCCTGGTAATGTTGTAGTAGTGCGTGTGTGTATGTGTGTGTCCACTACTTCAGACTGAGTGTTTTAATGCACAAACCTACATCACACATGTCAGAGTAATTATGAATCCACATCAACACTACTACTGTTACTACTGCAGCACTTTGTGTATTATATTTTTTTTAAACTTTTAAATAATGCATATTATTCTTTATTGTGAGCTGTTCTTTTCAACAGCTCAAAAATAATATATTATATAGTGTGTTTTCATTAATCGCTTCGTTTTATATTGCTCATTTCTGTCATAATATAAGTGCACATCTTTATGCGCAGTGTAGAAAAAGTGTATTCATTCATTCACTGTTAGGTATTATTACTTAAGTTATTTGAATTACTTTTTTAAATTACACAATGAGGCCAAAAGTGCACGATTTTGTGTTTGGGAGATATTTTTCACAGTTTGGTTTCAATAAGTTCTAAAGCTACAATATACATGTTAGCATGAGATTCATAAGAATTTGCAGTCTGTCATAGAGGTGTATAAAGTACACAAACTCAATCCTCAAGTACAAGAGCAAGTACTTGCCCAGAAAAATACTCCAGTACAGGTAGAAGTACCTGTTAATTATTCTACTGAAGTAAAAGTACGGTAGTACAACCTTACAATGTTACTTAAAGCACAAAAGTAAAATTACTCCACTAAGAAAAAAACAAGCTGTGTTAAGTTTGATGAAAACTCAAATGTAGAAGTTTAGTCCAGATTTATGTGACAAATTCTCAAAGGTGAAAATTAAAACTAAAATGTGTTGTTGCTCCATCATATACTATTCATCAACATAATCGCTGTGTTCATTGTTTCATCTAATGCAGGAATCTTGCAAACATGTGAGTCAAACAGTGACGTTTTTCAGCAGTTAATATTGTTTGAAGCCTCAGTGCAAGAGGAGCAGTGAACCACGAGCTCATCCATGTATTGATTTTAAGGCTTTGAGCTCCCACCCCTCAATTTTACCTTCTCTGATTGGTTAGAAGAACAAAGCTTGTTAAAAAAAATTTACAAGGGAATTTCTCTGCACCGCTGCAAGGCTGCATCTGGACCACAGGAACATCTGACAGCAACTCTCCACATTAAGATGTATTTTGGAGCATATGTCAACTAAATATGTTACATGCAGCTGTTAAATGAATGGAGTGTTGTAAGCGTAAAGGAACAAGACGCGGAAAAATAGACAAGTAAATGTGTCTTTGCGGCCCGTCTTTCTCACTTCTCCCTGAATAACTTAATAACATAAGACTGCCAAAGCAGCGCTCAAAAAGTGTGGCAGTTTACAACCAACAAACACTTGAAAACACACAAAAAAATGTCTTAACTTCCGCTCTCTTTCTTTCATTCTCCAGGAGTGGGTGTACACTCATGGGCAACAGATCCGCCAGCAGCAGCACTGTCTGTCTCTGTCCACCACCTTCCCCGCCTCCCAGGTCCTGCTGCTGCCCTGCAACATGGCCGACGGCAAGCAGGTCTGCGCACAGCACACAGACTCTCACAAATACACATATTTCAGGCAGACAGGTGGTGTATAGCTGCAGGCGAGTCGGTACGTTATATTATATGGCTGATAAACTCATCTAAATGATAATTAATCTAAAGCAAAAATTTGTCTAAAGATGATTGTTACGCACATACATTCACGCCGCAGGGGCAGATGTTCGACACTTTTTTTTTGGACAGGCGGCTTCAAATACTCTTACACACGTTCACGTCCACACACACACTTGTCATTACCTGACCGCTGGGCACCTTGACGGCGTCCCAGAAGCCCCTGCAGCAGAGAACAGCCTGACAACCAATAAATCACCTCAGAGAGAGAGAGAGACAGAGAGAGGAGCAGAGGCACAGGTGGAAAGGTGAAGCAACACAGACAAATAAGGAGAAAGAGAGAGAGGGAGAGAGGAGGGGGGGACGTCAGGGGAGGGAGAGAGAGAGAGGTAGGTGAAGATTAGCTCATTACACCTCACCAACTGTTCAGGCTGCATGGAAAAATGTGCTTAAGACATTCACTGCGTTCACTGCATCACTGCAGTCTAAAGCAGAAACACCGAGTATGTGGATATGATCAGGCATGAAAACAGCGTGTACATGCTTTTATTTGCAGCAGCGCGCGTGACTCAGACCATGTTTGTCACATTTATGAGTCTTTCGAACGTGGTCAGAGATGCTGAGAAATACAAAAGAAGAAAGAACTACAGAGAAAATGAATGTGAAGTCCAGAACAAACCACAGTTTGGTCAGAGATGTGTCATACGCTGTAAAATGTCATCGTATGCCTGTAGCACGCACGTCAACGGCACCTCACAGCAACGAAAGAAGCTCAATGAATCTGGATGTTGGATTCCGTCCTCTGTGTTTTATGTCAATTGATTTTTTTTCAACTGAGCAGCCAATCCTTCCTGCTCAGTTGTGAAACTGTGGCTTCGGCAGGTCGGGATATTTTTATACCCCGACAAAATGTTCCCCCGTGACGGCAACGGTGCCGCAGAAGACGTGCTGTCACCAAACATAACAAAATCTTGAGGTAAAATAGAAAAAAGTCTGAATCAAAACAGAAACAGAAAAAAATGAATCTGCAGCTGTCACAACTGAAAACTGTGGAGAGCACAACAGACCTGTAGCAATAAAAGGAACAAAGAACAAAGTTGAAGTTGTGTGTCTCCACCAACCTCACACGTGCGTCCATCCAGACTCATATTCTAATAAGTTTATGCATGTGTCCAAGTGGATGTTTGTGTAAGATGTAATGAAATTCCCTCCAGGCGTTTCTGAGATATAACTCTGACAGGAACGAGACATGCATGAGGTCACAGTGACCTTTGACCTTTGACCACCAACATTAAATCAGTTCATCCTTGAGTCCAGTTGAAATTAAATTCTTTCGTGGCACTGCTGTGATATCGTGTTGGCAAGAATTTGGCAAACTGACAACCTGAAAACATGACGCCATGACGGAAAGAAACAAACCAAAAGACAGGAGGGAAGGTGTGAGGGAAGAAGGAAGGAAAGAAAAAAAAGGAAGGATGTAATGAATAAGGGAAAGAGTGAAGCAAAGCAGTAAGTTAAGGAAGGAAGTTGAGAAATGGAGGAAAGACTAAAAGAAGAGCGAGACGGCAATGAAGGTTTGATGGAAGGATGAAAAAAGGAAGGAAGGGAGAGATGGGAACGGTTACAGGCAGAGGTGGAGGAAACAAAGGAACAAGAAAGGAAAGAGTCAAAAAGAGCTGAGGTTTGTAGTAATTGACAGAGTTTTACACAACAAACACAGCACACACACACACTTGTGCAGAGTTTAGACAGGCAGGTGTTACATTGCTGGAGGGGATGCAGCTCAGGCCTGTTATATATATATATATATATATATATCAGATACCAGACAGTTAAATTAACTAAGAAACTCCAGCACACAAACACACACTGACATATCCGCACACTCTTTCCACACACACACACACACCAAAAACCAGTGTCTGTGCATGTTTGGTGTGTTTATGTGTGTGTGTGTGTAGTTTAGCTGAGCCACTGAAGCGCATCGCTGTCATGTAACTGAAACTAGAAAACCTCTGTAACACACACAACAAACACACACACACACACACTGCCGTTGCATGTCCCAGTTGAGTATGTGTGTGCACATTTTCTGGCTGCATGTTTTTGCGTGTGTGTGTGTGTTAGAAGGCAGGAAGTAAAGCGACGATAGCTAATTAGAACGAAGATCCACTGGAGAAGCAGCTAAGAGCTGACTGGTAGAGAGACCCTGAGACAGTGAGAGAGAGAGAGAGAGAGGAGGAAAAGCAGAGTGAGGCTAAATTAAGAGTAGAACGAGACGAGGAGGGTGGTGGGACAAGAGAGGCGAAGAGAAACAGGTGGAGGGAGAGAGGGAATAAAGCTACAGACGTAAAGTGAAGGTAAAACCTCCTGTTTATTCATCATGCTACAGCTTGTGTGTGAGATGTTCTAAAAAGTAAATATGCTGCTATAACCGTCCAGAACAATGTCCATTTGGTTGAAATGGTGGAAGAAGTGTTCAAATTAAAAAGCCTCCCTGACTATAAAGTCCTGGTAAAACAGTAATAAATGTGTGTTCTGACTTTGTCACATCACAGCAAAATGAGCCAAATTAGAAGAATTAGAAAATATCTTCATACACCAAGTAAGTTATAGGACACGCTGTTGAAAAAAGCTGCTCTCCAAAGCAAGTTAGTTAGCGATGGTGTTTTTTTGTTGTTTACTGTTTAACTGCCTTATTCCACATTTCACTTATATACAATTCATAGTTTTTTTTTAACTCATTTCAGGCAAGAATTTTTAACAAGATTAATATGAAACTAATCAGTGACTTTACCCGGTCTGTAGCAACATGTAGCTGAAGTACTCATTATACAGAAAAACTGGCTGAAATAATGACACAGTGACACTGTTGCATCTGTGCGTTAGTACAGTACATTTTTCCTTCATAGCTCGTCAAGTAGCTAATTTTATCTGTAATTTAAGTTAAGAGTTAAAAAAAACAACCTCTAAAGGCTCACTGCATAAAGGGGTCATGAGATGATTAATAGGAGACGAAGAAGAAGAAAAAACAAAGTTCTGCTGAACAAATGTGTATTTTTTGTACTTTTCTCTAAATGTATTTTGTGAAACACTCATCACAGACGCCTGAAGCATTAGAAGAAGCCACATGAGCTCACACTCGTCATAACTCTAACAATACATTGTGTTGCATGATGGAAGACGTTCACAATTTATCTGTAAAATTTAGCAGAGTAGTTAAAAAAACCTACAGTCACACACACGTCCATGCACGTGTACTTTATACAGTATATTTTCTGTTACATTTTCTGTCAAATACTGCGAACACTGCATTTCCTGAGCAGCCTGTGCTTGTGTGCACATTGTTAAAAAGCTCTTGTCTCTGTATCTGTGATTACAGAGCTATAGATGGATCAGGAACAGCAGCATCAGGTTTGTGTGGAAGTGTCCTCACACTTGCTGCTGTATGTTAATCCATTATATTCCAAAGCTCTCATACTTGAATCTGTGAGGTTTCTTCACCAAACTGTCTTAACTGGAGAAAATCTCATCATTAGCACAATCAGTGATGCCATATGGACGCCTGTTCTGCTCCGTTTGAGGGGAACGTTTCCTAACAGCAAAAAGAATTTCACGCCGCAGAGCTTTAAGATTGTCGTCTACCATTACATTACATTACCATGTACAGCTGCTAAAGACGGATCACGGATGGAGCATCACCAGAGCATGGTGCTGGACAGACTCCTGCGTGAGAACAACTGCTGTAATGTAGAAGCTGCTGTGCTGAACTTAAAATCATAAATGTGACTGTCCACATTATTAGACACACCTGTGCAACCTAATGCAAGCCAATACAGCAGCTATGCCATGAATCGTACTGTTACAAGATTCAAAGGTTCAAGCTTCACTTTTCGTTGAAACTGTGGGGGGGGTGGAGATGTGCTGGAGCTTTTGAGCAAGACTCCCTTTTCTAATGAATCAGAGAATTTAAACAGCTTCTGCTTGATTAGTGAGTTTTGCAGCTTCTTAGTCATTGTAATTTGATGATGATTAATACCTGACGTTTACGGTAGGAAATTGGATCAGTGAGAGGGAGGGCTGGCCGAAGCAGACTGAACCGAAGTGTTTTCCTGTGACTGTAGATGAGGCACTTTTACACTGAGGGTCAGATTTTGCTCAGTCAGAACCAGTTCAAACAACATTTTATCCGAAAGTCCAGTGTCCAAATATTCGAACACAGCTTCCACCAATCTGATAATAGGACTGTGACAGAAGAACAAACTCTGTAGAAGCATTATTGAGCAGCTTTATTCATCAGGATGTATTTTTTTAGCTGACTGATGACACTTGACTGCTGTTTTCAGAACCAAACGGAGTGTAATCGTGTTGCCTACCTCTTTAGCACAACGACAAGTAGTCGAATCCCAATCCCCTGAAGTAGGAAAGCCAAGAAGCAGTCATGAAATTTTGATGCCCACTAAAATGAGGTCTGTCTGTGTTCACCCAGCGATGACCTGAGTCTGACCCTGGGACACGCTGGGACACGCTGGCGTAGGGCTGAGAAATAATGTGTGTAGAGTGAAGGAGGGATGATGATGTGTAGAGAGAGACGGATGCAAAGTGTTATTCTCACAGGTCGACGTCAGCAGTGCTGCAGCAGTCAGTAATGAGGTGAATACTAATTGATTTACTTTTAATTATCCCTCTCTCTCTTTTTTTTTCAATTAAAAAGCTCGTCGCTACACTGTGATGAGCGTGTCATCTTGACAACGCCGCGAGTGGCCCACAATGCAACGCTGCGGTACAGTACGCAGCCAGTGCGCGCGTGTTATCTCAAGGCCTTGCGGGATCAAGATGCATGACAGCGTTCCGCTTCAGAGGCTCAGCAAACACAATGTGGCCGCTCCACGCCAACACACACACACTGAAACGAAGACAGAAACACACAGATTTTACACAAAGATTACTCATATAGATATCACATGCTCACACAAATCACACACACAAACGCCCATGTTGTGTTTTGCTCTCTTGTTTCTTTTTTCAATCACTTCCTTCATCCGTCTGTCTGCTCCCTCTCTGTCTCTCTCCGATGGCTGGGTTTCGTACCCGCAGCTGGATAAAAGCTTCTTTTCATGTCTGATCATATCAGCTGCTTTGTTTTCCAGCTAAAGAATCCAGCTATGGATAGTGTGCACACACAAGAGACACACACACACTTTAGGCACACAACCAGACAAACACACACACACACACACACACACACACACACACACACAGTGTCTTCTTCACCAGAGACCAACTGATTAAACCATATATTTATGAGACGGCTCCATCTAGTGGCGACCAGTAGCAATCACATTTAATCCATTAGATACTGTCAGCATTGATGATTACTACATTAATCATATACTCAACATACTGTGCTGTTTTTAATAACTGCAGCTCCACTGTACTTTAAGACACTGGTACACTGGAGCTCTTCACTGCAGGTGTTCAGAAAATGTGAGCTGTTTTGGTCAAACGGGTCAATTTTTAACACACTATACTTTTATTCTGTTACATTTCAGGGAGAAATATTGCACTTTTTACTCCACTAGATTTATCTGACAGCTATAGTTATTAATTACTTTTCTGATATTCCGATTAAAAATACCAAATATAATGAATAAATAAACTAATTAGGATTTATCATTATCAAGATCAGGAGCATATAAAGCATTAAAATTAGCCACAGCTTTACCAGCTGCATCACAATCATATATAAAAATGTTAAAATCCAATAAAATAATAGATAACTCTTTTACTTTTCATACTTGTAATATCTGCTCATTCTGTATTCCTCATCTAAAGTTACATTTCAAGTATTTAGCTAATAATACTTTTGGACTTTTACTCGTATAATCATTTGAATGCAGGTAACAGAGTAGTCCTACTTTTACTTAACTAAAACATCTAAGTACTTTTTCCACCACTTAGTTTCTGTTGGTGAAGTTTGAATTTTCATTTTCAGTGGTGGTTACACCCTGTTCTTTGACACTAAATCTTCCTGCAGATTCGTGTTTCTTTGCACGTCGTATCTTAGTCACACACAGCTGCTCTACAGAGCATGACAGAAGATCTTTTGTCAGGTTTCACAGCATCCTTTGAGCAGCACCTTGATATTATTCCACTTTAATTACTGCTTTGCATGCTGCAGTGTTACCATGAGGTTTGGATCAATAGCACGCAGGGAAAATCAGATGAGTGGTGAACTCTGAGCGTCTTGTAAAATTCTTGTCCAGTTAAGTGTTGTTTTACAAAAACAGAAAGTGGAACAGTACAGAGAACTGTTTCGACGGTTTCATATGTTCTCTTTTGATCTGTCTTCTCCTCCAGAGGTGGCAGAAGTCTGGGACTCACCTGGAGCACCTGGTCTCTCGGTTCTGTTTGGACTCGGAGATGGCTCTGGACGGGATGGACTCCTCGCGGATGCTGGTCATCAGCCCCTGTGAACTGAGCGCGTACACACAAAGATGGGAAGTCCCCTTCTCCTGACGCCTGACGCTGTGACCTTTCACTTCCAGAAGCCTGGCCTGTCACCGTGTTCTCCACCTCAGTCTCTAGGGCAGGGACAGCTGCTCGGAGGCGGAGTGAAGATGCATGAGCACGTCACGTCAAGGTGCTGCACAGAAAGCTGGTGAAGAGCTGCAGGGTTTTTGATGAGAAGGATTCTGTCAGGTCTAAGACATCTGAAACATTGCTGAGGGAACAGACATGTTTGAGGCTGTTCAGAAGTCAAACTAAGTGCACCTTAAAACCCTGAACTGTCAAAGATTTGAGCTTGGTTGAAACTTTGCTTGAGGAAAAACCATCAATCAGAATGTGTCTTGTAATGTTTTTTACAATTCAAGTGTCTGGTTTTGGGTCTGTTCAAGAATCTGGGAATTAAAACCAAGCACAACTCAAGTGTTTAGTTTACCTCTCACTGTCTTTACTGCTGTATTTGATTCAGTTCATTCTTCTTGGGACCTGAACAGGATCCCACCAGAGGAACAACTCTTAGAAACTGATCCACTGGTTTCAGGTTTTGTCTTTTTCTAAAGTGAACTGTAGCACATACAGAATATGCTGCTTTTATTCTTGCTGTCAATTTTTTTTTTTTCATAACTACACTTGCATCTTGTTACAGAGGTTGTAGCCAGTGAAAGTTGATTAACAGCACACAGTCACAGTTTACTCGTGTTTTTGATCCTAGCAGATCAACGTCTCCTCTGTGTCACCAAGTAGACTTAAATCTTCTCAAATATGGAAACTGACACAAGAAAATAAAGCTCTTTCTACTTTTATTCAGCCATTAATATAAGCTTAATGTAACCCTGCATTGTGAGACAGACCCCTGGATTGATGACGGCATCAAACCTTAAACTGGTAAGTCCATATTTTTCTGGACAGAATCCTCACTCATTACTGTTGGAGACAGTTTGTTTAATGCTGTTTAATTAATGTTATTATCTATTCTGAGACATTTTCTTAGATTATAACTTCCCAGTGAAGCATTCACCCACCCACAGAGTCCTTGTTCCTTTGAGCAAACTGATCACAGAAGAAAGGAAGAGGAGCACGGAGGAGCAGGCAAGACGCAAAGAAGAGGGAAGATCCAGGAGGGGAAGCCCCAAGTAGGAACACAAAACCCAAACTTTAGACCAAGCTATCAGGTCCTGGCCACCAGTGGACAAACAGGTACAAAAAGAAGCATGAACGCAGTGAACCTCATACTGTCTGTTTTTCTGGGGGTCGATCGGCAGATTTCTGTGTTGTTTTCTGTTGCCGACAGCTGCTGCAGCTGCTTCACATGGTCCAGTGTGAAGTGATGCTGATCTTTTGTTGCTGAACAGAGGGCAAAGCTCCACTCCTTTGCTCACTCGCAGCATTTCTATAACGATTTATAAATAATAAACTTTGGCATGTTTCGGGGTTGGTTTCTAATCTACCACATTTTCTTGGTTGCATACGTGAGATTGTTTTTATGTTCGACAGACAGAACGTGTGGATGTTACTGACGGAGATCAAACCTTTGACCCTCAAGTCACGTGACACAGTCGAAACACAATTCAAACGAACTACTGTTGTAGAGGTATCAAAGTAATCTTCTTTAAAAGTCAATGTACAATAACAGCACTCAGTTTTTCAAATGACTGATTCCTAAGTTTGGAACAGCATTGTCTCCAGACTGTGTCCGGCTTTGTGTGTGTTTAACATCTTTGACTGTTCGACTCCTGAATAAAGGTTTTATAATGGATGTTTCTGTTTCACTGAAGTCGTTGTGTTTCTGTGCAGCTGTCACAGACTGAGAGACGTTTGTGAGGTGGCACACACACTCACGTATATCAAGTTATTTTTCTTTGTTGTAATAAGTTACAGTACAGTATTCCCTATGTCGAGTTTAAAAGATCATATGTGTATAGAGTACTACTTGTACTGTTACTACTACCATTAAAACTATGACCTTTGTGAATATTGTTTCTATACTACATGTTCTGCCACAGCTACTGATTATGTAGCACTACTTCAAATACACCCATCTGTACTAGTACTATTATAATATATTATAATACGAGTGCTAATAGAACTGCTACGTACTGTACTGATACTTCTGCTATTAATTCGGCTACTAATATGATTTTAATCACTGCTACAACTCCAGGTGTTACTGTTATTAATAATATTGATAGTAATAGGTCATTGGCCACTTTTATGAATACTATAAATACTACCACAACGTTAGGGTCCTGCTACAGTACTATTACTGCTGCAGTTACTTCTAACATTACAGTTTACAGGTCTCCACCAGTTAATCATTAATATAATTAAAATGACTCTGCTTTAAATAATGAAATGTTTTGTGAGGGTTTTTTTCAAAAACTTCTCAAAAGCATGTGTTGTATGGCTGGATGTGGGCTTTAGGGACAATAAGACTTTCTATACTAGTGTTTTTAAGACCATTTTTCATCCAACTTATAGCTTCATCTTTATTTAACCAGTTACTCTGTCAGGATTCTGTGTGACACTTTACTCATAAGATGGCAGCTAAAGGCAGATGCCTTAAATTATTGGAAACTGTTTTCAGTATTTACATCAAAATGAGCACAAAGAAAGGAAATGCATGTGGGGAGATCCTCCTTTATGGTGCTGTTTTCTGCTGTTGTGCAAATGAAAGCACAATAGAGTGAAGTGAAAGAGGCTCTGTACATTCATACACAGAGAGAGAGAGACAGAGAGAGGGGGGGTGTACAGTTCCAGGTCTCCATGGTGCGGACCCCCTCTTCTCTCAGACCACTGCTGCTCTTTAACCACAGATCTAATTATTAATGCATCCTCAGCAGCTTTACCTCGAGCTCTAATGACATGGAAACACAGAGAATGTCGCACGTTTGCAGCTGACAATTTATCTTCTCCAACCTTTTCTTAAAGACGGCTGTCTTCTGTAGGAGGCTCGCTTTTACGTAAGTAACGTGACAATGACCTTTCCATTTCACGCGTCGTACTTTCTCGATCGCTCCTTTGACAGTAAAAATAAACCCGTTGTTAAACCCTTTTGAACCTAAGTCACGGATTTTGTAACGACTGGTGATCACTGCGTGAGCAATCGTGACATTTCAAGATGCTCTCGACAAAACAAGCTAATCGTGAGCTACGTTTCCAGTCGGACCACTGTTTGTGTCGTACGGATGTGGCTGTAGTCCGTTCATTAAGTTGCGTCGTACCATTTGATGGTAGGAAGCGGAATGAAAAACTACAAGTTCCAACGAAAGAGATGCTGGTTTCTGTTATCGGAAATCTTTGAATCATTATTATCATAACCAGCTTATACATTTGTAAAAGGAGACATTGGGCTGTGGAAACTAGTACGTTGATGTTTTTGTTTTTTTCTATTACTACCAGACTGTCCAGTGTTTAATTAAACAAGGAATGAGGTTTTATTCGTTTAGCTTTCGCAAACACGTTTAGTTTGTAAATGCAGCTCTCTTTTTATGGTTTAGATTTCATATTGCCGATTCGCAAAACAGTGATATATACACACTATTTAAAAATAATAATAATTCTACTGTAGGTGTGTTGTTACTTTGTCCGTCAACATCAATTGCGTTTTTCAAATGTTCAGCCGGAGCACGTGAAGGCAGCACAGCGCTCCGCGGCGCTTACTTAGACGTAACCAGTGACGTCGTATGCTAGGGACAGATACTCGGTGGCTTGATTTGGATTCAGTTAAAATCAAAACTGGTTTAAAACATCGACAATGCTCACAGAATCTTATTTATTTTGATGCGTCGACGCCGACACGTAAACGATGTCTTTTCCATCCCCGGAGAGAAGTAAGTTAACGTTAGCTAACTACCCGACGTTAACAAATAAGGAGAAAATTGAAGTTGTGTTCATATTACATGGTGCCAAAACAACTGACGTTCGTTAACTGATTGAAACTATTAAAACAACGTTCTTCACAACAACATTTGAGACAAACATAACGCCGCTTTGTCAGGTGGAGTTTTATTCTTTGTTTGTGACCCCCAATCCTTTCTTGACTGCATCTCCTTTCTCTTTTCTGAACATTTGTACATTTAGTAGAGCTGAAATAATTAGTAATTCAAATGAAAATTAATCAGCAGTGATTTATATCTAGTGCGTAATAATTGAAGCAATTTGTCAGACCAAAATACAAAATATTTCTGGTTTTGTAAAGTGTGAAGATTAGCTGCTTAAGCTGCCTTTATGTCCTTAAGTTGAGTAGCTATATTTGAATCATAAGCAGTTTTAAGACCTTGATCTCTCTCTGGGAACTCTTATTTTGTAGGTAGTGAATCAGTTATTATTATAAAAAACTCATGGATTGAGTGATTAGTTAAAATTCTAACTGAAATCATTAGTTGTAGCTGTAGTGCTGAGAAGTCACTCGAACTGTTCTGCTTCCCCTACAGGAATGGTAGGTTCTGATTGCATCAGTTGTGGTGCATGAAGAAACCTCGTAGGAGAGTTTCAGCAACGTCAGTTAAGTTGTAGTAAGTGTGTTACTGCCCTGTTTCTAATGTGGTGTGCACCCGTTGAACTGTAAGTGTTTTCAGTAACATAGTTCTACACACACACACACACACATATATATGAATATGATTTTTGTGGCTCTTCATGCTAATCAAGAGTAATTAAGAGTAACTGAGCATCTGTAGTTGTAGCCTGCAGATGTTTGGAGACTTATATCACTGTATTCAACATGCATTTTCCTACATTTATCAGCATTGTTGAATATAATGGTGTTATTTATCTAGTAGATCATTTGTCTTCAGGTACATTGTAGTTGTATTTTGGAGTTCTCTGGTTTACTAAGAATTTATTTATTTTTGCTCATTGCAGAGGTGAATTTCTTGTGGTTTTTGAGTAGACGTCTTGCTACCAGCTGTCAGCTCGAGGTGACATTTATTAGTATATGCATTGTTATGGTCTGTTGGCTCCAACGTGTGGCAGTGTTATGTACTGTATTCTATGTCTGAGTGTTAAATCTGTTTATACAACCTGTTTGTCTGAGAAACACGATAATTATATTTAACTATTTACACACTTTAATTCCCTTCCAGAAACCACAGACTCAAACACACACCCACCCATGCACCCACATTTAAAAATAAAAAAAATAAAAAGCCATTTTCATACTGGAATTTTATACTGGATTATTATCTGTCCAGACACTTCAGTGGTGGACTGTAGTTTTCCAGAACCCAAGTTTATGGAGAAGCCGTTCTCCATGTTTTTATGTAGCCTTCCTTCTAATCATCTCTTTTTTTTTTCATCTACTAATGATTAGTTTTATCATTGATTAGTCTTTAAATTATTTTGCCATTATGTTTGATTAGTTGTTTAATTTGAACTGTAAAATATCAGAAACTCACAATTTCCTCAAGCTCAACATATCGTCGTTAGTTCAGCAGTCAACAACCTAAAGATGTCAGGTTACTGTCACATATGACCAGAAGAAGGCTGCAGTTAGTGAATGTTGAGCATTTTTGCTTTTTATTATTTTTATTATTTATTGCTTTCTAATCTCTCCCTCCAGCTACCCCATGTTCCTTAGCCGGCTGAGCTCCTCCAGCTCCTCCTTCCTTCCCCACTGCAACGCCATTCTCTGCCGGGCCGGCTTTGAGAGTAGCACCTCCTGTCTCCCCCGGTTCATCCCATCTCCTCGTCCATGGTGGTCAGTGCAGGGATTTCCCCCCTGGCATCCTCGACTCCTTCACTCCCACCTGTCAGCCCAACAGGTTTCCGCTACTAGAAGTTTACACCCTGGTACCTTTAACGGAAGTTGCCGTTCATTCTACACCACTGCCGGCCTCATGATGGAGCGCCCTGACAGAGACAGAGGGCCTCCTTACAAAAGAAGAAAAAGTGCAGAGGGGAGGAGGAGTGTTGTAGAAAAGGAAGGACACAGAGCAGCAGTAGCAGGGGCGACAGGGGGCCAGGAGAAGGACGGAAGGAGGGAGTACCAGCACCAGGATCCCAGCGCAGGCAGGCACCCTCTGCAAAATCAACACTTCACAGATGGAAGTCGAGACAGAGGGAAAAATGGAGCTGGAAAGAATGTCAGTAGAGAAAACCTCAGAGATAAAGATGTAGACAGGACTAAAAATTGGAATAAAAACAGACCATGGAAAGACAGCACGAGTCACGATGAAACTCCAAAAAAGAAGAGTGAACATCAGCAAGGAGGGTGTAAAGATCCCCAAACTGGAGCATCCAGAACTCAAACCCCTAAGTCCAGACCTGAGCAGGATGCGGGTTACAGGCAAAAACCCAAACCTAACCCCTGGTTTAAGGACAGGGGTCCAGGGAAGGAGGGGGAGCATCACAGGAATACAAAAGGACCAGAAGAAAAGTTAAGGGACAAAAGTGGTGATGGGGGACAGGGGAGAGGGCTTCTTCCCCAACCGCGAAACACTACTCCCCCCTCAAACCCGTGGCAGGTTGCTGGAGCCAGCAAGCAGCCTCCTCCACCTGGAACTTCCCCACCTGACCATCAACATGACGAAGCTACGTCTGTGAAACGTGAGTTTGTTCTTCAAGGTTTCTGCCTTATTACACTGCACATGATCATTCACTTCCCAAAGCAGAAGACATGTTTTTAATTCCAGTTTTTGATGTTAGTTGATTGTTTTGTAAAATCTTGCAGGGTGTAAAACGTTTTAAAAAAGGTAATCCATTTTAAGGAATAATTAGTCATGTATTCTTTTAAATGTAAAAATAAATGTGTACTTGTTGGTGCATTTAAAGATGCTCTGACATCCAAGACTTGAGTTACCTTCTGTGCAGCTACCATTTGCATGTGAGAAAGTTACACTGTTCCTCTCACATCATTAACATTTGCTTATTTTTGTTTCAGTTTAATTCAGTTTATTTATATAGCACCAAATCACAACAGAAGTTATCTCAAGGCACTTTACAGTGTTTAAGGTCTTACAGAATATAACTATATACAGAATAATGTAGAAAACCCAACAGTCCTACTTGAGCAAGCACTAGGCAACAGTGGAAAAGTTAACAACATGCAATGATGGCATGATAGTGGACAGAGAGAGAGAGAGAGAAGAAGAGGAGAGGAGCTCAGTGTATCAGGAAGGTCCCCCAGCAGACTAAATCTATAGCAGCA
>JAUMHL010000017.1:18878166-18943082 GCA_032362345.1 Sandelia bainsii
TAGGAGAAATATGATCTCTCTTGCTAATTCCAGTCAGAACTCTGGCTGCAGCATTCTGGATTAACTGGAGGCTTTTTCTTTGAGACAGGATGTTTCTAATTTTAGAAATATTTATCAGGTGGAAGGAGTAAGTTGAATATTTTTGTTATGTAAGAGTGGGGTCTTTAAAAAGTATGAAAAGGTAATAAATCACATTAGAAAAAAATTAAGGCAATTAACAGGTATTAAACACCATTTCATGAGATATTCTTTTTTTTTTTTTCAAAATATGAGTTGTCCGTGTTTAAAAGTTAATCTGCTCAAGTTCATGTAACTTTATGTAAATATGGGATTAGAGTCGCTGTCTGTGATGCTGACGTCATGCGGTGGTCGCACGTCGTCTCACACAGTTTGCGCGCTGAAACACGCACTGGCTGCTGCTTACGCTCAGAAAACCAAAGAACATCGTCGTCATGGGTGAGTGCAAACCCGCAGACAAGCGGTTTAAAGACAGGCTCATGTTTGTAAAAACACAAAATTATCACCTGGATGGAGGTAAACGCTCTCCTGCACTCGTCATAACTCAGGAATGCGGGACGTGGAGACCACTTATCCATAGGGTCGTTCCGGATGGGCGGGGGGGCGGATAAAAGTCGCTTTTAGTCAGACAGTTTCTAACTTTTCTGGCAGCCTTCAAACTACCATTTTTAAACAACGCACATATTTTTGTTGCGTTTCAGGTGGCCGACGCGCGCACGAGCAGAGGAGAATAAACGCGCGACCATGCAGAGACAGAAATGACAAAAGAGAAATAACATCAGGCTGTTTAGTTAATTTAATAAAAGAACAAGGTACAGACCTGTTCCATAGGACAGTAAATCTTCTATGACCACCTACCCTACCATTATATACCTTATATTATTATATCCATATATTATTATATCATTATATAAGAGGACACCATTGGTGACTTTAACAAGTGCTGTTTCTGTACTATGATGTACTCTAAAGTCTGACTGGAACTCTTCATACAGATTCCTCCTGGTCACCTCTCCTGTTAATCCTTCTCTTTGCCATCTTCCTCGTCTCTCTCTCCTCAGCTCTTCAGAGACACTGGGAGACGTCTCCTGCCTGCAGTACCTACCCCGAGCCACCAGGGAGCAGCACAGCTTTTGACTTCTCTGTGATGTCCTACAACATCCTGTCTCAGGAGCTGCTGCAGGACAACGCCTACTTGTATAGACACTGTAACCCCAGCGTCCTGCCGTGGGAGTACAGGCTGCCCAATCTGCTGGCTGAGATCCAGCAACACGACGCTGATGTGAGTGGATCAGACACAATTCAGTAAATGGTTGAGAGATTACAGAGACTTGCTGCTTATCCAGGCTGCAGAGAACAGCACTAGAGCGTTAATGAGGTCCAAAAAGTCTGGCTTACAGTCAGTGTTCTTGAGGTAGTTCTTCCATCAAACTGGGAAAACAGTTTCTTTACTTGGTTTTGTGGATGCAGGCGTTGTCATTTTGAAACAGGAAACACAAACAGTTGAGACAAAAATGAAAGAACGTTGCATTAAGATTTCATTGTACATGATTGTCCTCATACTTTTGGCCACATAGCAAAGCTGAAACATTCTCATATTTTACCTTCGTCTTTGGCCACAACTTAATTTGATGGACTCTTATTTTTTTTCTAGATCCTGTGTCTTCAAGAAGTCCAGAAGGACCACTATGAAAACCAGATCAAACCGTCTCTACAGGCACTAGGTAGTGTGTGTGTGTCTACCACCAACATATTTACAATACACAAATCATTGCAGTAAATGTGCTTTTATTGTGAATCAACTGTAAACTTTATAATACACGTTCATTTATCATGCACATGCTCGTACATGTCTCTGTTCAGGTTACCACTGTGAGTTTAAGAAGCGAACAGGAGAAAAACCAGACGGCTGTGCCGTCATCTTCAAGTCATCCCGCCTCTCCCTCCTTTCCTCTAATCCTGTTGAGTTTTTCCGGCCCGGCGACGCCGTCCTCGACCGGGATAATGTGGGACTGGTTGTCTTGCTGCGGCCTAATGACGCCGCGGCTCAGTTGGATCCTTCTGCCTTTATCTGTGTTGCCAACACTCACCTTCTCTACAATCCCCGCCGCGGCGACGTCAAACTGTCCCAGCTCGCCATCCTGTTGGCCGAGATCAGCCGCTTGTCCCACCTGCCGGATGGGACGACCAATCCGGTGGTGCTGTGTGGGGATTTTAACTCGACACCCTGGAGTCCGCTGTACAGTTTCCTGACTACGGGCTGCCTGGAGTATGGAGGACTTCCGATGGGCACGGTGAGACCCACACATGACCCCACATCGATGTTTTCTGTTTTTAGTGGTTGTAAAGTGAATCATTTTGGATTTTTTTACTGTCTGTTAGATAAAATTAGCATAATGTTAATGTACGTAATATGTAAATGAAAATAATGAAGTGTCAAGCTCTGTCACTAGTTTAGACACCATGAGGTGACACTAACTTATCTATGTGTGGGCACACAGGTGTCTGGACAGGAGAACCCCCCCAGAGGTCAGCGTCTCCTTACGCCTCCAATCTGGTCTGGGAGTTTGGGAATCAACCATCAGTGTCAGTATGAGAAGAAACCTGTAGCAGAATCCTCCCCTGTCAGCCCCAGAGGTAACTTACTGTGCTTTAATGAAGCTTCTCAGTTATTTGGTTTTTGAATTATAATAGTTGTGTTTTTTTCCTTCTTTAACATCAGAGTTTTTTGCTGAGGCCAAAACTGTCTCAGATTTGTACTTGTGAGTTAATTAACATCCAAATGAATGTGAGAGAAATAGACTTGTTGTAAAGTTCTTCTGAGACCAGGTTGGGTTTGAGGACTGGTTCAGACAAACGTAGTTTATTCTCTTGAACCTCGTCACTTACTGACGTCATCTTTCTCTCTCTCTCTCAGCCGTAGAAGGAGCGATCTCTAATCTGACTGTGGAAGATCTCGCTACCAAAGCTGCTGCTGCTGTTTTTAACAGGTAACAAGTCTCATGTCCTCGTTTGTGACCCTGCTGTCAAACACAGGTTCCCAGTTATCAGTTGATGCCGACTGCACTCGCACCTGTTGTTACATGTTACAAAAACAGTGCATCAGTAACTTCACAGTGAAGGTTAACACACTCTGGCTGTGTGTGTGTGTGTGTGTGTGTGTGTCTTTCTTTAGAACCAAGATTGAGCACAGCCTGAAGCTGCAGTCGTCCTACCAGCACCACCTGATGCCTGATGGGAGACCTGAGATCACCACCTATCACTCCCGCACAGCCATGACGGTGGATTACATCCTGTTCACTCCTGGTACTCACACACACACACAGAAATATTTCCTCACTAGCATTTCATCACTGCTGATGCTAGTGTTGATACACAAGTTTAGCTTCCAGAAACAGAAACCAGCTTTTTTTTGATGGTGTAATTTCTTCCACACACATTTAAATTTAGTTTAATGAAAACTTTTCGATGTATCTGTGATTAAAAGAAAATAGCTTATCTGACCCAAACTAGAGAAACAAGAGCAATAATCTATATGTGTAATGAGTATTTACACCTAGTTGCTGATGAGGTGTGATGCCCACATTTCTTCAGTCTCCTACGTCGTTCTCTCCTCTTGACTGTTTTCTTTGTTCCCCTCTTTCTCTTCCTCTATATTCCCACCCTATGATTTCCCTCTATCTTCCTCTCTCAAAGAACTGATCACCCCTCCTTCATTTCCTGGTGTCCGGGGCCTCCAGCTGTTGGGCAGGCTGTCATTGGTCGGCCAGTCGGAGCTGGAGGAAGTTCGCGGCCTGCCCAACGAGCATCACTCGTCTGACCACCTCCCTCTCCTCGCTCGCTTCCGCTTTCGGCACTGACCCCGGGGTCACGGGACGTCTGATCCAAGCAGCTCTCACCTAAAGTGCAAACAGTGCAGCTCAGGGGAGATGGAAGAGTTTTAACATGCGTCTTCAACAAATTACAAACAAAACAATGAAAATTCAGTTCATGAAAGAGGATTGAAGTCATTTTGAGGTTCTTATCTGCAGTAAACAAACCCTCTTTTAGCTTTGACGTTCATGGTGAAATTTAAGCGACTTAAATAACAAAACGAGAACAAAATATAAAGTACTTTCAAATATTTGTATTTAATCTTTTTCAAAGGCTACACACACTGAATCATGTAGCAGTTTTTGACATTTTATAGTTAAAGGACAGGTTCTCAACTTTTCTGGTCTGTCTTAACACAACCAGGTGCCCATGTGAAGGTTTTCCTTGCTGTGATCATTCTTCCTGTTCACACTGGCCACGAAGAAATAAACCTTCCTGAAGCCTTTTCAGTGCTTGTTCTGTGCAAAAATCTTTTTTTTAATATGTCTAAAGCTGATTAAATTACATGGAAATCTTCTGATTACAGCAGGTAAAACCTATTTCAGTGTTCACCTGAGCACCTGTTTGAACCTGTGCTTTAAGTGTCCTGAGGGTTTGTTTAAACCACTTGGGAACAGTTCGGTTAATCGAAGACGTTTAGCAGCCTTATTAGCAACCAAAACTGTAGTGCTTTTATTTTCTTGATATTCTTTCTGACTAATAATTGATGGTTGTGATGAACAGTCAGATTGTTTGACAGATTTTGAAAAGATCACCTGTATGGGCAGCGTTTAATTCACACAGTCTTTTCTCGTCGGCCTGAAAATAACTTTTGACTTGAAACTTTGAAATTCTAATGTAAAGATTTTACATTTTTTTTATATTTTCTGTCAGGATTAATTTATGAAGCACTGTGTTTTAAGTCTGAATTTTTTAAAACCTGATCAGTTACACTTAAAAATAAAGTGCTGCTGATGAGCCAGTTTTGTGTCGTCTTAAAATACAGTTTTATGGAAAAGTAAAGGTTTGGAAAAGTTCTGTTTAAAAATCCTTCAGAAAAAATATACATAAAGTTTTGAACAGTTACCTCAGTACAAACATTTTATTTATTTGATTTTAGATTAAATCAAACATGTACAGTTTGTTTTCACATGTGATCATATCTGATGAGAAATACGTGGAATTAATTGATAATATTACTTTGCATGTACAAAGAGAGAAAGAAAAGATTGAAGTTTCAAATGTGCTCATCTCATAGAAATCTTGTAGTAATGTCAGACTTGTACATAACCAGTAATGAACGAGAGCAGATATATTTTTGTAGTTTTTGGAAAGATGAAACCAGTTTTGGTCTGTTTACAATTTGTAAATAAAGGACTTGAGTTTTTCCATGTGGCTGCTGTTGGTTTAATGGTGTCGACAGTCTTCATTTGTACAGTGTCGATTCTGTGCAGACTGTCGGCTTTAATACTGGATGAACTGTGTAGGAACTGGATAAAAACTGTTGCAATGGAAATGTAAACTGTACACGTGCCGTTTAAACATGCTGGTTTGTCTCCCGGTGTGTGTGATGGAGGACTTTGGCTGCAAGATCTTCTCTGCAGTATATTTTCACATTTGTGCCAACTGCAGTTGGCTTGTTTTCCTCGTCCATGTGTCATTGGGGAAAAAGCTGTTTTGTTTCTGCTGTTTGTTCTCTTCAGCCTGACGGTGTTTGCTGTGTGTGTGTGTGTGTGTGTGATGGTGACGGTGATGGTTGCACCATTCACCTCAGCTCCCCTCACAAACACTGTACTCAGGACTCAGATCTCTTAGTATTCTGTGCATCACTGTGCTCTGCAGCAGGACGCTCGGCCGGATCTCAACTGTCTTCTCAGGCCTCCTTATGTTTGTGTTTACTGTACGGCAGAGCCCAGTGGGGCCGGGTTTCAAAACCTCTGTTAGTGTCATTAATAACTGGCCACTTAAGTCTAATAAAGCGGACGTGCAAAATCTGTGATCCTGAGAGACAGAGATACTTCATATCAATAAAACAAAACTAAATGTGCTTTAGTAGGAATATGAGGTATTTTCTATTAATGGCACTTTTTACTACTTCTTACCTATAAAATGTAAATTTTCAAGTATCAAACTTTTTTATAGTATACACCTGTAGTACACATGAATTAATTGGATCAATAGACGTGATGAAATGATAAATATTTCAAGCTTGGTAAATGGGAAGATCTGCTGATTTTCCATAAATTTGGGATTTGGACCGTTAGACAAAACGCACATTGTGACAGTTTCATTTTGGGCTGTAGCTGATCGAGGCAACATTTCTCACAGTTTTCTCAATACTTACCAAACCAAACCATCGACACATTCTTCAGGAAAATAATAACAGATTAATCCAGAATTTAAAAAAAAATCAATAGTTGCAGTCTTCTACAGAACAGTTCCTCTTTTTCCAACTGTGCTGGAGTGTTTTCAGTTTTACACCAACTTAGGAAGGATACTGTGGAAGATTTCAGCTTTTTCCAGCTTCTTCCTCAGCAGATTGGAGTTGCTCAGTTGTTAAGGAAATAGCTTGTAACCTAAATGTAGCAGAGCTTAGTGTTACAGCTATTTACTGTGTTAAGTGTGTACACATCCTGCTCTGTATTGTCATTTTTGGCTTCACCAAATGAATATTTTTTGCTGTTTTGGATGTTTCTCACCTGTTCAGCTGGTGTCTGATCCTCTGCAGTGGTTTTACTGCAGGAAATCAACAGTTTTCAGTGCGGTGGAACTTAGCAGCAGTTTAGTTTCCGAGCACTAGGTGGCAGCAGTGGACTGTAATGGTTCAGCACAGATGTCACCACCTGTGTTTCTTCTCTGCTCCCTGGATGTTATTTCAGGTTCCTGTGCAGCTCCTCCTGTTACTGTTTCTATAATAATGTTTCCTCTCTGTCAGCGTTTCACCAACAGACGCCTCAGGTGTAGAAACTGGTTCATAGCACTGTGCAGTGCATCATTATGTACACAAAGTGTTTTTGTTCTCCCGGTAACTTTGTTGAGAGGGTGAGACGACTGTGCTGACAGGAACATCTGTAGGTACAAAAGTACACAGGTTGAGCACAGCACTTACAAAAAGTATTCACCCTTTTTGTAAGTTTTAAATTATTTTACTAACTGTGTGACTTCTTTAACCAGCTGGCTGCACCATGAAATATTCATGCAATCACTTATTTTTAGTTTAGTATTTTTAATGAATTAATATTACATTTTATTAAGCTGTTAAAATACTTTTCTATATTTTTTGTGAAAAAAGCCAAAATTAAATCGACAGTGATTCAATGTTGTAAAAAAATCAAAGGTGAAAGATTAAAAGGGTGGGTGATACTTTTTATTGCCACTGTAACTGGAGTTAGTTACTTTCAGCCTTTGGGAGTTTGTTGTGATCAAGTTGAACTGAAAAATACCTTTGATTTGGACATGATTTATGTCATAGGTGGAGAAAATTATAACCAACAAAATGGATCAAAATCACCTCATCAGTATGGTCACCAGCTTAATCCTCACAATAGAGATGGAGGTGGAGGTGCTGCTCACACACAGATACACACACACCCCTTACATCATCATAAGTCAGTGACAGAAACTTGCACACACAGCAAGGTGAGCCCCCTCTGTCTTCTAATCCCGGAGCTGCTGCAGAGATGAGAATTGAAGGATTATTTCTATAAATCTGCTGCCACCATGCGCTTCTCTGACACACACACACACACACAGTCGTATCTGCACTGGAACGTAAGCTGATTACTTTATCAGAAGCCAGGCTGTAGTGTGGTGTATAAAGCAAAAGAGGAATAACATTTTTGAAATCGTTCTTGAGCTGTGTGGCTCTAACTCTCTAATGCACTGGCTGATCAAAATGAACAGTTCATCTCATCATGAGCCCCTAACAAACTCCTACTTTGCAAAAAAAAAAAAGTAGCTACAGCCATCAGATAAATGTAGTATAGTAAGAAAAACTACAACTTAAGTATCATTATTTGAAAAATGCATGTTGTATCTATAATCAGTCGATACCATGTGTCCCTCACTCGTCCATGTAAGTCAGTAAAAGTAGACACAGAGTTACAAACATAGATCTTTTATTAAAGAACACATGCTGCTGCTACAGCTGCTGTCAGATAGTGATGCTGTAACAGTAGGAGAGTGACAATAACAATATTGACCGAGGGAGGGAGTCACATTGTCTCCTACTGTTGATCTCCACAGGAATACAAAACCACACCGTGTTCTCACACAGGAAAGTCGCACAAATCAACAGCACCCCACAAAAATAAAATGATAAGCAAGTAAGCCAGTCGTCAGGGATCTGTGCTGTCTGGACTCTTCATCAGTCTGAATACTGTTAACAGGGCTTTGATTAGCACAGAGCACGTCTGTCTGATTAACACTGCTGAGGCACTGGAAACTCTGCATGGATGCTTTTCTAAAACACAGTTTCTAATATAGTTTGGATTTGTTGCTCTGACTTTGGTTTCACTTTTTCTGTCAGCAGTTGCTTTTTTTTGGCCAGCAAAAATGTCTCATTCTTAATTTTCCTATCATAAGCAACAGGGCACTTCTGAATTTCATGAATTAGTGTTAATTAGTGTCGTGGTGGTGATCGAGTCGTCCAGTGTGTAACGTTTTTAAAAGATAACAGAACAGGCAGCAGAATTTCTGCCTTAATCAAAAAACATTGTTGGAAATCGTCAAATCACATTTATATCCAGATGTTAGATTTTGCCAAATAATTTACCAATTTTTGATCAGACTACAGCACGTTTTACAGTACAGTGAGTTTAGGACTAATGTGGATTTGAGAAACGTTTTATCAGCACTTTGGAGACAAATCAAAGGCCTTCAGAAAAACACCTGCTACAAGGTGTCTTTTATTTTTTAACAAACGCTTCTCATTCAGAATCCTTGTGTACAATCAATGAACCAAACCCAAATGTCCTGATGAAACGAGAACACAAAAACAAAAGAAAACATTCATTAAGAAACTGTTGAGCACAGAAACAGAATTCAGTTGCTACATCAAGTTTTTTTTTTTTGTCTTCATCTCTGGTAACACAGGTCACAGTTTGTGTGTCCCTGGAGCACAGTTGTGTAGTTTGTCATTGTTGTTGGGTAAAATCCAGCGAACTGCAGTTGTGATGTTAGTCTTTGTGAAATGCGAGAACTTTTAGGCCCCTTGGTAACTTTTCAATCTGCATTTGTACATTTGTTGTCGTGCTGGTCACTCCTGGAAAAATATTCTCCGAGTTCTCCTCAAAGCAAAGCAGCTCTGTGCTTTTTTAAAACGCTAACAAACATGAAGCCTTTAGAAAGTATCAACACAGAACCTTCAGTAGAAATATGAACACGTTGAGCTGGTTGGTTTGTGCCAGAGCTGTGGTACGGTCGGCTGCCGGCCAAACATCAGGAATATGTAAAAATATTCAGCTTTTTCTCACAGCACCTTGAATCAGTGATAATGTCTGAGGCTGGATCTGCGCAGAGACGAAGCTGTGAGGATTTGTGGTTAAAAACCTACTGAAAGGTCCTGATTCTACTTGGCGAGTAGCCACAGACACCTTCCTCCTCCATCGCTTGAACCGTGGAAGACTAAGATTTTAGTTTTTGACGTTGCCTGCTCTCTAACACAGTGAGTGCATAATAATATAAATGTTCGTAGTTCTCAATTGGCAGAAAAACACGGAAACATACAACAAAAAGTGAGAAAACAGTCAAGTGATAATACTCGAGATACAATCTGAACAAAGACCCCGACAGTCCTCCTGCTGATTTATGACCAGGCTGTTTGTGCTTTTCCCAAATTGTACACAAACACAAAGATAATCTTTGATCCATAACTTATAACAGTTACAGTATAATATGTTAGAGTTGCACCAGGCACTTATCATGTGAGTTAAAATCATTAAAGTCACATGATCCCATTCTTGTTAAAAGGTTTACATGCCATTTGAAAATAGCATTGTTTTCATTGTCTGCTTGCTAACAGTCATCTTCACGGCCTCTATTGGTGAATCGCTACACTTTTTTAGCATGTTACTGCCACCAACAGTTCTTTGTGGCAGAAGTTGATATATGAACATATACTGCAGCGCTACTACATGATTTCTGGGTGATTCCATCCTTCCAGGATGTTCAGCTTAGTTCTAATCTCTGTGTCACTTTTGTTAGTGACTATTAAAAGTTGCCTGGTGTAGCTTTACTGAACTTTATCTGCAGGAGTCGGACAATCGTATCAGTTCACTTCCAAGTAGTGAATTTAAATGCATTTAGTCTGAATGAAAACCCTGAATTTCTTCTGCCACCCTGAAGATGGCTTTTAAGAAGCATCCAACCCCTCAAATGTGGGAATAGAACTGGTCACAGATCAGCAGTGGAGGACTGTGTTTGTAGAACTGATTTACGTAGGTCTCAGTCTGCAGATGGAATAAAGAAGAGGAAATGTAGATGTTTTGTGAAGTACACACACAGTAAGTTTAGTATGTCTAACAGCATGTGTTGAAGATCTGTTTTGAACTCAGGTTCCTGTTTTGTGTGACTTCCTCTCTGGCTTTGATATGTGATTTTCTGCTGCGTGTATTTGTTCCGTCATTGTGAGCGTTTGTATCAGCGTGGGTGACATCAACGGTGGACGAGCGACGTGAGATTTCAAGCTTCTGAGCTGTGATGCATCAAAGGTCTCCACAGGAGAATCCTGAACCCAATCAAACTTGACTGAGTTTTTGGATAATCCTTATGATACATTACAGTTCCTCCCTAAAATCAGATTTAGACACAGTTTGTTTTTCTGAATTTTCTTATAATAGTGGATACTCTAAGGTTTAAAGTCAGGTTTACTTGTGACTGCTCATCACTGGTTCAGCCTCAGAGATTAGTGACTGAAATCTTCCAGACTGTTTCATTTGAAGGATGTTTAGACACTGGAGAAAGTCAAAGTATCCAGTATAACACGGGAAAAAAATGATGTAGAATATCAGCAAGTGCTTTTCTGTCTTCATATGTAGCATAAAATACTGTGACCATTAAGTTCTTGTCTAACACTGTGTCTATATCTGAGGTTGAGTCCTTCCGTTTTGCTGCTTGCTCAGGTGTTTCTTTCTCGTGTTCAGATCACTTGGATGGAAACAGAGCAATGGATATGTATTCACTTATGTGTCAACAGAGGGCAGAGGAAAATAAGAGAGAGAGAGAGATATGAAGGGAGGGGGGACAGAAGGTTTGCCGCAGTGCTCTAATGATCATTCTCTGATGTTCTGCAGAGAACCCTCTCTCTGTATCACTCCCTCGCTTCTCACTCTTTACCACCTCTCATCATCCTCTCCTTTATGCTCACTATTCCTCTCTGTCTGTGCATCTTTGATGTCCCGACGTACTCCCCCTGCATAGAACGTCTTTATTCTAAACTCCTCTGCTCTGATCAATACATCCTGCATGTAGAAGTCTACTTATTGAAACTGCTGATGGTTTGGGAAAGTCAAAGTTTGTCTATAACATAGCTGTGGTAGTTGAGCAGGTATGTGAGACGAAAGAATCTCTTGCTTTGTCTCCGTGTAGCCTTCATGCCCTAAAGTGCCTAAATTCTCTGCTATGTAATTGTGCTATTAAAGTGGAATTATACCAATGTTTCATTTTACAAAACCACCAGTAATTAAATCTTGTAGTTAGTTGTGTTTTGTACTTGTGATTCTTCCAACATGGCAACTTGTCCTTTCAATACCTGCACATATTTGTCTAGACAAATCTACTTTTTCTTCTCTTACTTCCTGTTATGTGTCTGATGATCAATGAAGGGTCATGGAAATACTTAGCTACCTCTGTTGATAGAACATGATGGCTCTGAACTTCTTAACGCCAGTTAATTGAAATGTAGGAAATCTAGAACTACTTGTGTGCTTTTCCTCTGTCAGAGAGCCCTACAGCTACATGACTGAAATGTATTGGTGTCCAAAAAAAGCAGCTACTCTGTGGTATTGACAAATGTTGGCAAAGATCTGTTGCTACTAAACAAGTAAATCCATCTATCCAGCTTCAGGTATGAAAACAAGATCAAATGTCACTTTCCATCTGCGTCTCTGAGTTCTTCCTGTTCGAGCTGAGAAAAGCTCTTGCAACATCTTGTCTGTGTCAAATCCAACAGAGTTGCTCTACATGCGAGTGATTCTTCTAAAAACGCTGTTTTCGGGCAGAGATGTGTGGGTCAGGGTGGGTGTAATGTGTGGACGGACGCGGGACCGCTGAAGATGTTTCGGAGGTGAAGGGAGGGGATCAGATGCGGATCTGGTAGCCGTCGTTGAGAGTGCTGAGCTCTGGAGGTTTCCTCTCCACAGAGGCGGGCCTGAAAGACAGCAGATAATCATACTGATCATACACTGCTTACTCAGAGGATGAACTCGGACAAATCAAATCTAAAATCAGATTTAGGCCACTTTCATATGTGGTCCTAGATTTATACCTGATCTCACAGTGCAAGAACTATCAGAACGCTCAGTTTCGTATTTTTTGGATCTTAAACTGGAATATCATAACCAAGTAGTTTTTGAGGAAATTGTGTACTTTGTTTTTTCCACTAATGATGCTGATCTTGTTATTTTAGGCACTTAACTCACATGTCAGTTACATCTGCTCATGCGTGGCAGGGCCTTGTAACGTGAACATAGTTGAATTGTGCTGACAACGTCCATAATGTTACAGTTTGACTAAAAGCACAAACTTCGACTGTCCCCACACTAAAGAGCAACTAGACGTTTTCCTCCTAACTTCTAGAGAAATCCTCATCCCAATTTTAAATTGGTAGAAGAAAAAACAAAAATCAGTAGACACAAGGACAGACAGATATACCCATTGCTCATACAACCTATTACCTGGTTATTACTTGATAATTACTTCATAAAAGTTTTATTATATAATTACCCAGTTACTTTGTTATTATGCAAATATTACCAAACCATTACTCCCTGTCTTACCTGTTATTACCATGGCATTACCCTACCTGTTACCCTGTTATTACCGAACTGTAAACTACAGTGATACCCTTGTACCTATTGACAAAATTAATAAATTTAGTCTGATGTAGGTTTAAAAAAATCAGTTCAGCAAACCTGGCAAGGTGCAATTAGTAGATTTGGATTTAAACTGAAAGATTCGAGCTCGCTAACACCTTAAAAAGCAAAAATAAATGAAATATATATTTGTAATATATAGAAACGTTTTTAAAGAAGAGTCTGTAACAGACATGAAGAGGATGGAAAATGAAGTCATTTCACACTAAGAGTTTCTAAAAGTCAAAACAGTCTTCAGATTTAATCTCTGTTCAGTGCTCTGCCACTTTGCCTCACTCACTCGCTCCTCTAATGTCATGTCCTCACTCTCTTTATCCACTCTTATTTTTGACAGCGATTCCTGCTTCGAATGAGGCTCTCAAACTCTCTCTGGATGCATTAAGAAGTGTTACTTGTTAAAGCCAATCTGAAGAGTTGACAGCCTCTTTTCTTTTATTCCAACAGTTTGTTCTGTCCACCTGCTGATCGTCTTTCCTTCTCTCCTCGTTGTTATTCTTCTCATTATCAGTTCTAATTCTTTGCCTTCTTTTGTTTCATATCGTCCTCTATCGGCCATCTCCACGCAGTACACTAAAAACAAACTGAAAATTCAGGTGGAAAATGATCGTAATTATTTCAATTTATATGAAGACACTTTATATTTTAAATAGATTTTTTTATGCGTTGTGTTTTCTTGTGTACAGCACCTGGTGCAGCTGAAGTGTTGGCCCTCTGGCAGCACATTATTACACTGTCTCTGCTGGAGTCGCCCGTTTGAAGTAGCAACATGTTAAGTGCTCCCTTGATAACAGTAATAGCTTTTTAAGCACCACGTTCAAGTGGACTAAAGAGCTAATGTGTCGTTCTGCTGTTCTTCAGATGGTTTAAACGGTTTCTCTGAACAAAGGAGCTTTAAGAAGATTAAAAAAGAAAAATAGATTGAACCCTGAAGGCAACACAAGCAGATTTACGTTTTCACGATGTGCATCTCATTATCTCCTCTGAAAGAAAAGGTTATTTCTAGAGAAGAGGAGGCTTCTGTTGATGTGCAGGCACTGAACCCTCAACAGTTTTTTTATCTATACAGATGATTTTTTCAACTAAATTTATATTGTGTGTAAATATTTTGGCCAAATATATTGCATTTCATCGGTTTGGATTTCAAAGTTTGGTTCAGCTGAATCCTCTGTCTCCTCCCCAATCATGACAACGCAGATTGTGTTTAACTTGATGGGAATGTTTGCGGCGTTAAATTCAGTATCTACCCCCAGCAACCACACATGCAGTGTTTGTAGTGTTTTTGGTTTAAAGTGGCTCTGACTGATGAACTGAGTCTTTAAGAAATGTCAGAGAAATTCTTCTGGTTCTGAGTAAAGACCACTAATGTAAACTCATTTAAAGTTCTATATTAATACAACATCAACCTTTGCAAAAACTACAACAGTTTAAGGCAGCAGGTTTTCATACAGTTTTTAGTGAAATTAACACATTTGTCTGTATTTTTATATTGTGTCTTAATGTTTTTATTTGTAATGAACAGCACTTTGAATTGTGTTGTTGAACGGTGCCGTACAAATAAATCTGCCTTGCCTGGGAGAATTCTACAGCTGTCCTATTAAGCAGAGCAGCAGGGTCTTTTGCCACATTCTTCTGTTTTAGAGATTTTCATTACTAAATACTTGGGGGGGCATGTTGGTTTAATGCAGTGAGCAGGTCCATAATGAGGCTGTGATGTAAAACTCAATTATTTGACTAAACTAATTAGTTAAGTGCCTAAAAGACAAAAACTGATAGTTCTCCCTTTTTTTACCTCCTGTTTGGAAACCCTGTGAATATTTGAACTATTCCTGATATTTCATAATTTATAAAAAAGGAATATAATTTTAAATGTGAAGTTTGACAGTTAATATTACAGCAATTACATGAAACATTTCATATTTTTATAGCCAAACTGCATTTGGTGTTTGATCTATTGTCTTGTATAATCTAATAATTGCTTATGTTGATACGATATTACTGAAATAGTTTAAATAGAATTTTTTTTGTTTTTGTCTCATATTGCCACGTCAAATGGCAAAAGCAGGAATGTCAGTAATTGTGTTGCAGTGTGTTGTGTGTGTGTTTGTGGTACTTTGCAGTATAGTTGGGCTGCAGCTGCTGTCCAAGTCAGATTGTGTTACATCCCACCACGCAGCTGCCAGCGCACACAAACACACTCATCATTCTGCATGTGCGTGTGTCAAGATTCCCTGCCATTGGATTGAAGTAGTGAGTCACCCTGTTTTTAAAGATCTGCTAACACCAAAGGAATTTCATCCAGCAGGGTTTCAAGGGTGAGTTTAAAGCTGTTTTCACATATGAACTCCAAACATTCCGTGCGTTTACCTGCACTCAAGTAACCAGGTTACTCAGAGAAACCAGGTTTCTTGGGTAATTGGGGAACGTGTGTACATGCACTTTAGTAACCAGGTGACCGGAAACCTGTGTATATCTGCAGCAAATGACGAGGGACGCCGCCTTGTTTTTAAATCAAGTCCACACAAAATCTGACTAAAACTGAAACTAACACAAAGTGTCATGTAGACCTCTAGATAAATCACTTTTCACCATGTATGTATTTGCGCTGTAAAAAGGAGCACAGTGTCAGTCACCTCCCCACTGACTCAGACATTTGTGTTCTCACATACAGCTCCTTTGGTAAATGTCTAAAGACATTCTGGGTGCCAGTTCATGTCTGTAAACAGCTTAACACACTTTCTCACCTGAGACTCTGTTATGAATACATAATACTACATTAATGTACAGATGCCACCTAATTTAGTCTTTGTAATTGATGAGATTTGCTCCAAACTAAGACAATAGTCTGGAATAGAAAAAGTTTAAATAAGGTGTAAAACCTATTTTAAGACCTTTAAACATGAAAAATCTATTTAAAACAATGATCATATACAGTATCTTCATATCTTCACGACTGTATTAATGCAAATTAAAAAGCCGCACCTTACAAATCAAACAAGATCTTTAATTATTATGATCAATATATGTTTGATGGCCATATAAAGACATTTAAAAGCAGAGTCTCACACAGGAAGAGAGGCACTCTGCTGTTGAGTGTTACACACACACACATCGCAAAGACAACGCCTAGTGTCATCTGAACAGAACAAGGACTCGTCTGCCTGGTGGTAATGCTGAGCTGTCGGCAACAAAGACGCATGAGCACAAGCTCTTCAGTGTCAGCTGTAGGTTGAGATTAGCGCCTGTGAGTAGCTGTGTTGCGGTTTGTCAAGCACCACAGACACACACGCGCGCACACAATTGGGTTGGTACCATCAAAATGTCAGAACGATGTATTTCTTGGAGGCAAATTTTAACGTGACGCACCGACACACACAAATGCATCATATTCAGTCTAAATTCTCCTTGACCTAAAGCACAGAGCCATGAATAGAGGGAGGGAGATAAGAGGAGGAAGTACCACACAAAGGGTGCTAAATACCAACAGCCACCATTCAAAATGCTGCCAAGTTAGGAAACGTTTGAGTCTAAAAGTCTCATCAGCTGCTGTAATAGTGAAAATGGACCACGACACAATCTCCTGCAAATTTCCTGTCCCGAGGCACAAACTAGACAAGCGATGGAAAACACTTACGATTTGTCTCTGCGGTGTGTGAAGCGCCGCTGGGGGCTGCTCTGTCGTCGCCGTGGTGATAAGGATTTCCCCCGGCTTCGCTCCTTGATTGGCGACTGGGCACTGGATGATTTCAGTATCTTAAAAAAAAGAAGGAAAACACACCAATCAACAACAGTCTATACAATTGCTTTAGTGCCATTTTACATTTAGATCTGTTTAATTCAGTGTTTTAACATGAACAACGAGTTACGCAGCTCTAAAGGACTTTTAGTCTCTTTTAGCTCTTTGTTTTGGTTTTACGATAATTTACTGCATTGTTCAGGGAATTGAGCACTAAAATCAAACTCTGTTTAATAAACCCACTGAAAGCCATCTGCACAGCACAGAACAACAGACAAAGTTCCATAATATTTGACTTGTGAACAGAAAACACGACTACAAATGAATACTACTCTTGCTGTGTCTGTCTGTATCTACAGTATATGCGAGTTTGGAACTTTTTTCTGCCCATTCTTGGACAACATGATCCTTCTCACTTAGTTCTTGAGTTATTTTTTCAATTACTGACTAATTGCATAGTCTAAACTGTCTTAAACTGCTTTTCCAATAGTCCAATAAAAAAGCTGTTCAGTTTACAACCATAGAACAGATTGTCCATTAACAGATGGTTAATGGACAAGAATGTCATTACACACAGTCGCTTCACACACACAACGTCTGCATTAAAAATGAAAGCAAAACAGGATCTTTTTTCTAACCCTAACCTCAGTACTTTTCTTGCCTAAACCCAACCTCACGGGGGACTTTGGTCTCAAACTCGGGTCTCCTGCATGTCAGTCATGCACAGCAAACGCCTGCCATCCTCCCCAACCACTTCCTTGCAAATCTCTGTGCATTAATAAATGTAACGCATCATTCATCCACAAAAATAAGTTTCAGTACAACGTGACAATTACGTTCTACAAAAACGTAATCGGGATTGCAGTTTAGTTGTATACGAACGTAATTTTTGGGAGACAGGGTTGCTACTACACATTAAATGATTTCAGTATTACTGTTACACACCAACAAACCAATCTGCCACAAACTTCACAATATCATTCACCCTGTGAAAATGGTTTAACATAGCAAGGACACATGCTGGTTTTCCATTTACACCCTGCTTCACAGTGCCAAAGAACAACTGAACTCCTTCTGGCGTTTCAGTGTTCGGGAGCTACGCTAGAATTAATGGCGACAGCCACTGCCGCTAATTCAGCTTTGGGGGGAGAAAGTGCACACAGGATAAATGGGGCTCCAAAACCAATCCAGCTGTCTACATGCATGTGTGTCTGACAGTTTTATATTTTTAATCTAAAAAAAAAATAAAAAATACTGCAGTGACGGATGAATCATGCAGATGAAACATTTACAAATGAGCCATTGTGTCTGTTTGTGTGTGTGTTAAACAAAAATGTGAAGCCGTCATTAAGAAGTCAGTGGGAGAAGAAAAGAATGAACATCGATGTGCATGATTTTCCAGAAAAACAAAAAGATGATATTTCACAGCTGGTCATGTTTATCATGTGGGTCTGAGAGATATATGGGTCAGTGTGTGTGTGTGTGTCTGTGTGTTTCCTACCTAACATGTCCTACACACATTTTGTTAAAGGACACAAGCAGATGTCAAATTCCACTCCTTTCAATTTGTTTTTAAATAAAGCAGCCCTGTTTGTCTTTGTTGCATCGGTCTTTACTTTAAATTAATACATATCTATGTAGTCTGTATGTAGGTTAACATGTTGAATTTTTGTGTATGTCATATTTTTATAACAATTTTATGTGCAAACAATAAATAAAAATGTTCCAAACAGACATTTGAGTCTATACTGTCACTGCTGAACATTACAATAAGTGATTCCATAGCCACTAACAATAACCTTTAAATATACCTCATTCTAACTGTAACACTCAGAGAACCAAACAAAATGACCTCACTTTCCACAAAATATCTCTCTGTCTCAACTCACACCGACTCCTTACAAAGACCCACAAGAGTGCACACAAGCACACATAATAAATTCACATTCTCTGGAGTACAGCATAGATTATACTGACTGGTCTGACTGTGTTAAAGTATTTGAGAGTTTGTGTGACAGCTGCAAACTCACTGACCTACAAACAGTATATTGCTGACATGCAGTGCAGTCCATATAACTGCACCACAGTCCAACACTGGAATCTAACATGCAACAACACACAGTCATACACCGTGTTAACAGAACTTCATGTGCTACGGAAAACTTAAAATGCAAGAAGAAAAATAAAACCCCAGAAAATAACAAATAAAAACCTGAGGGGATTCATAAAACATTTAACCTCAAACAACCCCCTTCTCTGTGTCTCCCTCTCTCCATCTCACACATTCCTTCCTTCCCCATCATGCCCTAAATAATTCCTGGCAGTTTATATTCCATGTTCAGCTCAAAGGAAACTACATCTCTCTCTGGCAGCGGCTTCATGGGAAAAAGTAACAAAGGTGTTTCCTCTGTTCAGACTCAAGAAGAGGAAAAAAAATCTTTTTTTCTGATGCTGTGTTTAGCTGCCAGTATCTATAGTTTATCTAAACATTACATTCAAAATACTGATGTTATAAATCAGCCACAGGTTACTAAATCATGTCTCTTGGTTGAATAAATGAAATGGGACACAGTATATGAAGGGGCACCACATGTAATTCATCTGTCCATAAACAGTATATTTTTTGGTGTACATGTTAATGGAAGCACAACTTTTTCAAAGGTCACATTTGGCTTCTTGATCTGATTTTGGGAGACATTATGGTCTTTTCAAAGGAATTTTTTTGTTTTAACTATGAAAAAACATGTTTGTCTTGTAGTTTTGGAAGATAAACAGCCTTTTTGTTTTACCAGTAATTGTTTTCACTCTATGTTATTTGTATTACTTTAGATAATAACCAAATGAACCATTTCCACCCTCCACTGGTACACACTTCCACTAACAAAACTACTCTGAAGCTGGTAAAGGGATATTTTCATTTATCAGATGAATTTTACTTTAAATGTTTTTGTATCTAAAGAGGCATTTTTGTCTTGAGCGTATGTTCATTTCTCATCCTTTTCAAAACACATGATAGATATGTTAGTGTTTTATTAACACAAGCCAACCATCAACTTACTAACATTTTTATCAGGTAGTGAGCATCACGTATAATCAAGTGTCAAGTATTTCCATCTATATTAGAGCTTCAGTGGAGAAGCTTGGATTTAGAAACATGGGGATTGTCTAATTTTAAGGTTTTGGAACAAAGCAAGTGCATTGTCACATCCTAAAGTGTCTGACTATAAGTGGGTTTCCATCTTAATGTAGCAAAAATTTTAATACAATTTCTAGAAAATTTGCAGAAGAAAAGTGCTGTTCATTAAATCCACCTCATTTGTGCATGTAGCATGTACCTTCATCCTCATGTCCCGGCCGTGTTTCTCCAGCTCCTTCCTCATCTCCTGAGCTCCCAGTCGGGCAGCGTTCAGCACCAAATGCTTCCACTCGATTGGTTGAAAAACGTGGGGGTCGTGAGGCACATACAGGCCGATCTTCACCTGGGAAAAGTGGAGAATGTGTTCAGACACACCTTTACCGATTCCACTTTCCTACCTCTGTAACCTGTCCCCAGCATTCATCCTGTCTCTTACCTTTTTCAGAGTGTGCTGGTATCTCTTGTAGGAGCTCTCGAACTCTGCCACCAGTTCTCCCAGTGTGCGATGTGTCAGCGGTTTGTCCATCAGGTCCTGGCGACGGCTCATACCCAGAGATCCATAGCGGCCATTGCAGTAGACGCCCAGCACAACATGGTGAAAGCAGTGGCCTGAAAACTGGGTCTTAAAACTGATGGGGAAACGCTCAAGAGATGTCAGCCCGTTGGTCAGGTAGCTGGTCAACACGCTGGAGTTAAGGAAGGACGTGGAGTTTTTTTGTTGTTTTTTTTTTCCTTCTGGTGCCACCTAAGATGTTGTATTTGTACATGTTCATACTATAAGCCTGTATTCATTAGATAAACAAATGAAGAGCCACTTACTGCACCACTGGAGCTGAACACTGACTACAAAGCTGAAAAAAAGTACAACTGAGTACAAACCTGAGAATATTTGTTTGGATTTGTCACAGCAAAGGCAGCACAGCAGTCATGTGAAATTAGATTCAATCGGACTCTCAAAAGGCCAATACTATGAAAATGCCACAGGGTGAATGTCTCTGTGGCTGCCAGAGTTTATGTGTTTGTGTATCTCCTGCTGAATCCTCCTGATTCACTGTTGTGTTTTGTTCTTATTCAATTAAAGAAGACAAACAGATGTGCTATCTGCTACAATCTGCAACCTTATGGGTTGATGACAAACAAGTCACACGTGTGTGTATGTGTGTGTCTGGAAACCTCTTGCCCTCTCAGGTCCTTGTTTCTTCCTATACTAATTTCTCTCCTTCCTTTAAATTTAGTTATAATAATCTATATAATTTACCTATAATTATTTTTCATGTACATTTCAGATTTCAACATTCCTTAGAATAATTACAAGCTCATTGGGCACAATCGAAAAGCAGACAAGGCTGTCTATCTACAGTATTTATTCATGAAATGAAACAGAAAGTTTAAATTAGGTAACTGGACTGGTACCATATTCTGAAAAAACAATCACTTAGTGTAAATAATATACTGTCTGCATTTAGACTTTTTTGGTCTTCAGGTGTCGAGAAAGAAACGGACACTTTAATTCTTTCCTGTAGGTGACTGACAGCATACAGAGCAGAACTGATGGCACTGGCAACTCAGAAAATATAAACAGAAAGTTAAGAACCCTTCATGTGGTAGTTTTTTATGTAGAACATTCAAAAATGTACAGTTAATCCAAATGAGAACTAAATGAGGTCTATATTTAGTCAGCTGTTGGCTGCACAGCTTCAACACTGACACTGATCCAGCTGTAGCAATGTGTGCAACACATTTATACACACACACACACACACACACATCCGAGAGTTCTCTTCGTCAGCCAGCAGCAGCAGCAAACCATCTGCTCTGTCCTGCCCACAGAGGCCTGTCTCTGGTCAAATCACCTGTTACAGAGGGTCATCCACACAACTAGACCTGTCTTGCCCGACTCCACCCTCAGCTGAGATGGTATCTTCCATCTTCTGATTGGCTGAACAGACTTGATTCAGGTAATCAGCAGTAGGTGGGGCAGCGATAGTTAGGGTAAAGGGGCCTGAAGGCTGAGTTTGGAAACCACCACCAAACCTCCACAGTCTGGTTAAGTCTCCTTGAGCAGCATAAATGAACAATACAAGACACCTGCATTACTGTCAAATATAAGAAATATACAGTCAATATAAAGTTTTTTCGATTTTTTGAAAATCAAGGAAATTGACAAAATAAAAGCATGCATGCAGGTTGACTTACACTGTGTGAAGAAACACATTGAACTGCAGTCTTAACACATCTGAAACCAGTTAATTTATAGTATGGATGACTGTCTTAAATGGCAATATAACATTAAAGTCAGTTAGTGTAAAAGTAGCTGTTTAATGGGCTCGCTGCATGCTAATTCAATGAGACTGTGACCAGAGTTTAGTGTAATTCTAATCTTAATGCAGTTTCTTTCTTTGTGTGTCATCAGACACACAAACACTCATCGCCTGATAAATAAAGATGTGTTGCTTAATTAAACTGTCAAATGCTCAAAAAAGACAGTGACATTAACTGTGGAGACGTCTGTCTTGAATAGATCATGTTAAACATGTCAGGATGTGGAGGGTTTATCTCTGAGAGGAACTTGAAGCTGACCTCCAGCTACAGCTGATGCTGTGTTGCACATTTCAGCAATACTGTAAGTAGACACACAACACACACTTTTGTTCCCCTCTAATGAAGGGCTCATTAAACAAACACACTTCCTGGGACATGTGACACCGCTAGCAGCAGCTCGCTCTGACTTGTCGTCTCGGTTGCCATAGAAACCACTACTAGAGACCTCAAAAACCATATTTTACTTTTCTGTTCTTGAAAAGCAGAGGTAACAGAGAAACCGTAGCTATGGATATAATACAGACCTAATCCAATGGTTTTTCAATTTCACTCTAAGCTGCTACTCCTTTTCCTTCTTCCACCCCCGTATCTCTGTTCCTTCCTCTCTCACACATCCTCCCCCTTCTCTTCCTCTAGTGTGTCTCTACTTTCCCATCCTCTCTACATTTCAAAGTGGAAAGTTTTAAGATAAGAAAATACTGGAAAAAGGCATAAAATCCTCTTAATGTACGGCAGCTTTACAAAAACTCTCCTCATTGTCATCATAGGCAAAGTCCAGGCTCAGAATTTCTCCACTAGCAGCTTAGGGAACAGCCTGGAAATATGGACAAATGTATACGGACACACAAGTACCTGGCTATTTTCAACGCTTACTTCAGGCTTTTTAAAATATCTGAGACAATAAACAGTGTGCTTCAAACTTTGTAGCAATACACTGGGAGAGGGGCCTTATTGCATTAAAATGACAATGTCCTGAAGTGCAACCAATGAAATTTCTTTATGTCCCACGTCATTATAGCATTGAAGAACTTGACTAACCTGCACTGAGTCCTGACCTCAACCCCATCCAACATCTTGGCGTAAACCGTCTACCTCACTAATACCCTTATGGCTGAATCAAAGCAAATCTCTAAAAGTTCCAAAACAACAATTATATATGGGTGTAATGCTCAAGTGTCCACTTACTTTTGCTGTGCATTCAGTTTTACAGCCTCTAAACATTAAGCATGTTAAATGCTTTTTGTAGTCTTTATATATTAACTAGTAGCATAGCTTTGTGTTACTTCATTTTGAAAAATGAAAAAGAAATAAGTCACTACTATGATTTTTATTCACTCTGACACTGCTTCATACTCCAGCCTTATTCTGAACAACACTGGTCGATGATGGCTAATACAATAAGACACAGAGTCAAAAGCACACAGAGCCGAGACAAACCCAGAGCTGCTGTGACCCAAGACAAACCCTGGAAATCCTGGAGAGAATTCAGATCATTGTTAACGGTGAAGGAAAGCAACCAGCAGTTGACCAGACAGACAGAAAAACAGACAGCTCCAACTGCCACAAGCTACAACAACAGTGGCTATTCATCCCTCACTTCTCTGTCTTAGATGTCTTTCTGTGTGTCTCACATCTTCTCCTCACAAAATCTTACTCTATAGTGTTAATAATTAATGACTCTAGAGCCCAGTACGGAAATACAAATACACCAAGTGACTAACAGAGTTAACTGGTTAGATTGGTAGGACATTATCCTAACAATAGCTGGTATGTAAACAGGGTAATTCACCAATCACATCTATGTCTGGCCTCATAGCTCAGTGGTTAGAGCACTGGTCTTGTAAACCAGGGGTCGTGAGTTCAATTCTCGCTGGGGCCTGACTCTTTTCTTGTTTCAGTCTACGTGACCTCAGGGAACAGTGAAAGGTGATACTCCACACACACAAAGTGCCTCTTGGCAACAAGAACGTAAACAGTGTGACTTTGTTAAACGTACCTGGATGTAGAATATCACAATATAACAGTAACAGATCATCTTCTTTTCATTACATTCTTTCTTCTCTTATGTCTTCCTCACTCTCTGCTTTTCATGTCTTCTTTACTACAGACTTTTCACTTTCTCTATTTCTCCTCCTTTCATCTCTAGGCTGCAGCCAGTCTCAGTTAAAGTCGCTGTCAGCTGCCACCACAAAAGTCCTGGAAAAAAGCCAGAGTCAAACAGAGAAATCTCTCATCTGTTAACACAAAATATATACATACATATATCAAACTACTCAAACCATCCTTTTAACTCCCTTCCATTCTCTATGGTGAGTAATTGCTAGAGATTTCACCTTTGGACCACAAAGCTACTTAGTGTTCTTTGTTGCACTGATACAATATGAATGTATTTTCTTTTTCAGGCCAATAGTGTACAAAATACTTAGTCACATTGTCAACACGGACTGCATGTGATTGGTGAAAATACTTCAAATTCTGAAATCTTTGTTGCGTCACCTAAATGGACCCCGTTTCTGTCACTTACCTGAAGTTCTGTTCTCAGGAGACTAAATCAAATATCACCATTACTGTTTATTCATTGTATTTTGTTAGTCAATTGGTACTTATGTATTTGGTAAAAACATAGCATTTCATTTAACAGAAATATTAAAAGAGACAAGCAGCAGCACATACTCACATTTGAGAAGCAAGAACAATGAAATAATTTATATTTTTACTTGTTAAATGACCAAAAATTCAAAAATCAGTTATAAAACTATTACTAACGGAGCAACCAATTTGTCATTTCAGCAATTCTCTGCTCCAGAATGATCCTGAATGCAACCACTGATTTGATAAATGGGTCTTTGTATAATCCAGTCCATTTCTCATTTTAAACCAGCACTGACTAAATCTGTACTGACAAAATAAAATTGCAAATTGGTTTCTCAAAATTAAATGATGAAGCTGGTCCATAAACTACACACTGCTGCTTTAAAATCTAAGTTCTGCTGGATGACACTAAGCTTGTGAGTGTGTGTGTGGTGGGGGTCAAACTTTGAAGTCGGCTTGTTGCCAAGCAACACTGTTCAGTGAGAGCTGGAAAGGGTGACAGTGGTGGTGGGGGGCATTAGGACATCAGAGCAACATGTCTCATTGATTTCACCCACAGATAACAAAAACAACCTTTTGGTCCTGTGCATTCAGGAAAGGATACATTCCCAAGATGACAGCTTCAAGGCATTTGATTGGCAGAGACTCCCTGATCATCTCTCTTGCTGTCTCCATTAAGCTGCAGAAGGGAGAGGAGGAGACGAAGAAGGTGAGGTGGAAGAGCGAGTATGAGTAGGAGGCAATGGAAAGGAGGAAGAGGTGAAGTACAAAGTGAAAGTAAAAGAGAACCAGCAGAATGAAAGTGAGAGAAGAGGTGAGGGATAGGAAGAGAAGAACAGGGAGCAAGGGAGAATACAAAACAAAAGAGACCAAGAGGATATGAAAGGAAAAGAAGAAGGATACAGATATTGCATTGTTATTTTCAAAGCAGTCGTTCAAATTTAAAAATTCATGAGAATTATAGATACACAAAGGTCATATCAACTCCAAGCACATGATTTCTTATAGGTCCTAATGGGTCCTTCCATTAAAAAAGAGTAACTAAGCACATAAGGCCTCATAGCTCAGTGGTTAGAGCACTGGTCTTGTAAACCAGGGGTCGTGAGTTCAAATCTCACTGGGGCCTGAATGAAATATTCTTGTTCACTGCTGCTTTTTGATCAAACTAATGAGCTGTTGTTATTTGCAGCAACTCAGTGTGTCTCTATGTAGAAAACTACTAACTAACTAACTAACTTACCCACACAGTGGACGACTCTTCTTGATTTCAAAGAACTGGGTTCCTGTGTGGTTGTATCTAATAGAAATGTTAAGGACCACTGAATATTTGGAGTAGTTGTCACAGATACCTGTCCCTACACTGTGCTTGTGAAGTTGGCATCATGTTTGTCTCTCAGTAATCCCTTAAAAGTCTGTGTAAACATCAAATATGTTGCGACACAAACAAAACTAACTTCACCAGACCAGTGTGGTGATCATCATCACATACTTTGTCACGGCACCGTGTGCTGTCTTGCGCGCTGCGTTTGTGTGAAAGGATACTGCAGAGCCTTCATGTAGTTCTGGACGGCCACTAGCCAGTCTGGGACCGACATGGACGGTTTGAAGTTTGGGACTGAAGGTACAGGATGCTGGAGAAAGAGAGATTTTACACATTGTTTCCAGCAAATCAACATGTGGTAACATTCAAAGCCCCCAAACAACTTTCCACTATTTTAAAAATCTGTTTTCTCAATGTCCCGTGACTCATTACAGCTCATAGCGGCTGCTGTTCCACCACTGGTCCACCACTGGCACTGCTCACTGCTCAATACTTTATACAACCCTTATATTAACCACCAATAATTTAAGTCTACAACTCTGATGTTGTGCAGCTGTGACACAGCTGGTAGAGATGCAAATTTGGACCAAATATCATCTTAATAGACAGTAATATATGTTTAAATGTGAAGATTTGCAGGTCATTTAATCTTCACACATGTAAAAAAACTGTTCATATGTCAAAATCCTATTTGTCAGGATTGAAAAACCTTTTAACAACATTTAGGTAAAAGCACAATGGTACTGTTCTGTTGCCCCTGCTGCCACTACTGGCAGCTGTGGGTACCAGTCTTAACAAACAGGAAAAAATCTAAGGTATTCATCTGGGTTAGACAGTCAACAGTGTGTAACTATAGAAAGTAGCAGTCATTAGTAACACGCACCTTTATTCTGTGGTGAAAATAAAACTGTTTCTGCAGCTGTTTCACCTCAACAAGACCCATTTAAGGAAACAGGGGTCACAGATATGATTTCATAAAAGGACATGACAGCACCATCTGAGAGTGAGTCAGACCAAAATACAAACCAACACTTCCTCTGACACACTGTGTGTGTGTGTGTGTGTAGGAAGGGTGAAACATAGCCCAAGCCCTATCATTTCCTGTGGCTCTCTGCTTCAGTACTTGTTTACTGCAGAAACAGAGCTGAGGAAAAAGACATGAGGACAACATAGAGCGTGACCCCCCCCCCTTAAAACCTGGTACAGTATTCTCCCTCGACTTGAACACTGGTAACCCTTCTCACTGTTTCATTTATCAAGCCTATCAACAGCCACACAGCTCACAAACCAGTCAGCCTGCCAGTCAAGACTAGTTAATGGCAGGTTTTACTGCCACATAATCTCTAATGTTGTAAAATCCTCACTAAGGCGCTAATACACTGGCTGCCTCAGCTGGCAACTGCACACACACACACAAACACACACACACACTAAAGCTGCTCTCTGCTGGGTCAGGGAGTGAGATGAGTGGTTATCCCTCACTTTTACCATCCCTTTTATCATCTTCCTTTCATCTGTTACAGAGGAATGTCAGTTACGCCTGCCATATTTTTGCTGCTGCCATCACATCCAGTGCAGACGTTCTATGCCAAAAGAAAAGTACTTCTTATTAATAATTTATAGTAAATTGCAGATTTTTAGCTGGAGTTGCTGACGTCACTATAAAATGTCTGCAGGTATAAATGTGTTTGTGAATGGATGTCTTTCTCTGTGTCAGATGACTTGTCCTGTCTAAACTCTGTCTCTCACATGACAGAGCTGATCCCAGCTGTTCCCTTAACAGGATGAGCAGTACAGGTAATGAATGGATGAAGGGACGCTGGTTACAGCTGTCACAGTCTAAACTGTGTTTGAGCTTGAGCAGATTATTTGAAGTTACTGTGTAAACTATTTTGTGTTTATCTCTTTAATTTCTATTAAAGCGAATGGACCTCTGGAACTCCCCTGTAGAGGACTAAACATGTGAGTGAGGTCATCCTGTTTTCTCCTCCCCTTTCTAGTCTCCCTCTTATCTCTCACCTCTCTCACTGTCACACCCCTTTCTTCTCTACTTCACCATCACTTACATCAGCTAACCTGAGCCGCCTAGCAGCAGAAAAATGTCAGTGACAGGCTATCTGCCACTTTAAGGCTCCTTCTACAGCTAAACAAATGCTAGGTGACATATTTTAAATCTATCACAATATTAATATATTAAAGGGTCCATGTTGTCCCTTTTCACATTGTTAGTTGTGAGGATAGGTGTCCTATCAAAGTTCAACAACATGAACTGAATGCATGTAGAATTCAGAAAAAGAAACTACAACAATATAACTCATTTCATGTGCTGCTCTATCGTTTATTTTCTCATGTCAAAATCACTCTTTATAGCAATATTTCTCGGCATTTGGACAACAGTTTTTCCACATGGCACCATGAGCAACACAAACAAACATGGAGGAAAGTGAATGGAGTAACAAGAGAAGGACTACAAACAGCCAAGACAAAACAAGGAGCTGATACCTAAAAGAGAAGCTACATCTGTTTCATGGATGTGGTCTGGAACCAGAAAACCATACTTTTCAAACTATGTCAGTCCCCACAACAGAATCAAACACCACTAACACTAACACTAAAAGTGCTCAAAACAAATGTCACACTAAAGAGTCTTTTGCCCATGTCCCACAATTTAACAAAGAACCAGAAAGATGGAACAAAATAATGGTTGCTGCAGAAATTGACCCACTTACATGGTCGCGAACTGGGGATTTCACAATCTGAGATTTAGTCACATTGCACAGCCTACTGCGCACTGCTGTTGTGCTAAGATAAATAAAAAATAATAATAGTAATAACATAACTAATTTTAAGTTTTAAAACAGTTTGCTTGAAACCCTTAGAAGAGCAATTTCAAATCATTATTATTACTCTGTCCTGTAAATTAAAACAACCAGGGTTTCAAAACCACATCAGTATAAGCCTGGTTACCACTGTGTGCAAATGGAGTCTAAGTGACGACCACACTCATCGTTCAGGTATCAATGAATGAACCCGTCAGGTGTGAATACCGCTGAGGTGGAGAGATACTGCAGAACAGCAGTGCCCTGTGTTTAAAGCACTTTTGCTCTGGATGGAATGGAAATGAATGGAAATGGAAACAACCAAACACGATGGACAGCTGGAGAGAAGTAGATCGTGTTTCCTGCTGTCAAGATATCTTGAGAGTGGTGCATCCCGAGGAATGCCTTTTCTCTCTCTCTTCACGTGTGCGTAGACAGAAAAACAGCGGAGAAACAAAGGATTAAGGAAAGTCTTAACATGACTCTCCTCATTTCTCACAATCATCCCTTTTTATCTGGTTGTATAAAGAGTGATAACAACCTTTTCCCAACTACTTTCATTACTGCTTAGCTGTGCCATGTATCTACTGGTGGACTACAGTAATCACACTAAAGAACACCTTTCTAGAAGATTATTGCTGTAGTCTGTAATTCATTGCCCCAGAGCATCTGTCTAGACTAATCCATGTTGGCAGCCGCCCATAAGCTCAGCATTCAGTCCAAAACATGCTATTTATCCAAACTGACATGAACTTCTGCAGACAAAAACATCTACAAGATGCTGGTTTCAGCAGCCCTTGGTTCATCTGGACCGTGAGACGAACAACATACCATCATTATCATATTAAAAAAGATGTTCCATAGAAATAACTGATAACTATAATGATACACTCCTTAGTGCTATTTTTTGTTACTGTATGTACAGCTGCAAATGCTAAAATGTTTAAAGTTAATACTGACCCGAGATAAAATCCACTAAAACTTCACAGAAACTGTTTAATCCAGAACTACAGGACAACAATGGAAATGAGAAATTATTCTCCTCCTGGCATCGGATGATGTTGACAACATCCACCGTAAAGCCAGTTTGGTTCCGGCTCCTGTCCACTGCACATGCAGCAGTTAAAACACATTAATAGCTAACCAAATTCAACGTGACATGTTTTATGTCAAACAAAGTTCATTTAACAAATGAAAAGTGAAAGTCTCAGAAATAAATAACTGCAAGAACATCAGCCTTTGTTCACTCATTTCTACTCACAATGAATTTTATTTCAGAAATTCTGAAGCATATCTGAAAATTCAAAGTTCTGCTGACAGAGCTTTGACAGAGATCTTTGCTCAGACGAGTTCAAGCTAGTTTTGTTTCCCATTAAAGGTCCTTTAGGTAGTCCAGTTGGTATCCAAAGATTATCCAGCACCCAGATTGTATTAGAGGGATTATTTGGTTCCTGTGCCAACACTTCTATTCTGTTAATGAGGGCATGGAGAGTACTCTGGTCACTGAGAATAATACACTGTGTGAAATCTATCTGAAGGTACAACATACTACATTTTCTTACTTGTGTCCTAAAGCAATACATCCCATTTCCCCGAGAAACTGACACAGTGGGTGATAACATAATAACTTGTATTTAGGGTAACACTATAACATCGCTCATTTCATTTTCGATTATTGTTAAATGTTATCAACAAACAAGTTCTGATAAATGGAAGTTAATGTTACATTTTCCAGTTAAAATTCCTCCTTCCCTCTCTAAGGGCACTTAACCAAATGGGTCAGTGTATCAGCGACTCCATCTGTGGTAACCACCTGCTTTCACACCCTACATACACAATAACAGAGTCAGGTTGCACATCAACAATACTGCAACATAAACCAATGAACATCTCAGGCTCATCACTCATACAGTACAGTACACTGGTGTCCTAGCAAAGTAACTGAAACAAAATTACGTGCTTGGATACAAGACAATCCAATTTAACTTAAGGAAACAAGGTATAATCTATCAAGACATAAATTAGGCAAAGAAACTTATGGTTACAATTCGTTGTTATTGGTGTGGGGGGGTTCACATGTGTGCAGTTTCTGCTTTGGTGTGTTTGTTTGCGTCCTCCTACCTTCCTTCTGTCTAGCACAATATTTTGGCACTGCCAGCCAACCGGGTCACTACTGACCACATGGCCAATTAGTGGAGCTAAACAACAACCAAATTCCTCCTACTCAGTGTGAAACACAACAACCATTCATCCAAATTACTGACAGGAAACCGGCTGCTACGCAAAGAATGCTGCCATGAAATTAACAAAAGAAAAACACAATTACTACTGTTTCTATTGAATTTATACAAACTTACAGTACATGTCAGTGATAGCTGGTGTTATGTTGAATTAGTGTTGCAAAACAATGTTTCCATAAAGGGCACAGCAGTGTTTGTAAAAACGTAAAATCTTAAGTTCAGTATGAATTTGCAATATTTTTTTAATTTATTAATAAGTTGTTTGGCTATCCTATTAAGAGTTTACTCTGCAAAATATTAGAATCTAGCAAAAATTGTCAGGGCCCAAGGTTCTCAAGTCTTATTTTGTCCAATCAGTGCAAAATGTGAAAAAATTACATTTACAATGATAGCCATGGGTTTAGCTCAGAGTTTAAGCTGTGACTTCAGTTTCTTTCTCTGGGGCTGCTTGTAACTCAGGTAGGTAGACCAGGTTATTTACTGATTGCAGGGTCAGTAGTTCAATCCCTGGTTCGTCCTGTCAAAGTGTCTTTGGCAAGATAATGACCCCAAGTTGCCCCAGTGCCCTGTATGACAGCTGCACTGTCATCAATGTGTCCTGAATCAGTAAATTATTGCAATGAGGGCTTGAAATTCTTTTTGTTGTTTCAGTATGACACATACATTTTTATGTCACTTTGGAACCTGTGTCCTGATTGATTCAAACTGTCTTTGGGAAGAAGAGATTCAGCATTTTTCCAAACCACAGCCAGTTTGTGATGTGTGTATATTTGGCATGTGGCTGAGTCAAGAGTCCCAGTGAGTCAAACACACTGTGACACATCCAAAAAGCAGAATTAACATCACTTGACAGGTATCGCGCCCCAATTTAGCACAGTTGTTGTCATGGAAATGTGATGCATTTGTGTGCGTCAGTATGTGTGCACACCTGAGACTGTGTGTAAAAACGAGTTGACATTAACACCTAATCTGTGAACTCAAACACTTCCTATGCCTATACATCATCTGATGCCAGGACACATACGCCAAATGTAATGTTCTCCACCAACTCAACTGACACCGTGATAACAGAGAAGGACAATTATCATTAGCTGATTCAATGAACAATATGTTACCAATACCAGGCATGTTTGATAAGGACAGCACTTACTCCAGAGGGGGCTGTGTCACTCTGGAAGACTGGAGTGCAGTGGAGTGCTAGCCTTTTTTAAAGCAGGGTTACAATCCCAACATTTAACACACACCTCAAACACAATGGACAACAGACTCATCATACAGTGACTGTCTCCTCTTTAGGCAGCCCACATGAAAAAACCTGAGCCCTCACACCACCTCGTCTCGCACTGTACTGCAGACATTCACATTTCTTGATAACACAGTTGCTCCAGAGGGATCCAAGAAGAATCCCTTAAAGAAAGTCCATTACATCATTACACAACAAATCTAACACATTGCTGCTGTCGTTTGAACACCTCAGTTATTCAGTCATGATGACCTTTCATGTCTTACTTTCCTTAACACCCTGAACTACCAAATAATTACATGCTCCTATAATGGAATTTAATACCTTTACACAGAAAAGAACAACAACTTCCACAACTGGAAAGTCTTCAAAAACATGTGTTGTGTTTCAAAAAGGGGCAAGCAGGGAAATGAGGCAGTTCAGCTGTCTATTGCTATAAATTCAACTTTCAGTTCTATTTCTCCTGTTGGGTAAAACAGTAACAAGACAACATGCAAAAGTGTAAAATGTTGACGCCCTGGTTAAAAAACACTGTGACATATGACACAGGGAAGTGTTTGGAAATCCTGACAATACATGCAAACAACAAAGATGAACACAAGTAACAAGCTGTAACAAACTTTGATATACTGTATTTAATGGAGGATTGACAAAGACTACTCATTTTCAACCTATCCACCATTGTTGCAGTGTGTGTGGCAGGAATTAAGTTTCTCCAAGGTTATAATATTTAATCGTTAAGTGTCATTTTATCTACAACATCAAACACTATCAGTCAATCACAGCTGGCTTACCTTGGGAAGGTACACAGCGTTTCGTATCCTGTCCACCATCTCCTGACCCTCAGGGTGCACAGCAGCCACATGGGACCACATCCTCTCCCAGGTGACACTCTCGATGGGAAAACCATTCCGGTTAACGTAGAAAAGAACCCCTCCATCCTTCTCCTCTTCCTCCCCAGGGGAGTGGGAACTGTTGTTTGGGGGAGAAGCAGAAGACTCCTCCTGGGTGCTGCAGCGGAGGAGGCAGTGTGAGCTGGTGCTTTTGGACCGGCCGTACCTGCTCAGCTTGGCCGGGGAGGTGCCGGCTCGGCTTGGGGAGTTGGGGCCGGTCATTGATCCCAGGAGGGCAAGGGGGAGGAAGAGGAAAAGTCAGGGCAGGAAATCCTCCTTCAGCTACAAGAGCTTCCTCTTGTTAGTCAGCGTTGAACAGTACATGTTCATCTTCAAGGGCAAACCTGACACGGCAAAAGGAACAAAAAACGTCAGCGTTAGAACACGTTTTGCATCTTCAAATCAGGCTGACAATGCAGGAGAATATCCGTTTGCTTTATATAATACATCTAGACAAAAGGTAAATGTCTGTACTGAAAGGATCACTTCTAAATAACGTTGCCATACAGCTGCAGTACTGTTTGTACAAAGAGTTCCCAACAGTACACAGTATGCCCTTCCCTATTTTGGAAGAGGAATGATAGTACTACAGTTGAGTCTGCAGCCTTGACTACATGACTATAGATCAACACAGGGAGCAGCAACAGTGCACTGCACAAAGACTGAACTGTCATTTGAAATTCATCATGTGAAAATCCCACAGTGAATGCAAGAGAAGGTGTTAAGTGATAGACAAAATAAATCTTAAATCTCAATCATAATGAAATCCACACTCAAAATAGCCTAGCCTCCTAGTGAGCCCAAAAGACCCCACAGAACGATGGGTTCTCAATAAACTCATTATAACAGCATATGCTAAACAACAGACCCAATGCAGAACAAAAACCAGCAGCGAGTCTCTACAACAGAAGAACAAGTTCATATTGATGTGAGTTTGTTCAAGTGTCTCCGTTGAAATATGTCAACCGTTATTAATCCAACCGTACCGTATCCAACCGGGTCTCCAATTTCAGAAAAACGACGGACCCTGCGGTCTAAAGGGCAAACGCCTCGAAAAACACACAGTGAGAAGAGGTGGGTCCCATTCATAACAAGGCGTCGTTGTCCACCACACGCTGCTAAGTCCTGTTTTGGTTCGGGGCTTTGTAACTTCACCTCTTTTTTTTGCATGTGTCAAGCTAGCAGCAGCTAATAGCCGTTAAGCTGGAAATGCAGTGGGTTCCACTTCAAAGTAAAAGCAGTACTTTTTTTCGTCTTGCCTACGTGACGACTGAGTACAGAGACTCGCTGCGGTTCAACTCATAAGCCCGTCATTTTCGGTTTGTAATTGTTTAAGTGCATGAGCAAGAGTACTGTCTCCAAACGTTTACCAAACAAATACCATTCTCATCTGAGCTTTAATATTTTGAAAGTCTCACCCGGAAGTCCACAGTTGTTAGCTAGCTAGCTGACGCTGCTCTTCTATCTTCGGTCTCACAACACTGCGGGGGCCGAATCCTCCCACCACCCCAGTCCGGGAAAATAACCTCCTCTGTGCATTCCCCTCCGTCTGTAGCCTGTATGGGCGCCTCCGTATCAGCTACCTCTTCAAAAAATCCGACCTCATGTTAGTAGAAGGCTTCTTCAGTCCCTTACATGATGAAATCACCTGGGATAAAACGGTCCCATTAGCTACCTACTATTCTCCTGTATCTCTCCTCTGCTCGTATCCCCGGCAGCCGCCAGCGTTCTGCGGCTTCTCATTGGTCGAGCCAACAAAGAAGGGCGGGACAGAGAGTACGCTCTACCGTATTTGGAATATCTGATTGGTGGATTTTGCTGAACGAAGGCGTCAACAAGTGATACATTGCAACAAATGGGATTTTTGCTCCTCATTGCAACTGTTGGTTTTCATGTGCTTCACAAGGTTACTTATCAGTTTGAAATGAATAGAAAATATGTGAATTAAACATACACACACAACATAATGATATATAGAGTATATGTCCACAAACTTTAGAAAATACAGAGAGAATATAATTTTTAATGGAATCACTGCTGTTGTAAACCAGTGTGGTTGTAAATAATGATGACAACCTAATGTTAAACATGGAGACCATGTTAGTTATGTTGCATATAAGACAAGCCCTAAAAGAGTTAACAATAAATTAGAATACCTTTTAATTATTTATTATTATTATTTTTATTTTTATTATAAATACCATCCAATACCACATTCATTACAGCAAAATAATGTGTGAGAGCAAGTCCACTGAGAAACATGCATGATTTTTACATACAGGTCTTTTGAAAGTAGGGTTTTACTGTCACATTGCAGTAGTAACTTAACTTACTACTCCCTCTTCTGGTCTTCTTGGCAAAAAGCCTTTTATAGCAAAACAGGAAGGAAAAGGAAACACAGTTAAAACAACAATGCAACAATATAATGATAGAAAATAACAGATAGATGCAGTTTTGCAGCAGTGTGCAGTGCACCGCTGCACAATACATAACTCAGCCAGAGCATGAGAATAAACTATTACATATTTTCTCTGAATCATACTACAAGAATCAGTGGGTGAATTCAGCTTAAATTCAGCCCAACTTCAATACTTAATGACTTTGTTTTCACACCAGAAGCCTTAACTAATACATTATCAAACTACAATAAATGTATTCATATCAAATGTAACTATAGTTGAACACAATACAATTCTACAGCTTCACAAAGTTCATGTTCCAAAATGATCATATGGTTGAATCAACACCTCACTAACAAAAACTGAATATTATAACAATCACAAAGCAAAGGTTTATTGTAGAACTAAATATATACACAACCTTAGTTTAAGTGTATGTGTACCTAATACATTTAATAGATTTACTGTAATATTTGCAGTTATTAGTTTGGTTAGTTGATGGTAGAATAGAGGTCGCTGGTTTCAGTGATGAGTTCTGTATTAGGGGAGGAAGCTTTCACAGTGCTGTAGGTCACTGCATTGTCACCATCCGACACCTAGTGGACGTAAAAGGGACAGAGTGCAATGCATTAATTACCACACAGGACATTACGTAGCATTATTCACCACAGTATAGCAATGTGATGAAAGATCACACAGTGCAAAGCAGCATCTAACACAACATTAACACAATGCAATGCTACATAATGTAAAAACATTAAAACCAAAGAAACAGAAAAATAAACCGAACACAATGCCACATGTCACATTATCACAATTTAAGCCAGAACGAGTAATGTAAATGCATTTTCTATATTCACCACTACCTCTATTTTTACATCTTACCCAGGCTTGACCGTTTGTATTCTTGGTGTAACTGACAGAGGCGTAGGAAACTCCATCATCACCTTCAGCCTACACAGCAGAGACAGCACAGTGATTGCTCAGTAACATGTGGATTTACACTGACTCACTTTCAACTTTTTTCTACTTCAGTCGAATTTAACTTTTACATAAGTACATGTATTGTAAGCAGGTTGAAAAAGGTAAGAAATCATGTTTGCATGACATTTGTACAGATAGTTATATTGCCAGTTACGTTTTAAAGCTTACTGATAGTTCAAATGAATTTCTGCTTAATTCTGTCACGTCCTATTGTGGTCTAGTTGTATCAGTGTCCTAATCCTTCCTCCTCTGTTGCAAACAGCCTTTTTCCTCAAGAGTGCAGCCTTATGACTACAAAATCAAACAGGGGCACCTAGGAGTCAGAGGTCCCCTCGGCAACTGCCAGTGTTACTTTCACCCATGATTAATTCTCAGACCTTTCATGCGATCATTAAGAGTCATGCACTTGTAATATTCCCTTTCATGTAAAGCTGCAATTCTGAAAAGCAACTATTGCAAATGCTTTGTGAAGTCGTAATTGTATAAATATTTGATTATTTAATTTGAAAACCCACCTCATGTGATTTGTTGCAATTTGTCTGTGATTTGTTGCCTGAAGTGAAGTGAAGTGAAGAAGAAACAGCGTCATTTAACTCGCACTCTGACTGATGAATGATGCGCGTGTAAATGTTCCCACCTTTATTCCTCTTCCATCTAACAAGTGCTATAGCAGCTGTTATGAGTGCTGCTGAACCCACAGCCACGATGACGTACCACCACCACTCTACAGCTGGGATGCAAAGATTCAGTGAGTGTGCAGTTACTTGAAAACATACAGTTGCCGTTTCTCAATCACAGAGACATACATGCACACCAAGATTTTTGAGATATATACCAAATACTTAACCTTCTGAATTTGTCGTTTTCTCATTTGTTCCAGATCCTCCTTTTTTTGTTCCTACTTTAGATAAAATACACAATATTGTTATTATTTTTACATCAGGATGGATTTTAAACAGTTCATCATATCCTCACCTGTTATCACACCTGTGGACTGAGAGCTGTAGGTAAACTGCTGCACTTTATTAGTGTAACCATCTGTGACGTTGCACTTCAGTAAGTCGTATTCCATCGACGTGTGAATAAAATGTGAAGTTTCGAAGGTCACGCTGGCTGAACAAGGAGACCGTGATGTTTTCAAGTTGATGTGGTCTTTTTCTACTTCCTTATCCCTAAACAGCCACTTAACTTTGTGTTTGCATTGTTTGTACATCAACACAGAGCAGTTTAACATCACATTGCTGGTGTTCTCATGCTTTGTCACTGGTGAAGATGGACATATAGAAAGTTCCCATTAGTAAAATTAAATCAGTTATTGTTGCAGTGTTTTGACTATTTGTTCTGAAAAGATTAAGATGTAAATACTCACAGTTAATAACAGACAGTTTAACCACCGAGTCTTGATATTCTTGTCTTGATATAAACTGTCTGCAGGTGTACTGACCAGCATCCTTAACTGTGACCTTCTTTATAACCAGAGAACAGTTCTCTGTAACACTCAGTCTGTCTGATTTAGCTGTGGAAATCTTCGTTTTATCAATCTCACCAGATTTAACCAGCTCTACTGTATCTGAGTAACTGTAAAGCCAAGTAGTACTGTCACATTTATCCTTTTCACAAGGCAAAATGACATCTTCTCCATTTCTGACATTGAAGGAGAGGAAGTGTTGGTCACTTACTGCTGTCAGGGAAATTAGAGAGAATCACAAATTTAAGTATGTCACTACAATGTCTCCATACAGTGATTAGTTTGAAAATAATTTTAGATACACACTGTCAGTGCCCCTCAGATAGGATTTCCAAGGCCCACTGTAAAATGTTATGTTGCATGTGTCCTTACCTGTAAACTGAAGTACCAGTGTCAAATAGAAAGACATTTTAATCCATCTGAATTCAACCATTGTTCTTCTTTGTCTTTAGCTTTTCTTTTCTTTTCTTTTCTTTTCTTTTCCGCCCTGGTTTCCACACTTGTCTGACTAATGAACTAGTTCTCCTGAACTCACTGCAAACCAGCGAGTACAGTACTTCCTATCAATAATGTATGCCAGTTCCTCATTGTGACATTTTCTTCTTTTGTCATTTGCTGTTTTAATGTATAAAGAGTTAGTCAGTCGACCAGCGTGTACAGTCTGTTGACAGCTTTGGATTAAGACATCTCACACTCATTCAGATGTTTAATAAAACTCATACCAGGACATGGGAATGAAACTGAACAGACATAAAAGATGATTGCATCTGAAACAGTGGTCCAAAATAAAAGAAGTACATACACGCAAATAATAAATGATTGAAACTCCTCAAATCCAGTAAACAACGATACACTCATCACTGAGCACAATTAACATGCAGTATATGTGCTCATTTATGTTTTAAGCATATGCATATGTATGTTTAGTTATTACCTCTACATTGTGTTAGTTAATCTACTACGCTCCCTGCTGGGAAAAAAAAGCATTTTACATAAATAAGTCCTGGCAATTGAAGGAAAAAAAAAGAAAAATCACAGAAATGCAACACAAGAATAATAAAAAGTTAGAATATAACAGGGTGACGCTAATGTGCGTTCAGTGTGTGAACATCAGGATCATATATGAAATTTTACACTGAATAACATTTGGATTACAAAGGCAAATGCCCAACAGAAATAAACACCATGCACTATATTAGCAAGTAAAAAATAATAGGTTAATTCTCTAAAATGCGTAACGCACATTAGTAGTTTCTTCTCTTTTGTTGGTTTAGTTGATGGCAGCATAGATGTTGCTGGGGTCGGTGAAGCCTCCAGCTTTCACACTGCTGTAGATCACTGCATTACCTTTACCCAAAACCTGGGAAACCAAACCAGCACAATGACAACGCACCGAAGGGCAACGTTACACAATGCTACATAAAAAGAAGAGAAGAGCTGGACAGTCCACAGACTGACACCATAATCCTCCATAACATGATCTTTGGTGACAAAATGTTTCATTCTTTTTATTCCGGAAAATGTTTTTCTCATCTTTAATATCTCTGGTATAACCAAACAGACAGCTTACCCAGGCTTTACTGCTGATCTTCTTGGGGAAGCTGATGAAGGCGTAGGAAAGACCATCTTCAGGAGCAGCCTACACAGTGAAGACAACTTGTGTTACCTCGACTGTAAAAGTCACATCATCTGCAAAAGTTTTTGTCCACTGTTTAACAAAGATGACCCTCAACTGAACTCTGTTCTAGCCTTTTCTTGTGTAGTCCTGTCGCATCATTTTCCTTTCTTCGCTTCACACTTTCTTGCAAGAGGAAGTGACCACTTTAGGGAGTCAGAGTTGTTCTATTTCAGAGACAAACCCACGTTTCAGTCTAACTTTGAACTGGGTTGTAGGGTGGAAAGTCCTGACAGGTTCCTACAGCAGTGATGGTTACGGTGAGTGAGTCACGATTAGAGGTCAAAGTTTGGCCAGAATACAAGACTATTAACACCTGTGCATCAAAATGAAATGTAATATATCTGTCTGAGGCGTGTGAAGTCACAGAGAAATAGACATTACATTATTCAGCTTTAAAAAACTTACGTTGTCCGTCTGTGTTTTGTTTGCTGAAAATACGAGGAACAGAAAGAATTTAGCTTCCAGTGAAAACCACATTTTATCAGAACATTTTGTTAATAAAATCTGTTTGTTCTCACCTTTACTTCTCTTTTACCTCACGAGTGCAACAACAGTTATTACGAGTGCTGCTAAAGCAACGGCCACGACGATGTACCACCACCAATCTGCAAAGATAATGAGGCTGTAGCTTTCTGAAAATGGTATGTTCACAAAACCCAGAAAGAGACTAAATACAGTCAATTCTATAAATACAAGATGTTAAATCATTACATTGTGACTTTGTGGTGATGTTTGTGGACTCGGTTAGGTTTGTTCCTACAGTTGGACCTTTTCCCATTGGGTCCTCCCCTGAACAAATGAAACAAGTGAAATGATACAAATGTAGTTTATATTTTACACCACAATGACATTAATCTAAACAGTCCATCATATTCTCACCTGTTTTCCCACCTGAGGCCTGAGGGCTGAAGAGATGCACTTTTCTATTGTATTTATCTGTTGACTCACACTTCAATAAGTCATACTTCTTTGACGTGTAAATGAAATGTGAAGTTGAAAAGGTCACGCTGGCTGAGCAGTGAGGCTGTGAGGTTTTCAATTCGTCGTTGTGTTTATCCACGTCTTTGTCTGCATACAGCCACCTGACTGTGTGTCTGCACTCCTCGTGTGTCGACATAGAGCACCTTAATGTCACCTTCTCATTGTGCTTCTGTTCAGTCACTGGTGAATATGGTGAAAATTAACTTAATCATTATGAAGAATTTTAACTAATGAGACAGTTTGATCTTAAAACACTGTGATGTAAATACTCACTGGTGACAACAGACAGATCAACATTAGAGTCTCCACCTTGTTGTTGTCCTGATATAAACTGTCTGCAGGTGTAAAGACCACCATCTTCATCTGTGACCTTCTTTATAACCAGAGAAAATTTCCCTGTAACCTCAGTCAGTCTGTCTGGTTTAGATTTGACATTTTGTTCGATCTTCCCATGTTTAACCAGCTCCACTGCTACACTGTGTATCGAATCACTAAAGAGCCAAGTAGTGCAGTCACAGTTATGCATATTTTTTATCCCAGAATCACAAGGTAAACTGACTTCATCTCCACGTCTGACAATGAAGGACATTGAAGTATCTGCAGCTAAGAAGAAAAGACAAATAAGTGAAACAGTGTAAAAACAGTTATATACATAGTTAGTGTGAGGAGAAATTTAGGTACAGGAAATGCTCACAAAGGTTTCTAACAATCCACTGAACCCACTATGTTAAAAATAAACAACAGACATAACTGTCACATTAACAACAATACAGTAATTAAGTGTTGCAATATTTTGTCTCTTATATACTATATGTGCTCGGTGCTTCATTACCTGCAATCTGAAGCACTGGTATCAGTAAAAACAACAGTTTAATCCATCCAAATTCAGCCATTGTGCTCCATTGCCTCTTGCTCTCGCTCTCTCTCTCGACAGTCCTCTTCTAGAAATATAGAATCTGCTTCCTGTATGGTGCAACTTCCTCACCATGACATCGTCTTTCCTTTAACTTTTTTAATCTAACGTAGAACACACCAAGTGTTTCCTTTCCTTCCCTGATGTATGGACCAGTCAAAACTCAAAAGACCTGGTGCAGCTGCACTAGCTACTCAGGTAGAGCAGGTCGTCCACTAACTGCAAGATCAGTGGTTCTATCCCCCAGCTCCTAGTGTGGACATCAAAGTGTCCTTGGGCAAGGCACTGAACCCCCAAGTTACCTCATCTGAAAAAAAAAGTCAGCTACACCTGAATTTCCCCACAGGGGTCAATAAAGTAGCTCAAATTAAAGTGTTACAACGCACGTGGGGAAAACACCACATCCTGTTTGGTCTACCACAGTCAGCGGTTAAAAACTAGTCTCATGGGTGATTACAAGTGAAATTTTACTCACTGATATGAGAAGTCAGCTACTGTATATGAAAGCCAGGTTCTTTTGTTGGCTACTAGTTCTCCTACAGCGCCCCCTTCTGGAAAACAATTTTACAAAAACAAATCCAGAATAACACAGTATCACCTGAAATGTGTGCCTTTAACTTGATGAGTTGAGTAAATATAAAAATATACGTCATGATTATATAAAAAATATTAATAAATTTTAAAAAGGGTCTCCACAGTAATTAAAAAACACGGTGCACATTGGAGTATTAAAAATAGTTTCATTTGCAGATTATATTATGTTAAAATATTACAATATCATTATACAGTAGATAATAAAGATGTTACTGACTCTGTTATTATACAAGACAGAAAATATGTATGTTTCTGTGAATGTTTCTTCAAATCAGTTCTTAAAAAACAAAGGCAAAAGAGATTCTGACTTTAACTTTCAGTGTGTAAATAACAAATCTAAGAAACAAACGTGCTTTATTTTTTACACCACCAGACACTTTTATGGGCGACACAAACCAAATGATCAAATGAAACAATTACAGCTCATGTAGCACTGGATCATTCATGACCACATGACTGATTCATTTTCAAGTAGCTGTAATCAAGGCACATGATCCGTTTAAACTCTACAAACCCTGAGAGGTGCCACTAGGTCAGAACCCACAAATCCTCCACTGAGCTAAAAAAAAAGTCTGTGACACACAAGATTTACAAAGGAAAATATGACACATTTACATTCAAAAGCTTTTATCAAGGCTAATTACAAGTTACACCTACGCACATGATGAGTATCTTGCTCAAGGACACTTCAACTTGTGACCAGGAGGAGCTGGGAATCAAATCACTGACCCTGCAGTTTGTGCTTAACGGCTGATGCCAACTGACCCACAGCCGCTCCTCTTTAGTCCTGAGAAATCAGCTTTCTGAAAGCCAGAATCTTTTAGTTTTTACAACGTTAATTAAGTTAACATTGTAGTTAGTTAACCTGCAACATCCACCTCTGGACATAAAGGTTTTTACAGTAACAATCCAGAAAAATATCATAAAAAGGACATAACAGCTACTGAGCTTTACCCTCATGTATCAGTAACTATAAGTGACTGGAAAGAGCATCATGATTATATACAAATATAAATTAAATTAAATGTTCTCCACAATTTAGACAGAATATTAATACATTTACATTTGTTTTCTATTTTCCTACAGCGTTCAATACATATCAGCAACTCAGTAAAGTGTAATGGACAAATATTAGTGAAAGGCTCTGAAACTAAAATCAGCTATAACTATACTGGGGCTTCTGTTGTGTTTGGTTTCCTGACGGTAGCATAGAGGATGCTGGGATCAGTGGAGGCTCCTGGTAAAGATGAAGACACTTCACAGTGCTGTAGGTCACAGCGTCACCTTCATCATCATCTTTAGTCTGAATGTGGAAAATAAAAGAAAGAACATGACACACAAAATACATAGCAGGGCCCTAAACAGAATTCAGCACACTCTAATGCAACGTGATAAACGATAACCGTGCAAATAACAGCTCAAATCAGAATCCTAATGCAAATCAAATTACCACAAAATAGTCTGATATAGTCTGTCAAAGTACATACATCAGATCGCCCGTGTCACACACTTATTATCTTGCCCATCATCTGTTTTATTGTGTCTTTTAATTGTGTGATTTTTATGCTTCTGTGTCAGCGAGAGCCGTGGCCGGAGGTATTGTGTTTTTGAGTTGTCCATTGGTTTGTCAGTCTGTCATATTCGTCTGTCCCATTCTTGTGAACACAATATCTCAGGAACATCATTAGGGAATTGTGTGATCTCTGTATAGGAATCTGGAGAGATCAGGGACAAAAATAGGACCTGTCAAAAACTGACTGGATTCAGTGATGAACTCATTGAATTATGGTGGCTAAGGGTCAAAGGTCAAGGTCACAATGACTTTGCATTCATCCAGTTGTGGCCCACACTTGTTTCTTTAGTGGTAACATAAGGCAAGCGACACTGTAATAAAGTTCACCTCCTTGACGTATAATATCTCAAATATACAGGCCTTGTTTGTCGGTGTCATACATATGCCTCCGTGCCAGCAACAACCATGGCCAAGACACATGGCTGTTTTCGAGTTGTTCGCTTGTCTTCACTTGTTCACTCAGTGAGTTGGTTCATCACTTTGGTGCCCAATGGATGAATAACAATAGAATCTATGGACTGACTTTTCCTCCAGCACCACTGATTAATACTTCTGAACCATCTTGGCAGCACTTGGATGGATTGCCATCACATGATAAAGATATTCATGGTCCCCAGAGGCTGAACTAATTCTTCATGATTACACCTGCTTAGCACCAGCACGTTGGCCTAATAGATGAGCTCGCTGAAGTTCGCATTTAGCTTCACTGACACAGCTAACATGACAGCTTACCTGGGCTTTCCTGTTGGTCGTCTTTGTGTAGCTGATTGACGCGTAGGCAACACCATCTTCAGCGTCGACATGCAGCAGTGGCTGCTCGGGAACATGTGAACATGCTGGTTAAGCTGCATAATTTTACTTCTCATTTTATGTGTTGCAGCAGAAGGAAGTCAGAAAATGTACTGTGTTTGACATGACAAATACAAAAACCGTGAGTCGTCTGCAATCTCACCATGTGCTGATTGGTTTCTGGACCAGGCTGAGTCACTTCAGGGTTTAACTTCTGTCTCTGAAAAGTTATACCTTAGTTACAGTTTCCGTTTATGCCAATGACCGCTTATTATAGAGAATACTATAAGTTAGTTGGACAGTTTTTTACAGAAGAATTTTACAGAACAGATGGTGCATGCGTTACAGTACAGTAGCACATCTATTTTATTTTTTGAAACTCACGGTGTTGTTATCCATCTGTGTTTCGTTCCCTGAAAAGACAAAAAACAGTCAACTTCAACTTCCACAGCAAAAAATCAGGATTATAATATATATTTAATTAATATATTTAATAATTGTTCATCTGTACGTGATCTTGCCTTTGTTTCTCCTCAGTCTGACGGACACTCCGACAGTTATTAAAAGCACTGCTAAACCCACAGCTACAATGATGTACGCCCAATATGGAACAACTGAAAACAAAACTTATATAAGTGCAAAATGACAATAAAGTCAAAGGTATATTTAATGTAAGAAAATCTTGCATAAAACCTTTTCTAAGAAATGTGCAGAACTGATATTGTTAAATGCTGCCAATTTGAACTATCATTGTTTAATGTTCAGTGCAGTAATAAGTGAGATGAGAAGGTGTAAGTGTAGTGATTTAGTAGTTTCCCTATGTGGACATTTATGTATGTGAAATAAACTATTCAGGTGAATTATTGTAGATTAGTAGCTAATCACTAGCTGTTTTCTTCATTAGTGAACTGGAGTAGTTGTTTTTTTCTTGGGGAAACTACCATCTTGCTCCTCACGCTGTAAGAACGTTTCAGCTCTGTTAACTTTTCATGTGGAAACTCTCGTAGACTGTGTTAATACTATTCAAAGGTGAGTAAAGAAAACATTTGTTATTGATGTTTTGTTAAGTTTTAAGAGCCGAAAAAGTCTACTAACATTTTCATTGTAAAATGTCATAGACTGATGTTAACAGCATTAGCACCTTGTGTATGTGGGAAAGCATGTGTCTGGCAGTAGAAACTTGTTCATTTATGGGCCTTCAGTTATATAGAGAGTCCTGAGTTCGGGTTAACTAAAGCGGTTAGTGTGTCTAATACACTTGTACATTAAAAATCATAATTTGGTTGTTAACAATCTCTTATTATTGATGTTCCAGCTCTTCTGACACTGGCCCTTAAATACACCGACTTGATAAATATACTATAACTCAGGTTACATGTTCAACCCACTTAAGTCCCAGTATAAACGACAAAACTTACCTAGCTGTGTTTTTTGATTATCAGTGGGGGCAGCTGGTGTTTGGTTTTCTATACTTTCTGTGTTTTTCTTTGATGTAACTGAACATGAAATTAAATAAAGAAAACATGACATAGGAATAAGAAAAAAATGCCGTTAACCGCATCAAATAAACAAACCTGCTTTTTCACATGGAGACTGAGGGTTGAAGTCACACAGCAGCTGGTGTCCACTGTTTCTATCTGTCACATTACACTTAAAGGACTCATCACACTTTGTCTTCAGAGTAAGAGAAGAGGTTGTTAATGTCACAGTGGCTGAGCAGGAACTCTGTGATGACTTCAGGTCTGGGAAATGATCCTTATTACCCTGATACAGCCACTCCACTGTGTGTCCACACTTTTCATACGTCAACACAGTGCAGATCAATGTCACTTTATCATCTTCTTTACGTTCATGAACTGGTGAGATATTGTGAGACAAAGACAACAAGAGTAAAATTAACTTCATCACTGCAATCATAATTATTGTAATGTTACAAGTTTATTGATCTAATGAGACACTTTGACACTGTGAATACTCACTGTTAACAACTGACACATTAACCAGAGCATCTGGACCTTGTTGTTTTGTTTTGTTGAATTGTCTGCAGTGGTAATGACCAAAATCTTGAACTGTGACTTTCTTTATAACCAGAGAACAGTTCTCTGTAACATTTAGTCTGTCTGATTTAGTTTGCCCAAGGCTAACCAGCTCGACTACCTGAGACGTTTCTCTATTATTGAAGAGCCAGGTAGTACCGTCACAGTTGTCCTGATCTTTTATTGTATTTTCACAAGGCAAAGTGACTTCATCTCCATCTTTGACAGTAAAGGAGGAATAACATCCTGCTATTGCTGTTGAGAATGTGAAGAAGAAGAAGAGGAATAAAAAAGGTGAAATAAGAATGTGATTGTTATCTTAATAGTTAGTGCGAGGTTAATTTATAATACAATGGACAGTTGCAAATGCACTTATCCACTAAACATAGTTGGCTGATACGAAAAACAAATTACTAAATCACTGACTGTTTCTTTTGTTAAGATATGATTACCTCTTACTTACCTCTGAGCTGAAGCAGAAATAAAAGCATTTTAATCCGTGTGAATTCACCCATCTTGCTTCTCTGTCGCTTTGCTTCTTTCTCGTCTTTCTCACAAATTCAACTGTCAACTTTCCAAAAATAGCAGAAGCCTACACCATGAACTTCTCATTGCTACCACTTCCTCATTGTGTCTTCTTTCAGTTGTTTAGTTAGCTAGACAGAGCATGGCAGCATTTCTTTGAATTTATTGTAGATGCCAAAATGTTTGATAAAAGCCAGATGTTATTGTGAATAATGACCAAACCAACCAAAAGCTCAACAATAGAATCTCCAAGTTTCACCCACAGCAGGAAGATTCATTGTAAAATTCATTGTTGAAAATGAACATTGAACATTGCTACACATCCACCAGAAAAACCACAAGTCACTTCCTTCTGTGGTGGTGTCTCAGAGTCAGAGCACAACAGTGATGTCTCTCATTTTCATTGCACAGGGATTCTCAGACTGAGCTACTGTTATGGTCCTAAAACAAAACTGAGTCAAACATCCACGGTGACGTTTGACACCACACATACAGTAATGTAGTTCACAAACCCGGCCCATTGTGACAAAAATATACAATGTTTGATGTTTTAGTAATTATAGACTTGTTGCTTCATCATTGGAGATTAGTAATGTTTCCTGAGAACTAGAGGGGGGAGAGTTTTCGTGTGAACATGAGGTGTGATGATAACACAGCCACATGTTTTACAGATCTAACGATGAGGGCAACAGCACTTTGTTAACACACTGTGTTCTTTGGACTTGTGAAAACCAATTTCATTCTTGAACGTGAATAATGATAAACATGCACAGTAACTATTGTGGGTGAAATTAGATAAAAAAGATTATCGAAAGTTAAATTACTTTTTTTATTACTTTAAAGAGAGTTTAGATCTTCAAACCACCCTTCTTGGTTAATAATTAATATCCAAATGGCCTTGTTGGAAAAACAGCAGCATAAATTTGACAAGTAATTATTGTCTTACCCTTAAAATGTAGCAGCAGCATTGGAAACAATGAAAAGTAAAAATGTTCTGTTTGTCAGCCTCTGTCAGATTTCAGTGTCTAACCCTTAAATACAGAGCTTGTAATGTGTGATTCTGAGAGAGTACGTGGTTTTGGCATTTAGCGGAGACACATTTATTTTGATATTGGCGGAGGCATCTTCCAAGTTTACTGAAGTTCAGTTCTGAGACTGGGCCAAAGATTCAGTCACTGTAGTCTCTGTTTTTTTTGTTTGCTTGGCCTGCTGACATCCAGCTTTCTACCACTATCTTCCACCAGTTGATAACTGGGGATATGGGGATGTCCAGCATTAACAGTGAGCCCCTGGTTTGAACTACAGTACAGAATTTGACTGTAAATCAAAATTGTCAAAAGACAAACAAACAATATGCAATACTTCCGTTTCCAGCAACAGCAATGGAGAGCAGAACAACTGTTGTGAGGTTTTGGTTGCTGTCCGTGGTGCTGAAGAGAATGATGAATCTACTTAAGAAGGCCCCACATCCCTCCTACAGAGGACCAAGTCTCACAGACTGAAAGTCATCTTGCAATGTAATTTAAGGGGTTTTGCTACTGTTTAATTACTTGAACATCTTTTCAATTATTTTGTCTTCAAAATAATAATTCATTATGACCAGTTGGTGTAAACGACCACTAAGAGAGATCGGGAACCTGAGGTCCAACAGCTGGCTTGGTACAGTTTGCCAGCTTCTAGAGCATTAGATTTGATTAGTACTCTGAATTGGATTTTGGGTTTGGATTTGGACTTCTGCCCCTGTCTGTTGTGTGACTGTCAGCTCTGTACTCACCTGTTTCTCTCCTCCAACTGCCTCAGCATATCTCCTCAGTGCTCTCCCCTGCAACGTGCTCTACCAGCGTTCTTCCCCGGACTCCAGTTCCCATCATCCCCTCCACTCACCTTCAGCTTCCGGTGCTCTGGCCATCTTGTTCCGGTTCACCCTCTCCGTTGTATTCTGTCCTGGAGACTCTCCCGGCTACTCATCCACCAGCTGCCTCACCCCTGTTCTAACTCTTCGTCCCACACCCACCTTCACCTTATACAATAAATACCTTAACCTTCTGACTGTGTCACTGGCAATCATTGAGTCCACTCCACAAAACCTCACACCTCCAGCAGGCTCAGGCTCAGAGTGGGTGGCCATCTGCCTCGACCAGCTGTGGTGAGTAGAAATAACTGGTCACAAAAAACACCACATGGGCAGCTGGTTGCCACGTTTCACTCAAGTTTGTACAGTGTAAAGTCCTCTTATACTGTATATTTCAGCAGTTCCTGCACTTGATATGCATAGCATTTTATGACTGCTAAAAAGTCTTTCAGTTTTATAGTAGAATACAGTCATTTTACTAAAAGACACATTAGTATCATAGTGAAAGTCATCACAGTAGAATAAATAAAATGTTGATGAAATTATGGTCAGCAACTAAAATAATTTCCTGCATTTAAAATACAGTTCAGTGGATGAATTGTTTGTCTGTTAATGAAAAGATAGAGAAAAATATTAATTCACTACAATATAGAAGTTTAAATACAAGAGAATGAGAAAGGTAGGATTAACGTAATAACACAATAATAACAGACACTGTGAAGAACACAGGCAATATTAGTCATAAATTTGGTTGTAAACAAACACAGTTTTACAGACAACCTGAACCGGTTAGTCACATTTTTTTCTATTATTAGCTCCACATGGCAGTCATTTCCAGGTACATTCCTAAGAACCTACAGTTAGATGTCATTTCCGTTAAATTGAAGTTCTTACGAGGCCTCAAAGTGCATAAAATACAGCAGTGTCACTGTCGCCTCTGTTTCCTGTTTATCTGACTAGAACGTGTGTGCAGCACCTTTTCACAGTTACAGCCTCTTAGGTCATATTTCTTCACCATTCTGTTTGGTCTGAGCAGCAATTGATCTGCATTACTATGTCTATATAATAATACCAACAACAACAATAATAATAATGTGGCTGACCACACCTTTGCCTTAACGAGAAGGTGTAGAAGAGTACCTAATAAAGTGGTCTTTAAGTGTATATCGTACATAATCAAGCAGATGTGAATGCTGAGTTATAATTTTGACATACTTGTTAACCTTCTACTCTCCTTCTGGGCAAAAAGTGTTTTACAACTGTGTGAATTAGACTATCCTCTGTGGACAGACTTTCAGTTGGTATTTATCAAGTGTTTTTTTAGATTCTCACTCTCAATTGTCAGAATATTTACTTCCTGTGATGAGGTCTCACTTCCCCGCCTTGACCTTCATAGCTCATCTGAAGTTAGGCTCGTTCGAGATGAACTGCCCCTCGCTTGGAAAACAGACAAGAGCAGGCAGCTGCAGTGGGGGGAGGTAACTTTTCGTTTCTAACTTTTCGTTTCTAACTTTTCTAGCGACCTTCAAGTTACCGTTTGTGCTGGATGTCGCAAAAACATCCTGTGAGGTCGGATGCAGGTTAAATGAAGTATTGTATTATAATCTGTCATGTAACAGTCTAGTTTGACAATAAAATCAGCTTTTCTGAGAAGGCACAGTGTTCATTCTGTAAAAGAATTGATCTTCATAGTGAAACCACTTACCTTGATTCCACTAAATGTCCTGTTGTGCATCCAGCACCTGAACCAATCAGATCTTAGATCGGGTGAGAGCCAGGTGTTTCCCATCATGCCCTGAGGTCGTACGGTCAGTGGAGAGCCTGGTCTGGGCTGGCTTGGTTTCATAAGGTTATCATTGCTTATGTATGCCTGACGTCAGAGCGAGCTGGGATCAAGTTATAGAAAAAACTAACCGGCTGCACCGATCTAATCTGTGATAAACTTGTTCGTCTCGAACGAGCCTGTTTTTTCTGAGGAGTTTTTTCCTCACTGATGTTCTTCAACTATCTAAACACTCAATGATTCATTTACAATCCAACCAAATGTTGCAGACAATCACACAGAAAGAAAAAAAAGCACGGCTGTAAGCTCTCAAGGTCAGAGGTCAGTGGCCTGACAGAAATCTTTTGAAACTGGAATAAGAGGGTTTGGTAACTAACACTTTAGTTTATTATGCAGCCACAAATTTACTGATTTACTGGAGTGGTTGATAATCTGGAGACATTTCTTTGAGTCCAGATACATTTAAACCCAAATATTAATTTGTGCAGAAATCTTGAGTTGCATGGTTGCCTGTAATTTACAGCTAAACAGGGAGACACATGAGATACTTGATTAAAAGTTGTGCAGCAGATTGATTGGAATGATTTATAAATGTACCCACTGAAAACTGTCCATTTCTTTTTTTATATATTGCAACAGATGGCATCATCCTTTCCGTGTACCTTCCTAAAAACTTAGTCATTTCTTATCATACAGCATCTAAAACTACAGCAGCAGAAGAGGAAGCATGTGCCTTAATTTCCTGTTCTTAGCTAACAGGATTAGAACGTAGTTTGATCTTCTGCTGCAGTGAACAGTTCACCTCAGGACTCAACATGCTGAGGATAACAACATTCTCTTCTGTGGTGTCTTATTTGTTTGACTTGTTGACGGTTGCGTAGATGTTGCTGGATTCAGTGGAAACAGCAGCAGAAGAGTAGGACGTTTTCACGGCGCTGTAGGTCGCTGCATCACCTTCATCGTCGTCTTTGACCTGTATCTGAGAAGCAAGAGGGAAACAGCGCCACACACGCAGTAAATTACATAAACTGGTAACAGAGGTTTGTGTTACAGTAGAAGTTCACATGTTGGTCTGTAGGTGGCGCTAGAGTTAAATTGAGGAGATCAACCAAGCATCCTCAGTGGATTTTGTTTTTTAGCAATTACAAAGCAAAACTAGAATTTAATTGGAATTGTTTTGAACGTGGTTCTGGCTCTTTGTGGTTTCGTATGGATCTATTTTTTGCCAACTCATGACAGTGTCTGACTAAAGATGAAACCACTTCCTTGTTTCCTACAGTGATATTTATTTCCACTTCACCTTTTTTTGTCAAAAAAGTTCAAATTCTTGTCCCTTTAAAAGCTCTTTACTTCACAAACAGCATTAGAGTAACTGAGCAGACAGTTTACCTGAACTTTACTGTTGTTCTTCTTCTTGGTGAAGCTGATGGAAGTGTAGGAAACTCCATCTTCAGGATCATCCTGCACAGTGAAGACAACATAATGACAGCTCAGTAACATGTGGACAGTCTACTGACTCACTTTCGAAAACTTTGACAGCAAAAACAAAAAAGAAGAAATCATCTCAGGAACAGCATCAGAGAAGGGATCATTCTTCCAGGACAGTCAGACACCTCTTCTCCACATGCTGCTGTGAATGCTTTTTAGTTTATTAGGAGGTGTTTGACTGAGATGTGTCACCACACATTTCACACTCATGACTTTTTTTGATTTACTGTTTTTTATTTTGCTCTACATTATCTTCCTTCCCCTTTTCTTGGTCTCTACTGTCACTGTATGTCTCAAACAGCTGCTCTACATTTACATTCAGGAGTTTTACAGTTAGTGTAACGTCGTACTGGGTGTAGTGTGTGTGATCTCACCGTGTCCGGACTGATTTCTGCGACAGGTGGAGTCACCACAGGGTTTAAGCTCTGCAACTACTGTGCTTTTACAACTTGCGCTATGTGATGCAACTATTTCTTAACGAACAGCAGCTCCGTGTGTCCTGGAATCGTGTCATCACTGGGTGAAAGTTTGTTCATCAAGACATTTTTGTGTCCGAATTAAACAATCAGTGTGTTGATTATTGACTTTCAGCAGCTCTGGTGCAGTGAGTCAGGCTGTTTCTTCCTGCTTCCAGTTTTTATGTTAAACTAAGCTAATGTCACAATAAAGTACATAACATGCTGGCATCAGAGTGGTATCTTCTTCTTCTTATGTAACCCAGCTTATTTCCTTTAAAATCCACTCTATTGCATGAACTCAAGCAGTCATCTGACATAAAGTACATCAGTAAGTATTTATGGAATATGGAAAATGTATGGAAACTCACATCATTTTCATCCAGCTGTGTTTTGTTCCCTGAAAAGACAAAAGTTCATTTTAGCTTTAGAAGTGAAAAAAATCAGCTTTTCTTAAGTGTCTTGTTTCATATTTGAATGTTCTCACCTTTGCTTCTCTTCCATCTGATGACTCCCACTACAGTTACTATGAGAGCTGCTAAACCCACAACAGGCGCAGTGATGTACAACCACCAGGCTGGAAAGACGATGAAAATACAGGCATAAATATTGGTCTAACTTCCATCATTTTGGCTTCAAAAGATGAAAAAGACTAATCAAAACAGAAAAATATTTAAAGAGACACAACTCTGAGTCACGACCTGTTGGTTCTGTTGGGTTGGTGTTTGATTTATGACTGATTTCAGGTGTTCTCGTCATTAATTTTGTTGTTGTTACCGTTGTTTTGTCCTCACCTATAAAAATTATACAAGGAACCAATAAGAAGGCGGTTCATGAATAATCATCATCTGTAAAAATGTGATAAAGGATGATTTTAAACAGCTCATCATGATCTCACCTGGTTTCTCACCTGGTGACTGAGGGCTGAAGGCAAACACGTGCTTGTTTCCTGTCTCAACATTTGTCATTTTACATTTTAATACATCATGATAATTTGGCTTCTGCTTGAGACGGGAGGAAGGAAATGTGAAAACAGCCGAGCACTCAGATTGTGATGTGCCTGTGTCTTTTTGATCTCCAGTCACAGTTTTATCCTCGTACAGCCACTCCACTGTATGTCTGCACCATCCATCATGTTTCAACACGGAGCAGGACAACGTTACTTCGCCGTCATCCTTCTTGTGTTCAGTCACTGGTAAAAATGGATATAACGTGAGACAACAAAAGTCAAAATCACTTCACCACTGTAATCCTGATTATTGTTATGTTCTAATACATTGTTCTGAAAGAGGTGTTTGAACTGATTATGATGATAATACTCACTGTTAATAACAAAGAGATGGACATTAGTATCTTTTCCTGAATTGGTCTCTTCAGGTGTAGTAACTGTCATCCTCTATTGTGACCTTCTTTATAAGCAGAGAACAGTTCTGTGTAACACTCAGTCTGTCTGATTTAGATTTGGCTTCTTTGCCAACCTGCCCACGTTCTATCAGCTGTACTGCTGCTGAGTCTCCTGGATCAGCAAATAGCCAGGTAGTACTGTCACATTTATCCTGATCATTTGTCACATTTTCACAGGGCAGAGTGACGTCATCTCCATCTCTGACAACAAGGACAGGAACATTTTGTCCAGTCAGTGCTGTTGTTAAGAGAATGAAATGAAAAAGGCCTAAATAACAAAAATTTAAACTGACAGTTAGTGTGAAGATAGATTTCAATAAAAACCTCAAGGAAACCAAAATGAAACAAAGAACCATAACCAGCTAGAGATTGTCACCAACAAACTAGTTACTGAGTTACACTAATAAGTATTAATAAATGAACAAAAGACGTCACAAAAAGAGCCAGACTGCGGAAAAAGCTGCCGCAAGGCTTTCTGTAGGTTATATGTACCCTTACCTGCAAACTGAAGCCCCACTGTCAGAAATAGAGAAATTTTAATCCATTTGAATTCAAACATCATGCTTGAATGTTTTCCCTTCTCAGGTTTCTTTCCTATGTTCTTTCCTGCAATTTTGAAACTGACATAATCATGATTGAGTCGCTGAACTGATCTAAAAATTACCCAATTCCTGTCATTACTGATGCATAACTTCCTCATTGTGAGCGTTTGCTTTTGGTATCTATGTAGAAGGAGCAAATCTACTTTTCAGCTTCATGGACATCTGAATATGAAGAGCAAATGAGCGTTTGACTGCATTTCAGTCATTTAGTTTTCCATTTTCATGCTCTACAGCACAGCAAATCTTTTTTCTACATCTAAATCCAGATGAGGAAGCTGCAGGTCATTGTAGAGCTAAGAGAAATGATCCGTTGATGTATGTTGGCTCCATCATATTTACATGAAAATGTATGTATATCCCTGTCCTTATGTTCAGTGACTGGGGAAGATAAAGATTTTGTGAGAGAAAAATAGCAACAGCAAATTTACTCCAAATTAAACAAAATATTTTGAATGAGAAAGTCTGAAGTGTAAACTGAACTGTTAATTATAGACAAAGTGTATATCATTTGTTTCCATCAATCTGTCCTCCTAACCGCTTCTCCTCTTAAGGGTAGCGACAGTGCTGGAGCAGAGCTGTCATTGGGTGAGAGGTGGGGTACACCCTGGACAAAGAGACAGCCAAACACTAATTTTCACAACTATGGGAAATTTAGAGTCACCAATGAACCTAACGTGCATGTCTTTAGATTGTGGGAGGAAGCCCGAGTACCTGGAGAAAACCCACGTAGAGAACCCGTGTATTTTAACCCCGGTCCTTCTTGCCATGAGGCGATAGCCGCTTTCTGTGCAGCGGTCAAGACTCAGTAAGTCTGCTACACATCAATATACACTACATCCACAAGAGGGCACAGCAGACTTTCTGACAGATGGGGGAGTCAGTTCAACTGACATCAGGACGTCATTGTGATCTATTTTCTTTATGATGAAAACCTAACGACAGTCCCAATATGACCAACAAAATAAAGACTTTTAAACACTCTTCTTCCTTGTTCTACCTACATTTTTTTTTTCCCTTTAAAAAAAAAAATCTTACTTTTCTTTTGTGGCTTTTAAAGTTTATACTGACTGAAGTAAAATGTGGTGAGATGCTGTTTAACTACAGTGGACAGTGAGCGGAAGTTGTTGATCAGTGAAGTCTGGCAGAAGCAGAAAGGTCTTCAACATTTTTATACTTCACTCTGACTTCATCTTCCTTCCTTGGATTCTGGAGTTACATGTTCAAATCAGTACAGTCAGCAGTGACTCTTTGAACTCTCTCACAGAAAAAAGTGAATTACTGTGCACAAACATTTAACTACAGAGCTTCTGTGTCTTGTCCAAAGACACCTCAACATGTAGCAAGGGGAACCTGGAATGGAACCACTCACTCTGGGGTTTGTAGATGACTGCTCTGCCCACTGAGCTACTTGTCTCCTCATACTGAGAGCTAACAAAGCTGTGCTTTGTTCCCTAAAAAGACCACAGGGGGTCCAAATTAGTTTACCATAGAAAATCCAGGTTTATCAGAACATTTTATATAGAAAAGCTGCATCAGTGACTTCTCTGACCTTTAGTTTTCTCTCATCTGATGAACAATTATAAATGAATAAATGAAGCATCCCATTCAATAAAGGAAAGCAAGTTGCAGTGGTGGTTGAGGTGGACGAAGGGGATAAAGAGTGTTGGACTGTGGGACTCTACACCTGAATTCGACTTACACAGTCCCATGTGGTTAGCTCCATACTAGATTAGATTAGTAAAATCAGAGATTGTGTATCTAGAGGCTGAGTCCTGGTAACTGGAGGGAAGTTGGCTGGAGAGAAGTTTATCCTCCAGGTTGGTTTCACTTCACACCTGCCCTGAACAGGCTCATTAGGTGTGAGCAGATGTAATAATCACACCTCTGGCAACCCCTCCTACCCTAATAAAGTGGGTCATTAAGTGTGGGGAAGTGTGAATTGGGCCTCCACCCCTATTGAGTATTTTGAAATACTTGCCTAATTTCATCTGGACGACAGAGAACCTTTAAACAAAATGTTGCACTGCAAGCACCTGTATCACAAATAAAGACATCATCTTGGTTCATCTGAGATGAACCATTGTGCTTCCCTCTAGTTTTCTTCTCTTGTTCCTGACTCAAAATATTTGAGTGCCTCATAAAGAGAAATACACTATGTGCACATCCCCTCCACTGACATATCACCATGACAGGTAGTGGTGAATCTGTGTGAACAGGACATGAATGCTGATGTCACAGTTTACTCACAACCTCACTTCCCACTACACGTCTTAAAAACAAAGACCTATCATGATATTTGGAACAACCTTTACCATGTGTGGTTAAGATGGTAGATTCAGGAAACTTCATCAGATTTCAAATATTGTGCCACCGTAATACATTTATGCCAACACTTAGAGACGTTTGATGCTGAGGCTCCAAAGACTCTGTTGAAGCAGACTGGTTTGAAACACTGCTTTTATCAAATCTGATAAAATCGTGATCATGTCACTGATAATGAAACATCCGAAGTGAGGTGACTGTTTCAAATCTCTGTTTCATTTGTTAGAAGAAGCAAAATGCTGTGCTAGAGTGTTCCCTCCCTGCTTCATAGCAATACGAGAGACCTTCAATTGCGAGAGAAGAATGATGGAGAATGCGAATGGAAGAAAACAATCAGATTTGTAACAGGACAACACATTTAAACATTTTATTAGTAAACTGATATTTCAAACTGTTGTAACACGTTCATGTGTGGACAATGATTCTCAGATTGAAGACACAGAAGCTTAAGAATGAATTTATTGCTTTTGTGTTGTAACTGGAATCAACAAGATGTGTGAGTCATTTGGAAGTTTGTGGCTGCTATAACTGCATCTGACCACTAGATGTCACTGGTAGGGTCTGTCTTTGAGGCTTTGAAGCTTCGAATCTTTTTTCAGTGCAATCAGGAAGAAGCCTCAAAAGCTTGAGTTGAGTATGACTAAGACTAAATTTACATAATACTGTGTTTCACTTTAAGGAAATGGTGATGTAACAATAATGCAACATAATGCTGAAGACAAACAAACCCAGGATAGGATGTGTTTGCAAAGTTACAAATTAAAAGTGACATTTTGGCTAAACAAACATTTAACAAGCATGGTTAAGACATTTATAAGATGGAAATGAAGTAACTAGGGACAAACAGCAAATGTGATGTGAACTATAATTCTTTTGGCCACATGTGATGCAAAGTAAAAGCATATCTGCCATATAGCAGCATCACGTCATAAAGACCATGGTAATGAGAACAGGTTAGTTGGGTCCCAAGGTAGATTTGTGACAATGACATGTTTAAAACTCTGGAAAAAAGAAGAGGCCCGAGGAAACTGAATGTACGAAGGTTGTTAGTTAGGTTTGTTTTCATCTGGTGATGTTTTAGAGCACACATGCACAGGCAGGTGAAGAGTTGTACTGATGTCCACATTCACCATGGTGACACTGTAGCAGATGGGAAACCACACAGGTAAGATGATATTTCACTGGCCTAAGAGCCTTTGGTGCTTCATTGTCTTAGCTACCACTTGTTTTTTCAGTTCTGAAACGATGAAGAGTACTGTGGGAGTTGAGTGAATGATTGTTAGTTGAAATGTGTGTTGCATTAATATAGTACAGCTCTTCTTTTCTTTAGACAGTGTTTATTAGGAAACAGACAGGTGGTGTTTGCAGCAGATATAAACAGACAGGTGATAATCAAAACTCTTCTTCCACCAGATTTGACTGTTGATTTTCATGGTGCGACGTGATGATACGAGCAGCGAAGAACAGCGGCCACATTTTGGGGGAAGTATTTCTGTGAAAATGTGGTTCAAAAGCAGCAACGTTCTGGAGGTTTTAACCTCTAATGATTGCAAGATAACCAAAAGTCTCACGGGACACTGTCATTCAGGACCTAGTAGACAAGATGTTCTCAGGCCAAATAAGCAATTTCACATTTAATCTCTTCTCACTTTGCTTTTGGACACTTTCATACCAGGACTTTCAACTTAAAATGAGTAGAGATGCACAATAAGCCTATAAATAGAATAAAACTAATAAAAAAAATGCAATAAAAACTCTATATATGAATAATATCCCAACACTTGCACATCCCCCACAACAATCTGCCTGGCAGCAAGGTGATGGAAAACTGGATTTAATGTTTTAACCAAGCACACATACAGTAAATGTTGGGTTATTTCATCTATGTGCTGCAGGCTAAGCTATGGCATACTCTTTTGGACAAAAGGTACTTACAGCCAGAAATATTAGACATCATAATTAGCTGTAAAATACAATAAAAGACTACTACATCATTTAATGGAAATCTTGAATTCACTTAAAAAATCTTCCAAAGGTCTGAGTTCAGAACTCTTTTATGCTCATGAAGCAAAACATTCAATAAAAGATTAAAAAATGCATGTACAGTATTTAACATACTGTATTTGTGTGACTCTCACTTATTACACTTATTATGACAATCACTCATTAGAGTCAGATGTCATTCACAACTGACTAGACGCATACGTTGATGAAATTAACTGAGGGTTAAGGAGAGCACTGGACAAGAGTTATAGACTTCTGAAAAATAGATCAAGAGCAATTAGAAAGTATTTCTTCTTCCTCTTTTGTCATGTCTCCAGCTGGTAGCACTCTCTGCTACCACCTACATGGCTGATGCCTAAATACAGACCTGCAGCATATTAAGCTAACCATGTTGAAATATAATTCTGGTTTCTAAAGCGGGAATTATGTTTTTGAAAAGATAACTTAACTCAAAAACCTTTGTGTGATCCTATGCAAAGACGAGCGTCACAGGGAACTGTGGGTTACAGAGGCTCATAGTCGACTTGCACATTTTCCAAATGGCAACAGTCATGCAGATCTCTACATCATGGAAGCTGAGTGGTTCAAGAAGCACGCAGCCATGTGAAGGTCTCTGAACATCACCCACGCGCAGCCTGGACGATCGTGTTTCTGCCTAATTTGTCGGGTTATTTGATGGTAGCATAGAGGATGCTGGGATCAGTGGTCGCTCCAGCTGAAGAATAGGGAGCATTGATAGTAGTGTAGGTCACTGCATCACCTTCATTACCTGGAACCTGGGAATAAGCAAAAACAGACATGCACAGAATCACAGCACAACACAGTGGAGTATGTATGAGCCCTTATAAGCTAATTAATGTGAAGTCATGTGAAGTTGACTTTTTTTGTCCAGGGAACCACAAATATTCATTATGAATTGTCTGTGAATTTGGTTCTTTTCCTGTAATTAATTTCATAAAACTTTCTCCATTTTATTAGTAACCAAGCAGACAGCTTACCCTGGCTTTACTGTTGGGTTTGTTGGTGAAGCTCACAGTGACGTAGGAAACTCCATCTTCAGGGTCGACCTAAACAGTGAATACGGTAACATTGGTGTTGTGTTGATGTCTGTTCCTCCTTCAGATTGTGATTCGCAAAGCACTCCTCTCCATGGTTGCTGTTAGTACCTATGTTAGGTTATGCTCAGCCATAGCAGAGATAACTAGTCGATCACCTATTCTTAATCCACGGCATCTAATGCCAACTATAACTATATATGTCCAGTATGTCCCATAAGAACTAGGTTTCTTATTTCCATACAAGCCAGTTTATTTTAACCACCTGAGCCCGAAACTGTTTACAACTCACCGAGTTACTAGTTATAGTTAGTAAAACTGAGTGCCCTAGAAAAAGGGGGTTGAGGTTTAATACTCACAGTATTTTGAGTATCCATATTATATATATCCATCTTTGATTTGTTGCCTAAAAAGACAAAGGAGGCAGAAAAAAATTCTGAAGCTTCACAGTTGGAATCCAGGTTTATCAGATCATGTTTGTTTAGAAATCAGTGAATTCTCCAACCTTTATTTCTGCTCCATCTGATGAGCACCACAGCAATCACTGCTGCTAAAACCAAGGCCAAAATACTGAACCCCCACAAACCTGGGGAGAATGAAAACATTAAAAACATGTTGGCTGCATTTTAGTATGGAATATATCAGTGCTAAGTTATATATCAGTTTGTTGGTAGGTTTTTTGTCTAGGGAACCATGATTACTCATTATGAATTTGCCAGAGAGTTTGGATCTATTTTTTTAACTTCTAAAAAACTTTCTCCACTTATAGATTAAACAATATACATTTTTGTTGCAAATGTAATTCTCATGTATATATTCAATATATTCATTTACACATTTTTCCTATTTTTTTTACTAGTAATCTGCACAGCTTGATGTTGTGAAGTCAGCAGAATAAAGATAATTCTGGGTGAAAGGTGCAGGAGGCCAAAGTTAAACGACTGATATTAAACTTTTATTGGAACAGTCATAACATCTTGGTCTATGTGAGGTAAAAGTCTTTGTTATTTAAAGCCAGGCTATAAAACAGACCCAGTGAAGTTAATCTTTTTCCAGTGTTCACAGTATCTAGGGAAAGGCACACAGGCACATAAAACCTCATACAAACCAAGGCAACAAGGCAAAACAATTTCCCTCTAGGATTAATAAAGTTCTTTTAATCTTGAATACATATGAGGTTGTATGTGTACACAGCCTCTCTGACTGCCATTATATAATACATAATGCCAATTTTCAGCAATTATTAATGCATGCTTACTTTTCATGACACACAGAATAAAAACTGAATCCCACATTTTGTCCTTTTTTTGTTTTTGTGTTTGTTTGTTTTTTCAGGCCCAACGTCCTGTCACAGCTCAATGCCACCACAAAGACTCAGTGCTGACATTGTCACCACTTCCAAAGGTGACAACTAAACTTGCTTTAAGTTCTTAAAGACATTTTACCTTCCACCTAGAAGGCATCATCAGTTCTGACTGACTGGCTGGAGTAGCAGTCGTTGAGATAACCAAGGCCTGGATGACTGAAAATCTTCACATACATAGTCACCACTCTGTGCTCTCACTTCCTGAGCACATGTCAGCATGGAAATGACAGATGTGTAAACCTTATCTTAATAACCTTGTGTGCACAACCTTTTGCATGCTATGGGCTTACCTGGGGGCAGGGCAGTTACAGTGAATAGCAGTTATGAAAGGAATCCCTCCCGAGCAACACACTCACAGAGCCACAGGCAGCAGGATGGAAATCTTATTTTGTCAGTACACAGTCAAGGATACAGTTTGTTTAAAAACCATTACAATGCTTGATATTTTTCTCCAGTACGATAGTTTTGCCTCTTTACTGGGGGCTCTATTGATCCTGCTGCTGGTCTACATCATCTCCTCCTCCACCTTCAGCTCCCAGGGGAATGGGAAAGATCCCCCGGGACCAAAACCGCTTCCAGTGCTTGGTAATGTGCTGCAGCTGGACCTGAAGTCACCCTACAACACATTCCTGGAGGTGAGCCAGTGGCAGGAGCAGTTTTCAGCAGTTTGCTGTGTCCACTTCACAAGCAGCTTTTTCAAGTTGTATGCTTCCTACCTTTTTTCAGCTGTCCAAGAAATATGGATCAGTGTTCACTGTCTACATTGGATCCAATAAAGTGGTGGTTTTAACAGGATACAAGACAGTGAAGGAGGCACTGGTTGACCATGCTGAAGAGTTCGGAGACAGAGATCAAATTCCGATTCTGAATGAATTCAATAAAGGACATGGTAAGGAAAGACAAAATCTGAGCCTTTACCAAGTAATTATCCTTTTTCTATGTGAGTGATGATTCTCAGTCATCCAGGGGAAGATATACTTTTTCTGTTTAACACTTTTGCCCATTATAATAAGCTATTAGTTGTATTGGTATTGCTGACATAGTCTGCTGAAATATTCAATCTCAGGGGTTGTATGGTCCAATGGAGAGTCCTGGAAAGAGATGAGACGCTTTGCTTTGACAAACTTAAGAGACTTTGGGATGGGCAAGAAGGCCTGCGAGGACAAAATCATTGAGGAATGTGGCTACCTCATTGAAGTGTTTAAGAAGTTTAAAGGTAAGTGTGTTATTATGAGAAATGCAATGATAAGCAACACTTTGGGCATTAAACACAAAATGTCAAACCTTGTGAGTTTTGCTTCTGTTTTGTTTCTTGCAGGAGAACCATTTGATACAACCCAACCAATGAACTATGCAGTCTCTAATATTATCTGCTCCATGGTTTATGGCAACAGATTTGAATATGATGATCCAGAGTTCACATCTCTTGTAGACAGAACAAACAAAGTCATTCAACTCTTGGGCTCCCCAGCCATATGGGTATCATTTCATAATGGATCATTGTATTGAAATAGAAAAAACATCACATTATCACAATAATTAGATATCATGGTAATACATATCATATCAGTCGATATGGATATATATCACCATAAAAAACAAATCATTATTTCTGTCAAGCTTAAAGGCTCATTTTTACACTTAAGTGAGATGTGAAGTTATCATAAGGTTAATCCAGCCACTTAAATCCATCTTTTTCGGCTATTGCATTTGTGATATCACAGTCTCTTCATTTTTTTTGTGTGTGTCACCCAGTGTAAAACAAACAAAACATTTCTCATTTCTTTGATAAAAGCTTTGATCATTTTTTATATTGATATTTTCTTTTGACAGATATACAACCTGTTCCCATGGATCGGTAAATGGTTTAGTGACAAGAAGGAGTTCAGTATGTTGTCTACTGCCAACAAGAACCAGAATTTACGGCTATTCAGTCGCTTGAAGCAGACCCTCAATCCACAGATGTGCAGAGGCTTTGTGGACGCCTTTCTGATCCGAAAGCAAACTCTCGAGGTTGGGAAGCTATTGCTATTCTGGTCATTTCTATCATTTCATTTCAAATTAAGATCAAAAAGAATCCCACTAACTTTAAAGTATGATTGTGGTGCACAGCTTCAGGGTAACTGCTCCACCATCCTTTTAACAAAGTCATCCTGTTTTCCCAACTGAAGCAAGTGGTATTGTTTACAAGCTTGAAAGCATGGGATCCACTTGACTGCGGACGTCTGCATGACATAAACATTGTCACTTTTCCCGGTACACATGGACCTCTATACGGAAGATGCTAATGCTAGATGTAATGAGGCCACTCATTATGTTTGACACACAGAAGTTCAGAGGTTACACACGGTTCAAGCATAATATAGTGCAAGTTCAAACCAAAATTCAGTCATCTAAATTCAAATCACAGTTTGATACAAGATGCTGCCCAATTCCTTTTAGCTGCTCACTGGGAACAGTTTCATCCAGTATCTGCAGTTTTTGAGAGAGTATGGACAGACCCTGGTTGAGCCATGTGTATTCACAAAATGCATGCACAAATGCAGCCATTTTGGAGTGTTGGTGTTTCTCAGAAAAAAAAAATTGGTTAAAGCTTTTTAAATTTGTTCTTGTTGTTGCTGGGAGTGTGTTGGGAAACCAAACGTGGCATCACATTCTCGTTCCTTCACCCTATGACTCAAAGCAGTTGGTCAAGTTGTCCTGTCTATCTACATACTTCCCTGGCCAAAAAAGCCCTCAGTGAATTTGATTCATCCAACTAATGTACAATATCAAATTTTAAAAAAATCTTATTTGTTTAAATAACTGCACTGATTCATCTTTATCTACAGGAATCTGGGATTACCAACAGTCACTTCCACAATGAAAATCTGATGATGTCTGTCTTCAATCTCTTTACTGCTGGCACTGACACAACAGCAACAACACTGAGATGGGCACTTCTGCTAATGGCCAAACATCCAAAAATACAAGGTAAAGGGCCTAAGACATCTGCAGTTATCTTACAAAAAAGTTAACACATTCAACAATCGACTTTCATCTCCCAGACCAGGTCCAGGAGGAGATCAGCAGGATGATAGGAAGTAGCCAGGTGAAGGTTGAAGACAGGAGGAACTTGGCCTTCACCGATGCTGTCATCCATGAGACAGAGAGACTGGCCAGTATCACACCAATAGCACTTCCTCACAAAACGAGCCAAGATGTCACGTTCCAGGGTTACTTCATTAAGAAGGTTGGTTTCTGTTCTGCATACACTACTCACAAAAAGTTAGGGATATTCGTCTTTCGGGTGAACCTAAAATGCACCATAACCTTTACAGGTGAACTTAATGTGACCTTCCCTAAACTTTTGAATGCACATGTCCAACTGTTCAGTGTTTCAGT
>JAUMHL010000017.1:18955338-18965486 GCA_032362345.1 Sandelia bainsii
GTGAACTTTTTACGTTTTCCATAAATTTCACCCGAAAGCCAAATATCCCTAACTTTTTGTGAGTAGTGTATGTCTCTTTTCAGCTTTCTAAAAAATATGGATCAGTGTTCACCGTGTATTTAGGACCAAAAAGAGTGGTGGTCCTCGCAGGATATACGACCGTGAGGGAGGCACTTGTCAACTATGCTGATGAGTTTGGAGAAAGAGATCCAACACTAATAGCACATGAAGAAAATCACGGCCATGGTAAGAAAATTCATAAAAATGTCCTACGATATAAAAATAACTACATTATAGCATTTATCCGTTGTCATGTTTTGACATTAAACACATTTAATGTCTGGGATTTTATAAAATTGTTCCAACAACATCAGGTATTGTTTGGGCCAATGGAGATTCATGGAAAGAGATGAGACGCTTTACCATGAGAAACCTGAGAGACTTTGGGATGGGTAGAAAGACATGTGAGGACAAAATCATTGAGGAATGTCACTACCTCACTGAAGTGCTTAAAAACCTCAAAGGTAAACGTCTTATTTTTTATGAAATGTGAGAGTATCGTCTTTCTGCTCTGACTTTGACTTGTTTTTTGTTTTCCCCATGTTACAGGAGAAGCCTTTGACACAACCCAATCAATGAACTATGCGGTCTCCAATATTATCTGCTCCATCGTCTATGATAGCAGATTTGAATATAATGACCCCAAGTTTAAATCCATGGTAGACCTAACAAACAAACGGATTCAACTTATGGGCTCTGCATCAGTACAGGTATGATAGATGAAGAGTAATTATCAAATACTGTATACTCCATACTGTTGTTCCATTCAGTATTCAGGGTTTTATTCAATTTTGTCATGTTTTTCACAGAATTTCTCTGCATGCCATCATTGTTGTATTTTGTTAAAATAAGCAAATTTAGGATTTGATGCCTGCCCACAATAACACACTCAAAAAAACAGTTGCAACAGAGGCAAAATACGACTAAAAAATGTGTAAAATATTAAGACAGTTCTGGATGAGTTCTAAATTAGCAGGTTAATTGGTAACAGATGATGGTATCATGATTTAGTATAAAATATGCATCCAGGCTCAGTCTTTGAGAGCAAAGATGGGTTGTGGCTCACCACTTTGTGCCAAACTTCATAAGAGAATTTTCCACCAACTCAAAGAGAATATTTCTCCATCTCAGGTTTTTCATAATCTACACATGAAGTACATGAAAAGATTCAGGGAATCCTGGGAAATATCAGTGCTCAAAGGTCAAGGGTGGTAACCACTGTTGAGTGTACATGACTCTCGAGCCCAATCCAGACTGTTATGATCAAAAGATGCAAAAGCCAGCATCAGTGATGTTATGGGGTACATCAGTGCCCATAGGATGGGTGACTTGCAGGTATCATTGATGTGGGGGTGTATAATGGGAGTTCACAGAGATGCATGCTGCCATCAAGGCAACATCTTTGTGTGGGAAGTCAGTGGATATTTGAGGAAGATGGTGCCAGACCTCATTCTGCATGTGCTACAACAACCTGGTTTGGTAGACCTAAAGTGTGTGCGCTTGACTGGCCATCATGAAGAGGAGAATCAGATGATGGCGACTGTTGCGCAGCTGAAGTCTTACATTCAGCAAGAATGGGCAAAGATTCCCCTCGCAAAACCTTTCGTTTTTAGTAACGCAAAACAATCAGTATATTCAAGTATTAAACTTATGATGTCTGTCCCAACTTTGTTTGAGTGGGTTGCAGGCATTAGTCTCTACAGATTAAAGCACAAGTTTTACAAATCATTAAGTTTGTCAATGAAAACACTGAAAATCTTTTCATTGCGCTTTTGTCGGATAAATAATTCTTGTTTTTCTACAGCTGTACAACCTTTTCCCTTGGATTGACAAATGGGTTGGTGACAGAAGAGAAATCCAAAACATTAACTCTTTCACTAGGAAACAGAACTCGGAGATTTTCAGCCATTTGAAAGAGACCCTCAATCCACAGATATGCAGAGGCTTGGTGGATAGCTTTTTGGTCCAACAGCAAAGTTTGGAGGTTTGGAGTCATGATTCCTAATTCTTTTAAATGAATACACAATGTTTATATATTCCAATATGTTATATTGGGATATGTAAACAAGTATTTTGGTGTTTAGTATACTTAGAAAAATGAATTGCTTTTTTAGTCAAATGTAGTCAGGTTCTTGGGTACAAAGTAGTCATGTGACTGGAAATCCAACATTAAAATCATAGTACAGGGTTGTTTCTGATTTTTTGGTTGGAAGTCAGATAAATAACAATGTTCTTGTATGTATATCAGGAACCCACAATGGCATCACTGGTGAGGGTAAATGTAATATACAGTAAGCAGTATAACATATCAGTGGTGTTGATCATGTTTCTCTGAGTAATTGTTCTGATGCATCTATACCTGCAGGAGTCTGGAAATACTAACAGTCACTTCCATGAAGAAAATCTTATTGCAACAGTCCAGAATCTGTTTGCTGCTGGCACTGAAACAACTTCAACTACACTCAGATGGGGACTTCTGCTTATGGCCAAGTATCCAAAAATACAGGGTAGAAATTGTTCATGTGCACAGTCTCAATATTGCACATATGTACTTTACAGAAAACATGCTTGTATGCTCATAATGACAGTGCTGACCTGCAACTAACCCACATTGTTTTGAGTTTAACATTCATTAATGAAAAGTGTTGGATTAACTACACTTTGGACCAGATGATGGCACTAGATGAAAACTCAAGCGTTATTACATGAATGTAATAATTCTTATTCCAATTGCGTAACAGTGCGACAACATAACTATTAATAGCCAAAACACACAGTTTTCATTATTATATACTTTATTATCTGAGCAGTGCGACAAGAAATAAATATTGATCATAAAGTATCAGACAAAAAGGAGAGGCAAACAGGTCATTAGCTGATAAATGTACTCTACTTTCATCTTCCAGACCAGGTCCAGGAGGAGCTGAGCAGGGTTATGGGAAGTCGACAGGTGCAGGTTGAGGACAGGAAGAACCTGCCCTTCACCAACGCTGTCATCCATGAGACACAGAGACTGGCCAACATCGTCCCAATGGCTGCTCCTCATAGAACAAGCCAAGATGTCACCTTCCAGGGTCACTTCATTAAGAAGGTCAGATCGAAAAGAACAACTTCAATAAAGGATCACACATAACAAAAATAAATATTGTGAAATAGAAAAGCCTTTTAGTTGCTGCTGTATTTTCTATAGGGAACCACAGTGTTTCCTCTCTTGACGTCCGTCCTGTATGACGAGCAAGAGTGGGAGAAACCACATGCCTTCTATCCTGCTCACTTCCTGGACAAAGATGGGAAGTTTGTCAAGAGAGATGCCTTCATGCCTTTTTCTGCAGGTTTGTGAGCTCAAGCTTTGCTAATTTTTTGTCCACTGGCAGATGACCTAAAGCTTTTCTTTCTTCTGTGTTGCAGGTCGTAGGATTTGTCTTGGAGAGAGTCTGGCGAGGATGGAGCTCTTCATCTTCTTCACCACTCTTCTTCAGAACTTTCGTTTCACTCCCCCACCTGGAGTTTCAGAAGATAAACTGGATCTGACTCCAAGTGTGGGCTTCACCCTCAGCCCTTCACCTCATAAACTCTGTGCTGTCTCCCTGATGTAATAATACAAGGGTAAGGTGCAATCATTAAGTAAACAAGACCCTAAGACACCCAGGCTGTCATTTGCATAGCATTGTGTACCACTGTGATTTTCCAGACTGGAAACTCTCCTTTTTTTTGGTGATCCTAATATTTCTGTCCAAGACAATCACAAATACAGTCAAGGACAAGGAAGAGCCTTGGCGAAGTCCAACACACCGTCAAAGTAAACTTGACATGCTTCTTTGTTTTGATCTTTAAGAATAAGGACAGGGATATGGTTTACACGAAAAAATGATTGTTAATATCCCATTGTTCTCCACAATAATGCCATCAAAATGCCATAAGGGATGCGTGAAAAAGCTTTCTACTTTCTTTCTAGTGCAATTCTAATTTCATAAAGATGACCACCTGAAGCACTGGGCAGAGCTTGGGAGTGTGTAGCAGAGCAGGGGGAGAGGCTTAACCAACATGCCAGCTGTGGATGAGATCCAGAAGAACTTAAAAGTGCTATTTCTATCTGAAACTGTCTCTTTGAAAGCAGTTCATCTCCCCTATTTAAAACCGCTGTGGTAAGAACTTGTCTCCCCTTCTTTCTTGTTCTTGTTCTTCTCTCTCTTGCGTCTCCAGTCTGCTGTGCCCATGTATTTAGCTACGACATGCTACAAAACCAATAAAATGTTGTATCTGTCTGTTGTTTTTCGGTTGTATTATCTTGAACATATCTAGCTGCAGTTTCATGGATTGATTAGTTGTTTAGAATAATAAAAATAAATCCTGGCTGCAAAGCAGTAGTGTTGTGATGATGCATTCTGTGTGCATTATGGGGCCAATAATATATTACAGATCATACTAGGGGCAGTCATCAGGATCTTTAATCGTCTGTAGTATCAATTTAGACCCACTTCTTTTTCAAATCTGAATTCTGTCACTTATAATGGAAAAAACATGCATACCATAGTAAACAGCTTCACCCAGTACGACCGTGCAGAGAGAGAACCTCCAGCTCGGTTCACAGTGGGTGTAAAGTTTGAGTTTTGCCTTTTATAGCAATGGATAATAAATGCATAATGTAGCCCAATATGGCATCATTTCCCCTTCTGTATAGCTGCAGTTCTTCCCAAAATGGGCAGTGTAGCCTATTATACAGATACCTAATTAGACTGGACTTTATGGTCCAGAATGATTATGTACAAGCTAATACATTGTTGACTGAAGTATAGTCAAGCTACAGCCTGTTTCAATCAGGAGTAGCCTAACAACAAAATGTAGAGACCTAAATTAACTAGCTCTGTCAAGTAGGTATCTAGCTGCAATGCTACTGGCTGGCAGAGTGCGTGAGGGTGAATGGCAATGTGAGGTAATGCAAAAGTTGAAGTGAAGCAATAAATTTTACGTTCTCTTTCAGAAATATTAGATGCAACATCACTCTTTGCATGCAGTGCTTGTCCAATTGTGTTTTTTAATCATGATTTAGGCACTGCCTTTTCTGTCTGAATAAAAAAAAGTAAGGAAAAGTTGAGTTAAAACTAGGATTAACAGTACAAAGGTCATTGAACTGAAAAGTCCTAACATTAAATATTCACTGTGGTTTAACTTCTCCCCTCCTCTTGTGCTGAGCATGTAATCATGCATCACATGCTCACAAAGATAAATACTCATAAGGAAAAAAGTTTGGTCAATATATGAACAACATCAGAACACAATTTGTTTTGAGGCCATGGGGATAATAGATGTTTTTCTTCAGTCCTTCAGTTCTGTCTCTTTGTTGGGGACCATGCTGGTCCTGCTGCTGGTCTACCTAGTTTCTTCTGCCAGCTTCAGCTCCCAGGCAGAGGGAAAAGAGCCTCCAGGACCCAGACCACTTCCTGTGCTTGGAAACCTGCTGCAGCTGGACCTAAAGAGACCCTACTACACACTACTGAAAGTGAGAGAGTAGTAGCACTGAAATAGTACTTAATGTCACAATGTCTCATGTTTATTTTATAAAGAAAAAAAAACATAATGATAAAATACTACTGTTTTCAGCTTTCCAAGAAATACGGGTCAGTGTTCACTGTGTATTTGGGACCACAAAAAGTGGTGGTCCTTGCAGGATACAAGACAGTGAAGGAGGCACTTGTCAACTATGCTGATGATTTTGGTGATAGAGACCAACTATTGATATTAGAGGAAGACAATCAAGGTCACGGTAAGAGAAGTAAAACAGAGCTTCCATCTAATGACTTTCAAATGTTCATTTACCCATTAGAACCTCTATGACCCACAAAACACATTTAATGTCAGGAGTTTTATGGTCCAATGGTGATTCCTGGAAAGAGATGAGGCGCTTCACCCTAACAACCCTGAGAGACCTTGGGATGGGCAAGAAGGCATGTGAAGACAAAATCATTGAGGAATGTCAGTATCTCCTTGAAGTACTTAAAGCTTTCAAAGGTACACGTCTATTTTTAATCAATTATGAGATTTTCTAACCTTTGAATGTTGAACAGTCTGCTCTGATATTGTTGTTGTTTTCTCTTATTAAAGGAAAAGCTTTTGACACAACCCAAGCAATGAACCATTCAGTCGCTAATATTATCTGCTCCATTGTCTATGGCAGCAGATTTGAGTATGATGATCCAAAGTTTAAATCCATGGTAAAACTAACAAACAAACAAATTGAACTTGCAGGCTCCCCATCAATACAGGTATTATTTACTGGATTTGTGCAACCTACATTAATTTTTCTGTATATGAGAAATACTTTTCACTTACCTGGTTAAAGAAACTTGAAACTTTTTTTGCAGCTGTACAACCTTTACCCATGGATGTTAAAGTGGCTCGCTGCCAGAAGAGAAATCCACAACATTAACACCTTCTTTAAAAAAGAAAACCTGCCAATGTTCAGTCGTTTGAAGGAGACCCTCAATCAGCAAATGTGCAGAGGCTTGGTGGATGCCTTTCTGGTCCGACAGCAAAGCTTCGAGGTTTGGAAGTGAATCATCCACCAAACTTACTGTATTTCTAATTAGGACTTCAATCTTAATACTTCAATTGCTTTAACATTTGAGTTCCACTTTGACCATGTGGTCCACACAGTGTTCCAAGTTAAATTATCCAACATCTTTTTAGTTAAAGCTGCCATATTATTTAATTTTTTGAAACTCTTTAAATGTTTAAAAGCATCTGTTTGAAGAATAGAAGAAAAAGAAAAAAGAAAATAATGCCGTGTGAAGTGTGGCAAAGTTTTGGAGTGTTTAGGATGTGTTTGGGTCCAATCACACAGCCAGAAATTAAATAATAAAAATTCAAATTTAGAATTAAATGCTGTTTCATTGGGTTTTGCTGGAAGCCAGGTACACAATCATGTCCCTGTTCCTATATAAGGAACCCCCAATGTGTGCTGTTTCTGATCAGCTATTTATGAATAATTATTCTAATACATATTTACCTGCAGGAATCTGGAAATACTAACAGTCACTTCCACGATGAAAATCTTAGGATGACTGTCCAGAATCTGTTTGTTGCTGGCACTGAAACAACTTCAACTACACTCAGATGGGGACTTCTGCTCATGGCCAAGTATCCAAAAATACAGGGTAAAAAGAAGCTCAGTATATGTGCGCAGTTTATATAATGAAATGTATGGTCCTAGCTGTATAAATACAGCATATTCATTAAAAACACAAATAATTTAATAATAAAAATACAGAAAATAAGACTGATTTACTGAGAATGTGTTTTCAGCTGAATATGATTTCATGCTCACAATGAGTGTGGGTAACCAGCTGATGTTTGGTGGTATATGATTTAATATTTACCATGTTTACTATCCTTTTAAGGCATATTATAGCATGTGGATGTGTTAATTTTGAATAAATACAAAGCACAGTGTTTTGAGGTTAATTGTTATAAATGAAAAGTATTGGACTGATTACACATTTGACATGACGATGACACTAGATGAAAAGTCAAGAGTTATTACATAAATGTCTGTATTAACTTTTTTTATGCCAGTCCCATCACATTGTCACCAGGGAGCCATTAATAAGAGTAAGAAATGTATCTGATTTGCTTGTGGTGCTAGATGAAAAGTGATGATAACTATAATGTACTGCATCATCTAAATGATGAAGTCTCAGACATAAAGAGACACACTGATCATTGTTATCTGATAAATTTACTCCACTTTCATCTTCCAGACCAGGTCCAGGAGGAGCTGAGCAGAGTTATAGTTATAGGAATGCCTTTTTCTGCAGGTTTGTGAGCTCAAGCTTTGCTCCTTTTAACATTTTCATTTACTGGCAGATGACCTAAAGTGTTTCCTTTTTCTGTGTTGCAGGTCGTAGGATTTGTCTTGGAGAGAGTCTGGCCAGGATGGAGCTGTTCATCTTCTTCACCACCCTCCTGCAACACTTTCGTTTCAATCCTCCACCTGGCGTTTCAGAGGATGAACTGGATCTGACTCCACGTGTGGGCTTCACCCTCTGCCCTTCACCTCATAAGCTCTGTGCTGTCCTGACCTGTGCTACAATTTTAGTCCAGTTACAAAACACCGTATTGCAACCATATAGTTTATAACCCACATACTACAACACCATCAAATTAATTTAATAACACACGTATAATTAAGAAAATTCATTTTTGGAGTTTGGAGTTGCTGTTTTATAAGAACTCATGTTGCAACAATGGGCTTGCTTTTTTAGGTACTTTCTGTCCCCACAGGTACCATGTTACTTTCAGTATGATGCATAATGAAGAAGCAGTAATTTGGTGTATTGTTTCTTGATCTCCTACCCCATCACCCAAGATACCTGAGCTGTCATTTGTGACAGCAACATGCTCACATGTTAACCTTCATATTTATTTAACTCTGTTGACTAAAAAGTATTTTACTGCAAGCAGAAGTACCACTTCAAACTCTTCAGTGTCTTCAGTTCTTCTTAAATACTTAAGAGTGTGAACAGCCTTAATGTCAAGTATATTCAGATTGTAATAGCTGGGCTTCAGTCATTAGAGGGCAGTCCCTATGCTTATTTCTAACAACACTTGGCATTAAAATGTCAAGAATCAGACCTGATTCCAATCTAAAATAAAAATTTGTATTTACTTTATCTCTTTACTTTTTCTTTGAGTCAAGTTTGGAATTTGAACATTTACATTTATGGTGATTTATTCAGTCTGACCTTCTTAATGAAGTAACTCTGAAAGGTGACATCTTGCTTTTTTCTGTGAGGAAGAGCTAGAGGAGCAACGTTGCCCAGTCGCTGTATCTCATGGATGACTGGAAGTGGTCACAACCTACCCCAGTCATGGAGTAGGCTGTAGCAAAGGCATCTGATATTAGCTCACTACTGCAGGTATATCTGACATTCATACAGAGATCTGAATTGGTGCCATTTATAAATATGCTCATTCTTTATCAAATTCGCTGAAGCCAAATGTGTTACAGCTGTACCCAGTTTCCCTCACTTTTGCTACTTCACAACAGGTCGTGCATATTGTATTTAATATTTAAATTACAATTTATAAAATTTATAATGATGGCACCTGTGCTTAAGAACTCCCCAGAAGTTAAACTTATTAAACACTTCAATGAGCTAGTGACGTTCTTCAGCGACTTTATCCTCACACGCCTTCTTTCGTGTCATCTCTTTCCAGGTATCTCCATTGGCTCATATTACACCTAAGTAATTCAGTTCAAAGTTCAGCAACATGGCTAAAGGTTATAAACATTTGCCAAATTTTCACTGCAACGGGGTAGTAATTATTAATTAAATTTGGTCTCTTTCTCTAAACTCTTCAGCATGGTTGTAAATTACAGCGTTAACAACAAATCACAGATTGTTCCTTTTATCGCATTGCAAGTGCTTCACTGTCTTGTATCCTGCAAAAACCACCACTTTCTTGGGTCCTAAATAGATAGTGAACACTAACTCATATGTTTTGGCAAGCTAAGAACAGGGATGCACTGTCATTATATGTTATCTTTTAAAACAGTAGAAATCAAATAAGGTGACAGATTTGAGGACAAAATTAACTAAATAAAAACCTACTCCTGTCTCCTCACTTTCACTAGTGAACTATAGAATCTCTTGAGGTCCAGCTGCAGCAGATTCCCGAGCAGAGGAAGTGGTCTAGGTCCTGGTGGTTCCTTCCTGTCTTCCTTTGAGCTGACAATGGAGGGAGAGATGTATAAATGTGAAGTAGGACCACCAGAGCCCCCCAAAAAGGAGACAGAACTGGAGAACAGCATCCAGAATACCCATGACTTTAAAACAATTTGTCCTTCTTCTCCAAGACAGTGTTCAGGTATTGACATAAAGTAAATAACGCATTTAATATAACCCGAAACATTTAACTGCGCAAATTATTTTAAATTATCTCAAATTAAAAATATTCCTTGTCATTATTTGAAATGTTTAGCTAAATCAAAAACGTTTGGGACTGTTGGGCTTTCTATATAGTTCTGTATATATACTTATATTTTGCAAGGTTCTTAACCTTGCTATGTAAAGTGCTTTGAGATGATC
>JAUMHL010000017.1:18996482-19007110 GCA_032362345.1 Sandelia bainsii
CTTAAAAGCCTGTGGTACATAACCTGTTAATAGAGATAGATTGATCTGCTCTAATATGGACGTACTGATCAAGGGTACGATATCCTTGAGCAGTCTAGTCGGGATTAATTTTTCCTGTAAAGCGTGTTGACGCTGCCACCCAGTCTGCCCGGGTCCTGGAGCTGGTCGACTGGGCCACCAACACAGCCTCTTCAGTTCCATCTCTTTGTTTGTCTCCTGTTCCTGCTCCTGTCCCTGGGCGGGAGGGCGTCGAGGACGTCTCCTCCGCTGCCTCTTCTGGTCCTGTCTCTGCTTCCCCTCTGAGGCACCCTGGAGGATCCGCCCCTTGCCGCCAGCCTCCAGCTCAACTGGATGAGGCTCAGCCCTCCTTGCCAGCCTCCTGCCCGGACCCCACTGGGGCTCGCCCATCGTCGCTGGTCTCCTGCTTGGACCTCCGGAGGGAGCCCTCCATCTTCAATGGTTCTGCCGACATTGCCGACCTCCAGGCCTCTCCAGTTACCTCGTTTGCAGCCTCTGGGTCGACCGCCCGGGGCTCTCCAGTTCCCTCGCCTGCTGCCTCTGGGCCGACCGCCCGGGGCTCTCCAGTTTCCCCGTCTGTCGCCTCTGGGCTGCCCGCCTGAGGCTCTCCTGGCGCTTTGTTTGTTGCCTCTGTTCAGCCTGTTTGGGACCCTCCTGGCGCCCCACCCTTTCCAGTGGACTGCTTTTGGCGCTCAATCCTCTCAGCTATATTGACTGTTTTTGGACTCTTGTTTTTAACTCTGGTGTTTGGCCTTTTGCTTGGACTTTGGTTGTCCGCCTTTTGTTTTTGTTTTTTTGTTTTTGCTTATCGCCCTCCTCCGGACCTCCTCCGCCCGCCCGGCTCGGTCTTTCTAAGGGCCGTCTGGGATCTGGCCCTAGAGGGGGGGGGTTCTGTCATGATCTGTGTCTCCTGGTTGCTTGTGTTTTGTCTTTTGATCTTGTCCCTGTTATGTTTTGATTTATCCTCCTGTTTCCTGGTTTTTCTGTGTCGTTCCTCCCTGCCTCCGCCCTTGGTCACATACACCTGCCTCCTGTTTTTCTCCCACACTCTCCTGGCCACACCCCCTTTCATTCATGCTCTCAGTTCTGTGTTCTCACCTGCCACGCCCCCGCTCCCAGTCACTCTCACAGCTATCTTCTCTTTTGTAATTAGTTGCACTCCTTTACATTCATGCTTCACCAGTCACTCCCTGTCAGATCTTCTGCATTTGTTCCCTGCTATGTCGTTTCCCTGCTGCTGTTCCCATGCTGTCTTCATGCCTCATTGTTTCTGCCACTGCCTGCCCTTGTGTTCCTCTGGACACTGCTTGTTGTAAGTTTTAAGTTTTGTCTGAGTTTTGCAATTAGTTCTTGCCTCGTCTCCTTGTGTCCTGCCGTCATTCTGCCATGTTTATGTTTAGTCTCTTGACCAGTTTTTGTTCACTGTTAATTTAGTTTGTTCCTAGTTTTTTGCTGTAGAGTTTTGCCTCCATCAGGAGTGATCTTCTGTTTAGTTTTATTTTCCCTGGTGCATGTCATTAGTGTGTTTTGTGCGTTTAATAAATCCCTTGCTCCCACCATCCTGTGTGTCTGGTGTGCTTTTGGGTCCACCATTTTTGCGATTCGTGACAGTCAACTAAAATTGTGAATATCTTACCACATGTAACTCATCAAATCATGTTGTATTTTAAATTCTCTATTACGTCATATTTAAACAAATCTTCTTTTCACTCACCTTCTGTCTCTTTGGTTCTTTTCCTGCATTTGATGAGAACAACAGCAATGAAGACCAGTACCGCCACCACCACCCCAACCACTGCACCAATGATGATGTAGATATTATGATCTGCAAGTGATATATATGTATGTAAAATATCCAACAACCAGTTACTACACAATATGCAACAATAAATGTAGATTTACATGTAAGTCAGATACAGGTTTTGAATTTTGATCATCTACTAATTTCTTTGATGATTATATGTTATCTCACCTGTGAAAATAGGTGTGTACTCAGCCTCTATCTTCACATTGTTCTCCTCAACAAACTGGCAGGTGTATCTCCTGTTGTGACCACTCTGGCGTTTTACGGTCAAAACAGAGACACAGTTCCTCTGTTCCATGAACTTGTACCCAGCAACTTCACCAATCAGCACAGTCCCTGTCTCATCCACCCAGCGAATGCTGTTCTGTCGACAAGGACCCAGTTCTCTGTATTTTGACAGAGAACACTCTAATGTGACTTCACCTTCCTTCTTTGGATCAGCGTCTGGTGGAGACGGAGTGACTGAGAGAAAACAAGTGATAACAGTGAACTGAGGTTAAATCAGCAACTTTACTTTGTGTCTGTTCACCTTTTCTTATCATAGTTTGACTAAATTATGTCCTATGGAAACTGATTCTATATGTGTGACTTATAGTGTAAAATTGGAATCAAGACCTTTCAGTTGTGTTTATTTGAGCCAAATGTGTAAACGGAAAAAAATTAACCTGTCAAGTGAGATTATCAGAAACTTAATATATAAATTACTGCAACTTGCAGTTGGGGTAGTTCTTCATAAATCAAGAAGTAGTAACACTGCCATCAGCAACATCTCTCTTTTCCTGAATCCAAACTTTTTCACCTGCACTTATGTGCTGTGAGGATCCTTTATGTTAAGAGATGCACAGTGAGGCTGCCCTTGAATCAAAGGGGTATCCTCATAATAATAAAAAATAAGAAGAAGTAGAAAAAAAGGAGTTTCTCTTACAATTGATAGAACTGAGAATGTGGCTTCATGCAGTTGAAGGTTAGTAAGGGAGACTGAGATTGGTACAAAGCAATAATAAATGTAGAATTCCCTCTTGAGTTTTCATGGAAATGAGACTTACTCGTCAGAACATTTAGATGTATATAACTGTCAGTGTTCGTCCCCTGTCGACAGGTGTAGCGACCAGCATCCTCAGCAGTGATGTTGCTGATGACCAGAGAACAGTTATTGGCCGGCATCAGCCTGGCAGCGCGAACTGAGGTCTTAACATTTCCACTCTGAACCTCAGTTATTGTCTGAGACCGATCACTGTTGTAGAGCCAGTTAATCCTGGAGCATGTTTTGTCAGAGGATGATACGATAGCACAGGGAAGAAAGGCTTCATGTCCAGCTCTGTAGTAGAGATAAACGGGTCTTACACCGATGCCAACTGCAAAGAAAACAATTTATGTTCAGAATAAAATGTTACAGACAACACAACATTATCCTCGTTGGCTATATAAGGGAATAACTTTTATTTATGTCTTGAATCACCAACTTTAAAAACCATATTCGTAACATACACAGCCATAACAAGTATTTGTTTTTTCATCATTCATTTTGGAATGACTGTGAGAATTTTATGTTATTCATTCCAACTTACACCTGTTTGATATCATGAGTGAATAATTTTCATTAGTATTAAAACTAGTATGAACAGATTATGAACATTTAAAAAATGTAAGTGTTTTCTATCATTCTTTTACACTTTTACACTTTTCTTATTAAACTTTTCGTACAGAATGGGCAGCTCATTTCTCAAAAGTTTTTTTCCTGGAGGAGAAGGTTTAAACCTTTTCTTCCCCCTGTTGTTACGGGAAATGTGAGGTCTCTGGTAAATAAGATGGACGAGCTTGGAGCACTGACTGCCAGCCACCGGGAATATCGTGAGTGCAGTATGATGTGTTTTACGGAGACATGGCTGCAGGAACATATCCCTGACTCCAACTGCACCATCATTGTGCGGGCTGACAGAGACTGCAGGCAGAGCGGTAAGAGAGAGGAGGGGGAATTGCGGTGCTTGTGAGTAACAGTTGGTGTAATCCCAGACATATCACTGTTAAGGAACGTCTCTGTAGCCCATGGACGTTGTTAGGCCTATTTTAGGGGAGCTGAAGCCCCCCTAAATGTTCCCAAGTCCCCCTAAAATTATAGTCATCATAATATTTTATAATTATATATACATATATATATATTTCATACAATATATCACTGAGCGCAGGTACGCACGCAACAAATAGAAGCAAGAATATGAATAGAAATAATAAGTCTAGTTATCATTATTTGATTAAAATGATCGTACTGGTTGTTTAAGCTGCTGTAGGTAGGACCTAGGAGGAAGCTACATGTCGTCGCTTGTTAACAATGTTCCTCAACAGAGCGAAGCAGTCAGAGAATCACTTCACAGCCTGAAACTGTGAGTAGGTGTCAATGACTGTTAATTGCTTAACTTTACTTATGTTTCCTTAAGTTTTAAAAACGTATTATTTATGGCCCGGGACAGACTGGGATAAAATACATCAGCTCTGGCATCTTGGTCCAGACCAGACCACCGCATACTATCATGGATACACATCTTATCGCGTCATCTCTGTTAGCTCAGCTGGTAGGGAGTTGGGCTCTGATACCGGTGCTCTGGGTCCGTATCCCGGCTGTGACAGACAGAAACATGACTTCATCAACTGCATACTAACACAGAGACTAACACAGTCTTTTTCATTTGTTCACTCCTGTGAGGCTTAGATTTGGTTACAATGCCATTTAAAATGATAATTGTGACAATGAAAATAAATTGTTATAAAACAGTGCATATGTATGTAAATCCTACTGTAAAAAAAACTCATCACATTATCAAATCTGGCCCTCATTAAAAAAAGTTTGGACACTCCTGCCTTAAGTAAAAGAAAAGGTGATGTTGTTTTCACACTAATTTAGACTAAGTTCAGCTGCAGCTGTCCATCTATCTTCTTGTATTTTGATAGAATATCAGTGCTGCATAATGCTGCTGCTATAATCAGTTATTAAACTACTAGTAAATAAACTAATGATTGCAGCACACCATTATATTATCTTCTGTCTTCAGTTGCATAGAGAAATATCAATGGTAGGCAGAAATAACTTACTTTATTTGAAAAGACACCAAGCAAGAAGAAATCAGTTATGAAACTATATATTTTTAGATATGATGTATCACATTTAATATTATTAAATGCATTGATGGATAAATTTGCTATTATGTTTTTAATGAACACAACCCCAACATGTAGGCTGTTAAAAAGCCTAAACTCATGGGCTCATTTAGACTGTTATTTAAAAAAAAAAAATTGCTGTAGAATTGCTGTACAAGAGATAATACAGTTAATGAAGCCTATTAAGCCTAAAGGCTTGGTGAAAAATTTTAGCGCTCGCTATACGTGCTAATTCCTTCCTACAACCCTGGGGGCCCCCTTGTCTTTCAATCCTAGTGACGTCCCTGATATCAGCGCTACTATGGGGTTTTGGTGTCATGTTCAAGGACATCTCAACATGTATTCAGGATGAACCAGGAGTTGAACCAGTGACCCTGTGGTTTGTAGATGACTGCTCTACCAACTGAGCCTCTGTTAGGACTAATTTTAGCTGTGGATCTAGACGCATGTGGGAGTTACTCAGAAATGAACTATAGTGCCTTTACGTCATTGTGATGAACGAACATCTCACCCACTGCAACAGCTCATTGATGAGGTTTGTCCAAACCCTCAAATGTTCTGGTCTGCTGCAGCCCCTGAGTCATATGACTTATGTGAACTGTCCTCACTGCTTCTTCTAACACGGCAGTGAAATTGAAAAGTGAAAAGGAAGCTGAAGTGAAACTTCTGTTTCTTGCCTGCTTGTTTTAAATTTACACAGCTCAATTCCCAGTCCACAAAAGACACTTTATTTTCTGACAGAAGCAGTGTCGACGACATCCTCCTGTTTTATTCCTTTAATTGTAACATACGTATTAAACAGCTGTGATGTCAGACTGTGATTCTTTCTGCCGATCTCATCAAAAGATTAGCACGAACAACCTCTGTGAAGGATGTGAGGTAAGATCACGCTACTGTGTTTGTTCTTTGTCTTTATTTCCTTATGATCAGAGAGAAATGCTTTTGTGCCAGTGCAAACTTACTCCACAGGAAGGTCAAAGGTTGCAGCCATGACGGTTTAGTGTGTTGCGGTTAAAGGGCAGTTCCTCTCGTCGCTTGAACTGAAATATGTGTGGTAAATGTGGGAAAGTTAATGTCAGCGTGAGTTTAGATAGAATTGTAAAGTTGTTTTGCAGTAAAGTATAAAATACTATTTCAACATTTTCACATTTTTGTAAATAAATGCACAACAGGCCACTTGAATGAGATGGTTAATTCAAACTGTACAGTTGGACAAAAATTTATTCAACTCCCATTGCAAATTAGGTGCACTGGCAAAATGTACAAACTTTCAGATGTTTGCAATTCATTAAATTTACCTATTTAAATAGCTCAATACAAATTATGTTTCAAGTAGTTCCTCCTGATTCAACACAGAAAGCAACTTTTAATATCTACTGCAGTCTCCAACTTATTCAACCCCTTCATGACAAACGTCTTCAGTAATTCGAGCACTTTGATGTGACGTGATGCACAGACACCAGCTCGTGGCAGCGTTCCCGAGGAGTCTTTGTCCATTCCACATGGCAGTGGCCTCCAGTTCACTAATATTCTTGGGTTTGCTTGTGTTCAAGTCCGGTGATTGTGATCACCACACTAGATCCTTCCAGGACTTCTGCAACCAAACCTTGGTGGACTTTGAGGTGTGCTTGGGATCATTGTCCTTTTGGTCCAGTGACACCGAAGCTTCAGCTTCCTCACAGACACCATGATGACATCACAGAATCCCAAACCTCCACTGGCTTATATGATTTTAAGCATATAGGAGCTGACTTTTCTTGTGCCTCTGGGTCCATAATGACCTACATCTTGGAGTCCAGGCATATAAACCAGCAGCATTTACTATGCGCCTTACTGTGCACACTGTAACCTCAGTGCCTGTTGCCACCACGTCTTGCTACAGGTCTTTTGGACAAACAGCTGAAAGTTTGTACATTTAAACAACACACCGTATTTCAATCAGGGTTGAATAATTTTGAGTTCAACTGGATGTGTACTATTTTGTGTGTGTGTGTGTGTGTGTGTCAGGGTTCAGAAGATGAAGACAGGAGGCTGAAGAGGAGAGAGAAGAACAGAGTCGCCGCCCAGAAGAGCCGAAAGAGACAAACTCAGAGAGCCGACCTGCTGCATCAGGTGTGTGCGCTCGCTCCGCACTTGTGTTCTCGCATTTCCACCCTTCTGAGGATGCTGAGACTCAAGACATCTTGTCTGTTTCTTGCTACTTTAAATAGTTGAGGGGCAAAACTTGGTTTTAGGGTGAAAGTTAGTTAAAGTTGAGTTAACCTAGGTTGTTGCACCTACACAGAGTTGTTGCACTCAGAAATAGATTTAAAGAAGAAAAGATTGTAACAAGCCGAGATACAGGAGCTCTCTTTCAAAGGTTAGAATTAGAAGCTGGGGAATGAATCATTGTGCATACTGTATATCACAAGTATCATGAGCACACACGAGTAGAGCATTTATTTATAATTTCTGCTTCTTCCTTTTTTCTCTTTCCTTCACTCGTCTCTTCCAGACCTGTGAGCTGCTGGAGCAGAGGAACAGAAAGCTGAGGAGAGAGGTACCATACAGTATCAACATTAAATCAGTAATTCATTTTCTACAATGCTTATTGTTAGGAGTCGCTGTTACTGTCGCTGTGGTCGGGTCATCTGCAAGTGCATCTAAATGATTTTTAAATAATAAATAATGCATGAAAACATAATGAAGCAAAATAAATTAAATTAAAATGTGTAATATTGCCCTTAACAGGGTGAATTTCTGCTTGTTCATTTGTCTCCAGGTAGATTCTCTGTCTGAGGAGCAGCATCTGCTCAGTGAAGCTCTCAGAGCCCATGAGCCTTTCTGTCCCATGATGCACTGCTCATTTGCGTCCTCCACTTCGTGCAGCCTGCAGCCCGAGAACATAGCAGCTCGTTCTGTCTGAGGCAGGGAACAACGTTTCCGACCAGTTACAAATGTACAGGAACTTGATGTGTTCAAAGTCCCCGTTGTGTGATGCAGCAGTGAACCTCTAGAGGGCGCTGTTCGCCACGACTGGAGATGAAGCAGTGACGCAACAGGTGTGATGTGCTGCTGAACTCTGGTGGCAGCATTTATAATCAGTGAATAGTGTCTTCTAGTGGTTCAACCTTTTATTCACCAGCTCATGTTCACTGTGTAAACAGAGAAACTGCTTTGTCCCATTCTTCATTTTTAACCTGAATTTTTCCTTTAGTCCATTTATTCCAAGTTTGCGTCTGCTATAGGACGTGAACCTGATTCGGGTCACATTTGTAACAAATAGTAACAAAAATAATAGATAAATAAAATTACACAATGTGTGTGATGTGTTGATCAGTGGAGTAATACAGTTAATTAAATCAAACATCATTGCACAGTTAATGTACTTTATTAGTTGGTGGAAGGAGTATTCAGATACAAGTATCATTACCACAGTGTAGAAAGTAAAATCCTGCATTCAAAATGTTACTCAAGTACAAAAGTATTAGCTCAAAAAATACTTTGAGTGCTAAAAGTAAAAATATTTCTTATGCAGAATGGCTCTTTTGATGTCAGTATATGATATTATTGAATTATAATTACTGATTCATTCATTTGTTCATTACTTTCATGTGTAGATGATGAAGATGGATTTAATGATTTTAATGTTGTTTTGATGATCATATGTTTTGAATTTAATAAATATACTTTTATTTTACATACTGCTGGATAGCTTGTGAAGTTCACACTGAGTATCAATAAAATCTTACTGTACTGTAGATTGTATTACTAATTGTATTCCACTAATGTAGTGGAGTAGAAGTATGATATTTGGCTCTAAAATGTACAAAAACTTTAAGTAGAAATCCCTACTCACTACAGTACTCAAGTGGATGTACTTAGTTACTTATGACCCCTAACTATGTTTTATATTGAAACATTTAAAAAGCTAAACCTTTTTTATTATACAACAAAATCACTAAAGAGAACTTTATGTGGCAACGTATAGGAAAGTGTAGTTTATTATTAATTCTATGCACAGGTTTTTATAAGCTGCGTCATGATAGTACAGCAGTAGTAACAAAGTACACACACTAGCATTAGATTTTTTTAACCACATATGCTTTGTTGGTCCACAGTGAAAATATAAAAAAAAAAAAAAACAGTGTGGCTCAGTGTAGCACTGACACAGTAATGGGTTAATTAATAATATCCAGTATCACTGGGTAGAAAACCAGTTTACCCACAGTAATATAAAAATAGCAGTGGATCTGAAAACATTTCTAACTGCAGACTTAGTTTCTGTGTAATAAGGTATGATGAAACTGTTATAAAGTGCATATTTAAAAATGTCCCAGGTGAATCAGTGTTGCATCAGTGCGGTATTGACCCATGTTGTGTCAATTTTTAACCCATGGATTCTCTGTGTGTAGCAGTGTGTCCTTTATAGAGGTTTGTGTAAGAGCTATATTAAATATGACTTCTTTATGAATAAGTAAGAACATTAGTGTTGCCATGGGGGAAATAGCTGGATCAGCTGGTGTCAGCTGGACAGTTGCCTACGAACTGAAGGGTTGGTGGTTCGACTCCTGGCCAGTGGCAGACCAAACATGCCATTGGCCAGAGTAGACCTGAAGGGCTGTTTTATAAGTGGGACACCCATCACTTTTGCCAATCCCGTAAATCTCCTCCACTCTTTCCTCAAGTTGCTTTAAAGTGAAGAAACACCACATTTGTTCTAACACTTGTTGCACCATTTCATAAAACGAAAAGGTTCCAGATGCCTTCTGCATCGTTTTCCTAAAAATGTCTGTAACATCCAGTCTGACACATCCCCACAGAAAAAGATTTATGACCCATTACATTGATGAAAATCATGACTTGCATTGTGACAGTTGCTGATCTCAAAATCTTTGTACTTATACGAACCAGCACTCATCAAAACTACAGTGATTAATATTCTGAATTCTGGTAACTGATGTAAGAAAACTGCAGAAACCCTGAAGTAGGTCATGAGTTTCTTATGATGTTGCACATGTTCCCCGACATCAGTAATCATGTTGAGAAACAACATTTCCTTCTGAGATACTATGTCATTTTACTGAAGTCTCTGAGTTCATTCTGAGGTCATGGACATCGTCTGTGTGGATCCATAAATTCAGTTTCACCTGAACCAGAACAGAAGTCTGCTGTTCGACTACGTTGGTGGACACCTACTGTGAGTTACACTTCCTCATTTTGACCTCATTCACATCAGACGGTTTCCCTTTCCCTTCCTCTTACATGCTAAAGTGAATGAAAACTTAATCTCCATGTATAAGGTGCTGACGCAATCTGCATTCGGTGAACCTGAAGTGGAACTGAACCATTTCACTGCTGAACAAGTCCAAGAAACGGGGCAACTGTTATTCCTCAAAAGGCTTTTTGTTACACATTCTTGGAAGACATAAAAAAGTGGGAGCACTTCAGTGTAGAATGAACAGCTGAAATGTGTTGTACAGATAGAGAATGAAGGGTCCAGGGTACCCCCTCTTTTGTCAAAGACAACTGGGGATGACTCGCAACAGGATAAGCAGTACAGATAACGGATAAATGGATCAAGTCACAAAGCTAAAATACACTACTCACAAAAAGTTAGGGATATTTGGCTTTCGGGTGAAATTTGTGGAAAACGGTAAAAGTTCACACTACA
>JAUMHL010000017.1:19014782-19028312 GCA_032362345.1 Sandelia bainsii
AAATTATGGCAAAAAATTATGATACTTAAGAAAAAATATTACCTAGCTACTTATTGCAGTACAAAAATAGCACAACTGGAAAAGTGGGGCTGAATTTAACCCCCACAGTTGAATGTGCAAATCTGGTCCGGATTTCTAAGTTGAAAATTATGGCAAAAAATTATGATACTTAAGAAAAAATATTACCTAGCTACTTATTGCAGTACAAAAATAGCACAACTAGAAAAGTGGGGCTGAATTTAACCACCTCATGTCCTGACAGGTGGTGAATCCACAATGACACATCTAATTTACAACTGCAGAAGGTAACTAGTGACTGCTGTCAAATGCTGTGCATGTAGGGGAGCACAATATTTCTCTCAGAAGAAGAAGCACCTCAAAATTGTACTTACTTATTAACTTACCTCCTCTGCCAATGTCACCTTCGAAAGACAACATTTTAAAGCCTGACAAAAATAAGGCAAGAGTAGGTGTGTGTGTGTGTGTATAAGATGTAATTAACATACCAGTCGTGTATCAAACAACATGGGAGCAGGTTGAAACATTGCCCTGCAGAAACCAGAACACCGCCCACTTTCCGACACTGGCCGATGTGGTTGTTTTCCAACATCAAACATTTCTTATGAAAATGTTTGCTTTTATTTCAACTGAGCTCATCAAACGTTTCCATGTTCTTTTACGCTGCGACAGTCACAGTCCTGAACCTACTCACTGATCTCGATCTGGACAAAAAGAAACAATTCAAATAGCTATCAAGAGTCAGCTGGAACTTATACGGGTGATGTACTGTATTGTAGTGTTTGCTTTCATCACCTTAGAGTACCAGACAGGTGGGGTCAAAGTACATGAGATGTCACCTTTCAAACAGAAACAGGTAGACTTGGATCAAGGTATTATCAGTGTTTGTGTAATGTGTCTTGCTGGCGAGGTGAGCAGGGTGAGGTTTAATGTCGGATTCCAGTTAGCTGGTTGTGTAACTGTGAACTCACAAATCCATCAAACTTGACTTACAACAACTTTTGGGTACGTGCAGCATGCAGAGAGAGTTAAAGCTGAAATCTGTAAAAGTTAGTTAAGTTAGTTGTTAGTTCGGGCAGGTGGGTTTGTTTGTTTTCTGCGAAAATAAGCTGTGAAATACTTTTGAAATAACGAGCACTGAGTCATATCTGATCAGCTGGTGGTGTTGGACAGTCCAGGCCTCTCCGTCTCTCTCTCTCTCTCTCTGTCTGTCTTTCTGACATGTCCAGTCATGTCCCCCTCATCAGTACAAACACAGCTGCTCTGACTCACATTTAGGAAGTCTGTAGGTGAACTCGTGTTTATGTTATGAAGCTATCTCCCAGTTTAAAAAAAACAACAAAACGCCTAAAGGGATGAGCCACCAAATAAAGTTGCCCTGACAGCAGCTTCACTGTGTTTATTTGGTAACAAGCTATATCTTTATCAGAACTTGTTTTTTAGTAACAGCAGAGATGGTGCTGATGCAACTGAGATGCAAAGTGTGTGTGTGTGTGTGTGTGTGTGTGTGTGTGTGCGTCTGTCTAAGTGTACGTGCTCTAACTCAAATAGAAAACGATAGAATGCTAAGGAATCTATTTAAACCTGTTTTCTCATGATCAAACTTAACTATGTGTTTTTAAATATGTGATGTATGTGAGTGAGAAGTGGATTTATAGCATTAACAGACAAAACTTTGAAGCTGGAGATGACCAAAGAGTTTCACTACATTTCCACTGAGGGATTGTCAGAGACTGAACATTAATTAAACTTTACAATGTACAAGAGTACTGTACCTAATAGTGTATAATGTATAATTATAAAATAAGATGCTGTAATTCAGAATGCCTGCTCTTTATCGAAGTTAAAGAACCCTTTAGACTTTTCTGTTTCTACCTAAAATATGAACATGATGACTGAATCATTTACTAAGGAGATTTAGGAAGTTACCCACTCCTGCATACTTGTGTGTTTGGCAGAAGTATGTGAACGTCTAGGGTTGTCAGTTCATTTGAAGAGGAAAATTAGAGTCAGGAGTTCGGACACCACCAGTTGACTGGCAGATTGTGTACAAAGAGAGGTCAACCAACAAAGATCACACCAAAGGTGTGGAAGGACCTACAGCAGGCATGAAGACGCCAACTAGCATCCTTGAGTTGAGGCAATTCACGCATGTACTATATTCCCATACAAATCAAATGGAACTAGGTGCTGTGTAAGTGTCATCAGACTATTTCCAAAAAAACAGCACGAGAGGAATAATTTGCAGTACATATTTTTTTACTTAAAGTATCAAAAACAAAAATTGACAGGTCACAAAGGTGGAAGTACACATTGGTAGTAGCAGTGCAGTTGTACCTGGCAGCGTACAGTTTATTCATTTACATGTTGATGAGGATGCAACAGCCAAGCTGCTACCAAAACACAAATCAGCCTCCAACAGAAGTAGGCACAGGACAACACATACAGGTTGGACTCAGTGCTCAGTAGCTTTCCAGCCACGACTAACAATGGGACAACTTCAACCAGAAAAACAGCGTACACACTATAAACACACACAGACGCCTGCATCTTTTTAAATGTGTGACTCTTCCAGTTTTTACTTTCATAGCACACACAGTAGACAATATAAATCTTCTTCTCATTTACCCTGAAACTTTGGCCATGCAAACATAACATTAATAAAACTTCAGTCCTTACTGTGAACTAATGTAATGTGCTGTTCAAAAGTGATTACCCTTCTGTTATTTGCTGTCTGATGAGTTTCTTAGATGCTAATTTGCACAAATGGTGCTACAATGATGTTTCATCTGCTTGGAGATCTGTTGTGACATGTACTGACAGTTTGACTTTTGATGTGTCAACTGTAGGAGTTGAAGTGTTTGCTCACAGATGCACAATCATTCATGGGCTCTTTTGTATTGATTTGACAGTTTTACAAGAAAATTGGTTCTGTTTGAACAGGAAACCATGATTCCTTTGAAATTGGGGGCTCAACACACACAAAACACATCATATAATAGTCATCATCATTTAAGTAACTTCAGAATTGAGGGTATTGGAGAATGAGCAGAAAGCTGATGCAACACATCTGATACCTAGCTAATGATATCTAGTGAACACAACTTCCAAACCAAATGTTATTATAAATACATTTAAAAAAAATAGCAACCTCTTTTTTTTGTTTTTTGCTCTGTCAAGACCAAAGGAGGCATCTGGTGTTAACATACGGTAGTACAGGGATAATGCACATGTCAATATACAATATACAAGATCTTTGGTAGAAAACAAAACATCAGAAAAATAACACTCATGTAGCTTCATCGTCACAGAAGATCAGCATTATATTTAAGAGGGAATGCAGTGATAAAGCGTACTTGTGTACTTTTATACAACGTCCAATTCTGTGGGACAATTCCACTTAACAGTGGGCTATATTTCAAATCTTTAAGAATAGCACGGTATCATCTGCATATGTGATTTTGTCATTTTTAGAATGGTTTAAACACAGAAACCCTGCTTGCAAATTACAGTCCCCTTTGTGACCATAACTACTACCCCTGGTTTATAGCAAACAACGTGACTTGTACTCACTTTGTGAGAGGTTAGCTCTTCAATTAGGCAATAAAATAAACATGACATGACTTCTACAGCCAGCTTGGGTCCTGAGTGGTTAGTAGTAGTAGCAGCAGATTTAGTAGATCACGTTGTATAAAGGACAAGCTAACAGGGCTGATACACCAATGACAATAAATAAATACACCGTTTTAAATACGCTAAGCACAAACGTCTCCAAAACTCACCTCAACCACACTCACACGTTCATTCTGTGTCTTTGTGGGTGAACAGTTGCATTCTGTGCCTTGATCACCTTGAAATTACACTTTGGTAGAAAAATGAGACATTAAATCATTCTCTCTCTCTCATCTATTCAAAAATACTTGTAAATTAAAAAAAAGCAATTCATGTTTTTGTTTTGCTTTTTTTAGTGCTTTACCACATGTCCTTGGCCCTGGCTGTTTATAATGTCTCAAAAAAAATGACAAAGTAATGCAAGTCAAGGTGATGTCCATTATTTGTCCTCCTGTCCAATCAGCAGCTGTGGTTTCAGGGAGTGAGAGGTGATCAGGTTTTTCATGCCACTCTCTCTAGCAGCTTTGTAGACGATGAAATAGATGGAGGAGTCATTCGAAGTTGGCGTTCGTATCACTGCCATTCTTAGTTCACACGTCTATGTGGCAGATCCACCTTCCTCTCGAAGAGTCTGTGCTCCATCAGGGGCAGCAGGTAGAAGTATTTTTAAAGTCTTATTAAACACCCGGTTACTCATAGGTGACTGGGGCACTGAATGTGGTCGAGGGTCAGAAGTCCTTCGTCTAGAGGTGCTACTGTCGAGGTGGAGGTGGATGAGGAGGAGGTGGTGGCAGAAGTGAGGCTGTGGAGTTGTAAGGTGCTCTCCTTGATGTGCTGGATGAAGAGATTCCTCTCATCCTCTGGCGTTTGGCCGTTCTGGGCTCGGACGATGCAGGTTGGCCGGTGCAGGTTGAGCATGTAGACCAGCTGCTGCTTCTGCTGCTTCAGTTCCTCGATCTGAGCCTTCAAGTCGGCGTTGACGCTCTCTAGTTTCTCCGACTCCTGCAGAAGAGAGACAACTTTTTTTTAATGCCTTTTAGAAAAATGTGAAACTGTCCTAGGAGCTGATCAGTTGTTTGTTTTACAGATGGTTGGAAGTTGTAAAGTACCTTCTGCAGGGAATCCGTCTTCTCCTTCTTCTTGTTGCGACACTTGGCAGCAGCAATTTTGTTCCTCTCTCTCCTCCTTTTCCTCCTCTCATGCTCCTCGTGTGTCAACTGAAAATAAAAGACAAATATATATTATTACAGTCAGTGTTAACTCCAACAAATTACATGGTCAACATCAAGAAATACAGGTGACTATAGTACATGCTGCCTTACCTCTCTCTTGACTCCGAACCCAGAGGAGGGCTGCTCGGAGGCTCTGTCTGAGCTGGAGCTGGCGCCATCGGAGCTCATGTCGGCGCTGAGCCCGCTGGACAGCCGCTTGGTCTGGATCGCCAGTCGCAGCTCCTCTTTCACGATGGGTGTGAAGTTGGTGAAGTCGTCCAGGGTGAGTGTGCCCGGCGGGGAGAGGCAGGGCACCAGGGCGGAGCAGCTGATGTCAGCCAGTGATGGACCTGAGTGCTGCAGCATCATTCTGGAAACACGAGAGCCAACAGATTATTACAATGTTAGTCAGAGTCACCATGATTGTACAGTTACATGTACTGTATACAAAGTCCAGTTTATAAGGGTGTTATGCAAAAAAAAAAAAACAAGAACTGGAACTGGTTCTTAAAAACAAAAACATGCAAATACAAAAACGACTGTACTAAGTCACAGTGAAGTCACTTCAACATCATCTACACATATAATGTAGTAATATGATAATACTTTAAAATACATTAAAACACAGCAATGTAGGTTTTTATCTCAATATTAAGTATCATAAACATACAAAAAGTTATTGTAGCAATGTTATAGGAGATTAAAAATCCCTTAAAACATGAGTCTATGGAGAAATGAGTCTTTTTTTTTTCAGGTGAACAATGACAAATTGTTGCACAATAATTTTGTAGTATGTCAACAACAAAAGCTGTTACGTGAGCTTTGTGTTTAAATGTGAACCTGAAAGACCGTGTGTTACTGAAGGCAACACCGAGAAGAATTCATGGTGACAGAGTCAAATATTCTTGACTAAGTTCAACACACTTAAACAAATATTTGCCTTTTGGAAAACTGCAATAAATAATTAAAGATAATCACTAATAGGTGTGTGTGTGTGTTTGTTATCTAAACAGAGACTGAGTCATGGAGGATTATGACTTGCAGCTTGATAACATGATATTGTTCAGATCCTGATCTTTGAGACCAAAAGCAAAATCAACACATTTATGCAATCCAGACATTACAAGGAAGGAACACTCAGCTATTACATAAATATGTAAAATAAAATTGTCATAATGTCTCACAGCGACGTGCTTTTCTAGATGTTTCAAATTTTTTTGGCATAACCTCCAAAGTTAGGATTAAGCAAAGTTAAGCAAAATAAACACCTTGATTCTCAGATCGAATCAAACAAAGAAATGTTTGAGACTTTTTGGTAAAACGTGTCCAGTTCGTAATTGGATGTTATATAATATTATAAGTTATGATGCAAAATATAATATTTCTAATAATAATAATTCTTACATGTACTATAAATAAAATTATAATCACATTGCTGTAATCTGTGCAAAAAATCTTCTCCATATAAATTAAATCCAACAGAGAGAAGTGACTTTCAAAGTTTCAGGAAAATGTCCCGGGAGCGCAGAGGAGCACCGGGACTTCTCCGCTAGACTAACCGGGACAACACAGCCACAACACCGCCACTCTCACTGAGAAAATACCGCTCCCCCCCCACTCCTCCTCTCTTCAGCCTTACCTGGTAAAGCTCTCGGTGACTGGATCCGATGAACTGGATGCGGAGACAACAGCACAACCTCCTTGTTACAGTCGCGCTTCGGCTTCGGCTTCTGGTGCTGCTGGTGCGTAAAGTTGCGCTTGTGGCCGGTGCGTTGCATCACCCTCCTATATACTCGCCAACGGGGGGGCGGAACGCGGTGACGCAGCGAGGACATGCTACTAGAGAGGGAGGGGCTGAGGGTGGAGGAAGAGCAGAGGGGTGACGTTATCCTATTAATAGAAGGCTGATCCTGCGATGATGCAATCCAGAGACTCCGAGCTGTTCTGCCATAACAGGCAGGCTTCCCCCCTCCTCCCCCCTCGTTCCTCGTTCCTCCTTTCGTCTCCTCTCCTCCCAGTCTTTTTTTTCTACCACTTTTTTCTTACCCTTTCTCTTATTTTAGTTTCTTTTCATCTTCTCTTGTCTTTGCCTCTTCTGCCTCTTTTTCTTGTTGACTTCTTTTCATCCTTCTTTGCTTTATGGTTTTCTCTTTTTTTCTTCTTCTTCTAACTGCCCCCAGTTTTTCCAGAACCAAACTAATGAAATCACTACACTAATATGGACAAGTAATAATTCCCTTTCTTCTTTCCTTTGCTGTGTGTCCCATCTCCCTGTTTTAACACTGACATGATTTTCCATACCCGACATTCCACACTAACGAGTGAATAATACTCTTCAAGCTGAATGACAGCAGGAGGTTATTTATTCTGTGGTTACATCTCACCAGCCGTGATATAAAACTAGGAGGTTGGACAGAGGGAGAGAAAGAGGTGGATGGTTGTTGGGGTGTATTCCCTTCCTCATTATCATGATGACAATAAAAAAGTGACAGTCCTCAGGATCAGCTGGTAGGTAGGTGAAGAACGTCTAGTATTGCATGTTTTCTTCTTAATGAAACTCACTGCACACGCTGTTATGTCCTGTAGCAGTGAAGTGGCTCGGCTGTAATCTGCCACATGTGGTGATTCTGTCGCTTAGATAGTTAATCGCTTGATCTTGTTTTGGCTCCTGCTGAGACAGACGGGGAATTTCCTCTCAGAGGAGTTGTCTGGATGAGTGTTTTCATCTTTAAAAAAAACGAAAACATGATTACCATCACGATTTCTAGAAATTATGGTGGCTCTAATAGAGTTGCCTAGTGATAATACTGGCTATATGTTATATAAAAGTATAGCTAATTGACAATATAAAGGCAGAAACAGACGTAATGGTATTTTTTTTCTAGTGGTAGTAATGACAGTTATTGAGTTTTGTTAGAAGTAGAAAATTACCACAACTACTAGAAGCACCACTGCTTTTTATTAATAGTGATGCTTCACTAGCAGCTGCATTAAATGCATAATTTGTGTAAGAAGAGTTGTTTTGACTTTTAATAGTTGCATATTCTGGTGATCAGAGAGTTAGTGCTACACTGACTTATTCTCTTGTGCAATACTTTGTCATATGTACATGGACAAACGCACTGCTACTCTTTCAGAGTTGTAGAATCCTCAGATTCACACCTTGTCCAACTGCTACTGTGATAGTACAGTTTGTTGTAAATGTATACATCTACTTTTGTATTTATTTTTGGAGTATTTCAAACACTGAAGAGGAGCTTCTTTCCTCCCCCGCCTTCATTTCTTTTGCTGTTGTCCTTCCTTGACACTCACTTCCTAGAAACTTCCAGATTTCTCTGCTTGCAACAACAAAAAAAACTGGAAGTTTCGGTTTCACTGACTTCAGCTTTTCTCAGAAGTAATATTGGAAATTGACAAATATGAAAACCAGCTCATATATTGGTATCCTGAGTGCTGTGGCTTTACCCGAAATGAATTGTACAACAGGAAATATGACTTTGTACTGTGACTGCCATGACTGATCTAGAAACCACCATATAGCATCTGCTGTCAGTGTGTCGAGTGTGTGTGTGTTTTCATTCACCCTGGGTCACACATTGTTCCCTGGGAGCCCTGTACAGTGGGCTCTGTGCTGATTTTTCCATTTAGAAAAGCCTTCGTTGTCTATGCGTGAGTGTGTTTGTTTGGTTATATAAATAAGTTGTCATGGTGCATACCAGCTGGCTGTAAAAGTCATAAAGATGGTTAATAATCAACCAAATGGTGTTCCCCTCCTGAGCAATACACCAGGCCTTGTGACGCCTTTTGAGAAAACAAGCAAGTTCACCTACAGGATTGCTGATAGATCAGCTTCTATTTCAGTTTAAAGGGTCGAGGGTTTGGAGATAAGATAAAACCGGGGGCAGTGAGGTCGTAGTTTAAGTTACACAAACGCAGGAAGAGAAAGCAAAAATAACAGGTTAAGTGTTTGCTGTAAACTGAAACATGACAGGAGACATGCAAGAATCAAGATTAGATATGCAAACACTTTATTATAACCTTATTATAAAGACGCCATGGATGATGATCAGATCTTTTATACAACGTCTACTATCAGTATGATGATACTTTAGAAAATGTGTTTAGCATGACATGCACGGTATGTGCTGTGACGTGCATTAATTCCATGTTCTTACTTCCACTTTTGTTTTGGCTTTGACGGATGTGAAGACTCACTGATTTGACAAGTGGCATGAACCCTGTGTATGTGTTGTAATAACTCCCCATTCTTCCGGAAAAGCAGTGAGCAGTGAGGGTTCAGCAGAGATGGGAAACAGTGTCACGCAGATGTACAGTAATACTGTTTGGTAATTTATATACTGGCATCTCAGTCACAAAGTGACTTCACATGGTGAAAGACTCACTTAACCAAGTGTGAAGAATTTATCACAATACGCAGCAACTACACTGAACTTGCACCTGGTTTTTTTTCATCAGCAGAGGACCAAAACTAAACTAGCTGGACAAGAAACACTTTGGTTCTCATGCAACAGAGCATGTGCTGCTATTTATTTAACCAGATACATTTGTGGAGGTTGGAAAGGACACTCGACTAAAACATCATAAAATGTTGCAGAAAAACAAAATCAGGCTGCAGATCAATCTGAATACAAATATTAAGATAAGGCTCAAAGAACAGCCTAAAAAGCTGCCTGATCTGTGATGATGTGACGTTGTACATGGTCCACGTTCCAGATTGAAGTCATTCATCTTTTAAAAGACGACGCTTGAGTGAAGCTGAGTCTAATTACAGCTGACACGTACAGTATGTAGTAGTATTTTTATTTTAGACTGAGACATAATCAATAAAATCCTGCCTGTTGGAAGGCGTAAAAACACACACACACACACTCTGTGAGCAGGCTGACGCGTGTTGAAAAGTTTATGGGGTCAGTGTGGTAATCCAGATTGATGCTGTGGCGTGAAGTCACTGCTGACCCCGCTGACTATTAATACCATATGGTCGGAGCACCGACCCACCGGCTAAATATTATATTCTCTATTTTTAAATTTGAAGGGTTTCATGCCAATGTGCGCTGTGTGTACTCACGTCCACATACTGGAGCAAGAGACTGAACTTTTTTTTAGGTTAGTTTGCCAAAATGTAAAAGGCTAAAAAAAACACAAATGGTCCTTTATAATAATTGAACTGAGATCATGATATAATACTGTGAATGTTCAGCTGTAAAATCTACAAGTGTCACACTTTTTAAATAGTGGAAACCGCTCTTTATAAACTAATTATCACTAAATGATAAATGAAGTTAAATCAAACAAAAACAACATGAATTCAGGTTGATAGAGGAGCAGCAGGCCACACAGGAAATCCTCACTGCAGTTAGGGTTAACCCTCTCACTCTGTCAGCTTTCCTTTCGTTTCCTGGACTGCGGAGTATGTTTGGTTTATGAGCTTTAAGGCCGCAGACGGTGGCTGCTAGAGAAAACGGGAGTCCCAGGCCGCCGGGAGTTTCATTATGAGAGAACAGAATCAGGATATCAGGGTTTCTCAGGCTGCAAATTCGCTCTCAGTTGAAAAGAAAGTGAAAAGTAAAATATGGGTCACAGAGAAGTCATGAGAATAATTCTAATTACATAAAACTAGATTTAATAATAAAACACTTTTCCACTTTTCACATGGTGACCAGCGGACCCTCAGAAATCCATCACATTTGACTTCATAACAATAAACATAATATTTGAAGATATTAATGTACATTTTGAACTAACTTTGGTCGTTTTTGTGTGACAAGAACAAACCTGACACTTTTCAGTTGCTATAATTTGACACTTTAGTTTCATTCTTTATGCAATTTCTACATTATTGGTCGTGTGCATGGTTAAAAAGTGTTAACACAAGAGCAAATACTCATTAATGATAATGCTTGTGTTTGTAGTTTAATAGGTCTGAGACAGGAAGAAAGAATTTCATAATGTAAGTGTTTTTCCCGGGTACTTCAGTGGTCTGTTTGGTAATCCACCTCCCCACCCCCAGACGTCCAGATTAAGAACAAAGGATTTCTTTTATTATTGAAAACTGACCTCTCTCATTTCCTGCATTTCTAAATGAGACTGCAGCTTTGAAACATCCTGATAATAAAATACAAGTGCTGAAAGTGGTGATGATGATGATAAGTTGGTACAGGAGGAGAAGCTTCCTATCCTCCCGGTGTCTTTTCCCGGTCCCCGCTGGTTGCCGGGTAAAGCCACCGGGAGGATGAGAGGCATTATTTCCCGGAAAGAAAAAGGGTGACGCAATCTGCTCCTGCTGAGAATAAAAGATGAGGAGGAGGAGGAGGACAACAGAGGAGCTGCTCAGCTGAACAGCTCTGTTGATACAAAAAATAATACAGAATAGATCAAATGTGTCTTTGTTATGTTGTTTTCCTGCTGCAACTTAGTCAAACGTTATTTATAATTCAATGTTTCTGTTTAATTGTCACTAGTAAAATTATAAACTATAAATTATATTCTTTGTGTTTATTATTTTAAAAACAGGGAACATTCATTGAAGTAAACTCCATAAAATAGTTATTGGTATTGGGTTTTATATACTGGTAAAATGGTTTTTATTATAGTTTCCAGGACACTGCACAAGCAGTGATGGAGAATTATACAGGATGCATTATACATTATATTCAATAATTTAATTTATATTATAGTCAATATAATATTTTATTTTATTTATCTATCTATAAATATATATATATATATATATATATATATTCTTTTCTTGTTTTGTGCACCACCCTGGATCGGATTTCGTCATCCTTTCCGGGAAGCAGCAGCTCTTCCTCCTCCACCACCTCCTCTTTATCTTTTTCTTCTTCTCCTTCATTGGGAGGAATCCGGGAAATACCCCTCCTCCTCACCTCCTCCCCCCTCCCGCCTGTGAAACGCGCCTTACACGTTCATGTGGGAGACAGTGTTTTGAATGTTACGGCAGCCGGCCGGGATCATTTGCGCTTTCGATCTGACTGATTCGCCGCGTTCCGGTAAAGCTCCGCGCTGCTGGAGCGGAGCCTCCAGACGAGCTGATGATGAGCGACCGTAACACTGAATTCAGACCCATCATAAATACTTTTAATAAGTTTATCGTCAGCTGCTGCTTCAGGAAAATCCATTTAACCGCTGCTCCGCGTTTTACTGCATCTCTGTAAACTGACCCCCGACTTACACATGATGGTGAAGAACAGCGGCGGAAACATGGATGAATGGGCTGTTACATCTTCAACAAATATTTAATTATGATAATTGTTTCATTCCAGTGTGATTGTCATTAATTTAGAGTTCAGTAGTGCTACAGTGATTAACCAATTATTTGATTATTAGGTTTCTGTAACTAATTTATTTATTAATTACAACAGTAAGTGAAATATTTAAAACACCATCAGATGAAAGTCTAGTGAACTGTGTAATTACAGCAGTAGTTTTATTACATTTTGCAGTAGCTTGGAGAAAGTTCAAGTACATTTGCACAGTGATTCAAATAGTTGAATTCGTTTTTTGACCTTTTTTGTATTTAACTACTGAAACTACAAACAGAGATGAAATTGTTTTGTTCGGTGCTCTTCCAGGAGGCTTTGTGATTGTGAAGCTCACCTGTGAAAAGTGTTTGATTATAGTTTTTAATGTTTTGAATTTGAATTTGAATTTAAAACTAAACTTGAATATAAGTGTCTCTATTAGTATTTGTTATCAAATGTTGAGAGGAGATGTTGCATGTTAATTTTAGACTTAACCTGGTAAACTGAGGAGTCCTGCTTGGGACACTGTCCCCCACCTGGACCCTAGTTTCTGGAAGACTGATGGAGAAAATTACTGCTCTTTCCCGTCTCCAGTATAATGGAGCATATAAAGTTTATGGTTTATGTATCACCTGTGAACAAGCTGACGTTTCTTGTAATAAACTCAAGTAGCATTTTCTCCTGTAAAGTGACTTTTTTATTTTGTTCTAATTTTGTACTTTTTCAGTTGAATCATTTGTTACAAAGAACTTTTTGTACTTTTGCTGTAGTTCATCTACTTCCAGTGTGAAGTCACTGGCAGCTTGAAAAGCTGTTTTCCAAGTGGTTTCCACCAACACAGCATGTGTCTATATTCAGGGAGTCTGGTGATTGTTGTGTACAACCTTTTCCTCAGACTTGACCTGTATTTGGTACCTTTGGAAACTTTAGGATCCTCAGCAGAATTAAACATGATGTGGGTTTACAGTGGGACTGACAATAATGACAATAAGTGACAGCTGTTTTTTCATGATGACAAATATTAAACAGTCTAAGACACTCAGTTTGGAGCCCAGAGCACATGTTGGTGCACCCAGCAAATAAACTAAAAACTCTTATCTGATGTTAACACAGACATCCACCACAAGGGACTAAGGTGATGTAGAAATGCAGAAGAAAGGTTAAAGTTGTACTTTACATTAAGTGCTTTTGACTGTTGTTGACTCACTGCTGCTGCAGTTGAAGAACAACTGAGCTACAGTCTCTCTAACATGTTCCTGTTTGCTGCAAAAACCTCTGAACTGAACCAGGGACCTGTAGATCTTCAGTCTAGCACTGGTCCAACTGAACTATTTAATAATAATAATGAATACTTTATTGATCCCCTTGGGGAAATTGTTGTTTGGACAGCTGCTAGACCTGTGTCA
>JAUMHL010000017.1:19040875-19051830 GCA_032362345.1 Sandelia bainsii
GTCCTATATATTTTGGACGGCACGCCAAATCACGAACCACTTTCTGAACCACTCACGTGGTACGTCCCACTAGCGAGACTTCATACGTCATCACATACGTCATCGAAGCTAGCTTCGATACACGCTTCGCAAAAAAATTCCCTCGATTACTCGACACACTCTCCGAAGCCTCGGCACAGCAAGTCCTATCACTACCTGGTAGCACTTTAGGAGTGAGAAGCCCTTTTAGTTTCATCTGTTTTTCTCATGTTTATAGTTTAGGAGTTTTAGGTCAGAGAACCTGTCTTTGTTTTACTTTTATTCGGGTTAGGTACGCCTAGGGCTACATTAGTTCTTTTGTTTGTTGCTTTGGGCGATGCTCACCTCCGAGGCCAATAAAAGCTACCGTTTTGAACCTTAAATGGACCTGCTGGTGTTAACTTTGCTTGGGAGTGGGAAGAGTGGGGGAGCCACATGTTATGTCCAGCTCACCCCTAGACCGGGGGCATAACATTACTTTTCTTTTCATATTTTCCTTGTTGGATAAACGTAAATGAGTTAAGTTCAACTTACTTAACTCAGTTAGGAGTTACCTTTTTTTTTTCTTCAGTGTACCTGAAAAACGCTGACGATAGCCAGAGTTGGAGGTATTATGTTTTTGGATCCTTCTTCCGTTGGGAATTCAATATCTAAGGAATTTAACTGATTAGACTGTGGTGGCCTGAGGTCAAGGTTGTAGAGACATCGCCTTCATCCAATCCTTGTGAACTGATCCATCTATCCATTTTCCTAACTGCTTGTCCTTGTAAGGTTCGCAGGATTGCTGGAGCCTATCCCAGCTGTCATCGGGCAAGGGGCGGGGTACACCCTGGACAGGTCCCTTGTGAACTGATCTGTCAGGAAATATCTTCAAATTTGACACAGGTCAGGTCTAGATGGCTTCTAGAAGCCAGTGAAGTCCATGTTGTTTCCTTAGAGAATTAAAACATTTTTAGAAAACGATGAGAGAGACTTAAAAATTGGGAAATATGTACAAATGGTGTCAGTAAAAGAAAAGACAAAAGGAAAAAGACAGATGCAGTGGAATACGACAACAACTGTAGTAGTAGACACGGGACTTGCTGCATCATAACAAATCTATACAGTGTGTATATAAATGAATCTATCTGTCATCTGTGGGTCAGTTCGGGCCAATAACATTGCTCAGGTGAGGTGACATCACCTCTCCGATCAGTAGTGTGACCTCAGCCTGCATCATCATGAATTTCTAGAGAGATCTTACTCTGTCCAATCAGCAGAGGTCCGGATTATCGGGCAATGAGGCCTGACGGCATACAGCCAATAAGAGTTCAGCACACAGATTACTGCCTGGTCGCAGCCCAGAGGGAATCAATAATGTAGACACACACACACAGTTGCCCTGAGCATGTCCTTACTATCATTGTGGTAAATGACGAAGCTGAGAAGCAGATAGTGTGCCAGAGAAAGGGAAGGACAGACGGACTTACGAGGAAAGGAATAAGGAAAGAAACATGAGAGGAGAGTGAGAATGATCTTAGCACTTTGTGCATGATTCACTGTCAGTAGCTGTGACTCACCGCTGGTAGCAGCAATTTAAAGCCAATGTGACTGAGTCAGATTAATACATAACTGCTGCGCTGTTCGCTGGTCTATCACTGCTGCTGTCTGTGTCAGCTTTGTTGATACTGCAAGCGACAATCTGAACTGCTGTTTCTGCTGGTGTGATTTTCTGTTTTCTTAGCCAGGTTTGGAGGCCAAACAGGTTTTCACATGTTTGTCTGGATTTGTTTTGACCTGCCATGACAGCAGTGTTAGTAAAAACAGCATTACATTGATAACAGAGGTGCTTCTAGATAGTTGTTGCAGCAATCTTAATGTAAACTGAAGTTATTGTTCCTATGTATATTGTTACCTCATTATATTTTTGAACGTGTATGCTCTTCTACTCTAAGATAAATTAACGATTTGTACTAAAACATGAAAAAACATGCAACAATTCAAGAGACAGAGGTAGAAATTGTAGTACCAGAAATAGTGGTAATAATAAGAATAACATACTGTATAGCAAGTAACAGCAGTAGTGTTCGCTGCAGTAGTAATAGTGGGAGCAGACTGGGTAGTAAAGCAAGTATAAGTAGTGGGTGTCATGGTAACAGTTGTAGTAATGTAATGTAATTTTAAAGTAGAGTGCAATTTACAAGTGATAAGTGGTACTAGCACTTCAAGTTCTCTTTCAATAATAGCACTAGATGTAATAGTAGATGTAGGAGTAATAAAAGTAGTGATAGTATTGCACATGTTAAAGTAAATAAAGTTCTTACAGTATCTGTAGTAGCAGTAAAATTCAGCTTCACTGCTGCATCACTACTACTAATACTAGTAGTATTGTTAGTAATAGTCACAACAGCACCAACTGTCAGTGGTAGTAACTGCACCTGGTTGCAGTAGTATGATTTCCACTAATGTTAGTAGAAGTAGTGACTGTCCTTGTAGTAATACTTGCAGAATATCAAAGCAGTATTTTTTTTATCATTGTATTGTAGTGACAGTAGCAGCAAACAGTTGTAGCAGCAGAGTTTTCTGCATAGTAGCAGTAGTAGTGGTATTCATATGTGGGAGTGGTAGTTGTATGTACATGTAGCAGTTGTAAAAGTGTCTGTGGTAGTCGTTTAAGTACCAGTACATGAAGAAGAAGAAGTTGAAGTCATAATGCTATAAGGTGCACTTGTGATAGAGTAGTAGTAGTATAACTAGAAGCTGTTTTTGCTTGTGTTATAGATTAAATAACCATAGTAACATGGTGTAGCTGCAGTACATAAAAGTATTTATAGAACGAGTATTATTAGTGGTTGTGTAAAAGATAGAAGTTAACATTTACCTTTTAATACCTTGGAAAAAAGAAGTATTACTGTTAAAAGTCATTTCTGGATTGCATACAGTAATATATAATCCCACACATCACTGTGGCAACATGAAAATGTGTTAGTACCTGTCCAGAGGAAAACTCCTGTCATTTCTGAGAAGTAAATCACTTTCTTATTTATCGTGTCCTGACATCTGAACTTTTTCTAATGAAGTCGCCTCAGGACAAAGCTCACATCAGTTCAAGAGAAATTACACCTGGAACCGGCTCAATCTTCGATTCATTCTATTAACATTGATGAAACGCACGTTTCTATTTTTGCTGTCTCCACAGACATACGCACAATTGTTCCCATGTGGGAGGAACAAGAAGTGTTCAGTCTGAGAGTAGTTTTCACCGGCTGAGAGAAGAGTGTGTTGTGCCTTCATGTGTTTTGTTCTGCTTTGTGTTTGTAGTAAAACATCCTACATTTCGATAGACTATCTTCAAATGCAATACACAAAAATATTTAACTCCACAGTACACAGTGTGACAAAACTAGCTAACTGAAGATTTGTGATATATTTACTGGTTAAGCTTAGATCTTGCTGCGACATTCAAAGTAAGAATCTGAAAATTAGATGCTTCATAAAGTTTGTTTTTGGATCTTAGTGGTATCTCAAGAGCTAAGGTCTCTGTTAAGCAGAGGTGCAAAACCTCAGAGCTCAGCCCAGAGGAAAAGAAAATTAGTAACATTCTCTTAAAAAACTGTGACATCTGTGTGAAACCAAAGTCAGACTTCTCCTGTGTCTCATGTTTCAAATACGATCTCATCAAGCTCAATAATAAGTCTCACATTTTCTTGACTTTCACGCCTCTTTTTGATCTCAGGCAGGGAAATCAGAGAGCTCGGGATGAACTCAATCTCTTCTCATCTCAGCGTGATTCATGCATCTCATGCTGAGCTCAGACAGAGCAAATAAACAGCTCTCCACAAGCCACTCACTGAATTCTCATCCAGACTTACACCCAGAGGAAAATCTTACTCGCTGCTCTCGCAGCCTCTTTTTTAAAACTCACTAGGAGAAATAGATGAGAAAAGAGTCAAGCAGAGGTTTGTGGACCTTGTGTCCATTCTACCACCTGGGGATCAGTGAGCAGAAAGGTCATCATGGAGTCGGCAGTTTAATCCCAGGATTCTCCTGTTTCCATTGGGTAAGAGACATTACTCCAAGTCAATCCTGATGGGTCAGGCATGGTAGCTGCACTGTCCTCTCTCCTCCTGTGTGTGAGTAGGTGAATGACATGTGGAAATGTTAAAGTAATTTACTGTGTGCACATAGACTCGCACTTTGCTCCACGGTTGCTCCAGTATCGCTCACTTTCATCTCAAGAATCCCTCTTGTTTCATTTATTTCTCCTCGTGATTTTAGGAGGATCTGACAAAACAGAAACTAAAATGAGGCTGATCATAGGGTCAGAATTTTGTCTCCTGAGCTGTAGAAGAGTTCAGTCTTCCAATGAGTTCCTTATTGCAGGACATTAAGAGATGCTACTAGAGAAAAAGAACAGAAACTTAAGCTACATTTCAGGAAATGAGAAACTGACCATTCGACTCAATCTGGTACTTCTGTTAAAACAAGCTTGACTGATCCAGACAAAGATCAAATATCATCATAAAATACACCTCATCATGGTGTTTATCTCCTTATCCTCACCTGAACAAATCTGAGCGCAAACTTGCTGAGTCACATGATGGTGGAAACTTTTCAAGCAACTCACACACCTGCCACGATCAGCACAGATCTAAATATCCCACTCAGGGGAAATCTTCTTACCTACCACGGCGATTGTTTAAAAAACCGGGATGCCAGCTCAGAGCTCACATGACCTGAGTCACCGTGTTGTTCAGCAGATTTCACAGAGAGGAATTAAAGCTTTGTTTGACTGATTGTCGGAGTATTGCAGTCATACTTGTACTGCAACAAAAGTACTTGATGTGCCACCTGCTAAGAAAAGATTTGAAATGTACCTTTCTGCCCTGAGTTTGGTGTTGTATTTCACAATCCCAAACTTTTTAAGATAATCTCTTTTCAGCAAAAAATAAAAAGCTGATGTCATGTTGCACCAAGAGTCAACAAAGCTATACGAAACATTAATGCATTTACATAGACGTGCTGAAGTGAAAGCAGGTGGGCGTTGAGACTCAATGGAGGTGTGTTGCTTCAGGTACCAGTAAGAATGAAACACAAGCACTTAGTCAAACCCAGTAACTGACCTGAACAAGCATTTAGATTGTTTGGTCTATCGTTGGTTATGGATCACAGGAGCAGGGGTGGATTTAGTGATGTGGAGAACCCTAGCAAAGCCACACATTAGTTCTCCTGTGCTTTATTCTCACCAATTCTCTAACTGAGAATGTTACTGCTGTTAAAGAGGCCATTTTGACCTAGCATCACCACTGTTGTTCTGCCGGGCGCTAGAGGCTACATGAACATAGCATCACAATTTCACATAGTTCTACTTTGGAAATCATTAGAAATTTCAACATGTTTGAGCTGGACTGTTATGGAACAGTTTGGTTAGGTTTAGGGAAAAAAAGCACTTGACTGGGTTTAGGAAAACATAATGGTTTGGGTTAAAAAAAAGTACTTTGTTAAAGTTAGAGAGCGTTAATTTATCAGAACAACAAACATAGGTTGGTGAAATAGTGGCACATTTAATAGCTAACAAGTTTCCCCAAGTGGTTGGTGGAGACCCAACCCAGAGCCAAAAGAAAGTGAACATTTGACTTACGTTTAGCAAGTCGCCAGATATTAATGCTTATGTTGATCTGTAACAGTTGGATGTGTAAATAAGCACGTCACCTTAAAAGGTGATGATATGTCAGTGTTATGTCATTAACTTACATGTGTTTCATCAGTCTCCAGGTAGTACTGCCCATCAGCTGCAACAGCGTTTCAACACAATAAAAGACACACGATGAGTTGTAAAGGACACACATCTTGCTTGTGTACTTACACAAGATGCCTGCTCTGTTTCACAGACACATCATTTGTTGTGTAAGCTTGTAAATCACAGGTTTACACCAACATGAAAAAGTTGACTCTGTTTTATATCCCAAAACAACTGAAACTGTACATGTTCAAGATGATATTTACTGCACTCTACTATTTACTGTACCTACTGGAATCACGTAATCTGACTTATCATGAATGAAGGTTCACACCTTAATCCAGACAGGAGAAATTCAAACTTTGATGAATATATGGTTGAAATTATACATTGCCAATGTTTTCAGTGAGAATACTATGCTATTGTATCTATGGTCTGTGAAAGTGAAACAAGAACTTGATTAGATTGTTTTGTCACAATTGCAGTAACAAAACAACACAATTAGAGTCCTTTCAGAGCTTCAGCTGAAACAATGAAAATATGTTTTAAAAAACTAACACTATGATGCCAGAAGAGCTGGTAGCTGTAAGATTAATGTAAAAAAACATAAAACAACAAAAGTTTGTGGCCTTAACCACACTCTCATCCCATAAAGATAAATGATCTGTTTGTTGAAGCACTGAGCAAAACATGTTGCTCATGACATGTGCAGTGCTTTGGGGGGAATTTAGGGGAGTTCTGAGGCTCCATAAAAAAAATTACAGGAAAACATAGAATAAAAAGTCTAAACAGTGACACTGATTGACAATGTGAAGAATGCATTCAAATAAACATTAGACTGTCACTTAGAAAAAAACAACAACTAAAATACAGAAACCAAAAGAAAATGTGAGCTTAAAATTTTAAAACTTTTTTATGGTTAGTCAGATATGTGTCGGGGAATTTAAACTCAGGATTTATACTTTTACGGCCTGCAAACATTTTAGTTTCAGTTTTGCACTACAAAAAACATGTATGTTCATCATTATCCTGGCCAAACATAACACAGAGATCAGTTTTTAGCAAGTATCTAACAAGTATTAACAAGAATTTGATTTTTAAAGCTTAAATGTAACCACACAGACAGATAGGAACTACCTGTTCCCGTAGATTTTGTGTTTCCACTTTTGCAATATGGGTCAGTAGTTCAGACGTGCGCTACAGCATGGTTCTAGAAATCGTTTAATAGCACCAGCAGATCAACAACAGGGGGATTTCCAGCTCTGTGCCACAAAACAGGCAAAGCCGATCACTCACTGTGGAGCAAGAACAAACAGCACCATTACAAAAGTTCAAACTGTGACATGTAGTCATGTGGCGCAAACTAATTTGAGTCAAATATGTTTTTTGCAGTGTTGAACGTGGCTGCGCTTTCATGGAAAGCTGCCTCACCGCACAGTTACTCAGCAAATAAAGGCCTTTTTTTAAAAGAACAAAGACTATTCTGCCACGCTGCATGACTTGGCACGCTTACGTGGGGCTTTGGCTCTATTTCAGGGCACAAGCGCTGATTTCGTCAGCACCAATGGCCCAGCGCCAGGTTTCATAGCCAGCAATCAGACAATGAGCAGAGTAGCGTTATCTGTCTTCAGCATCTGGTGAGCAGAGTGGGTCACAAGGTTCCAAGGGCTGCAGCTGACTGGCAGCTCTGTGTTGTAACTATCTGGAGGTCAAACTCAAAACCACATGGCATCTCTCATCATGTGGCTGTTTTTTTGACATGGACAGTGACAGATGTCTTTGGAAATTAAGGACTTTTTTCTGGTCCTCTCTTCTTCAAAAGGCTATTTGAGGGTAAGAACATGGAGTAGTTTTAGGGTTATGGTTTTAGGTCAAGAGGCAAGAGCGTGCATTGATTCATATCACCCTACGCACAAAGTCCGTTCAGTCACAAAAAGCAAGTCACCACAAGGTCATCTATTACATTTAGAGTGGGGTTTTTTTTGGTTAGCTTTAGCTTTCACCAACGCCATATCCAAGAAGTTATGTTGATATACATCAATAGTGCAATCTTAAATACATTTCATAGGGAACATAAATGTGAATAGACTATATGTTCTATGGACTAAATGAGGACATCTTAATTTGGGTATTCATTTAAATATTTGGCTTGAATATACTGTACCCTACAATGTTCCCTGACAACATATTTCTTTTATGTTAAACTACAATGATTGTGTTCAGGTGTTTACAGCACTTGGTTAAGATCAGAAAATAAAAACTGTGGTCTGGCTTAATGCTGAAAGATGTAACTGTGAATTCAGACACAATGACTTTATTTGCTTTTACCCAAAACCTTACAGTTAAAGTGAAGTGCTTTTTTTGCCTAAACTTAACGACTAAGGGACTCTAGAGTCAAACTCTTTCTACGCTCAGTGTCAACGCTCACTGCTTCATTATGTTTCCTATCCAAACCTCATGTAAAATTGATTCAATTCTAACAGCAAATCAATAAATAATAACTTAATGTACATAATCTTACACCTCTACAGTATTTTGTGGCAAAGTGCAACTTTAATGCTGTTGTTTGACTATCATTATATAAGGTGACTATATTTATTGTTTAAGGATCCAGAAATAAAAAAATACAGGGGACAGAGCCTTTGTCTGGTCTCCATAAAAGTTATGCTCCAGTTTGTGCACTCCACAAATTTTGTTTCAGAACAGACTGAAGACGAAAGGATGCTGAAAAAAAATCAGGAGACTGAGAGCTTTTCCTCTCCACTGTCGCCCCGTGCTGCTCAAGGGAGATTTGTTGTGTTTTCATTTTAGAATTCTGTAAGGCCTGAACCTTTCATATTTAAAGTGATTTGAAATTATTTTTGTTGCGATTTGTGAATAGAAAATGGAATTTGGGCCAAGAGGTCCTGAAACCACCTGTCTGAATCTGTTTTATATGCACATCTTGATTACATGATCTTGATGCATTTTATTTACTTGAATCGTCTTTTTATCACTTTCATAGAAATCACTTTACTTTATTTTATCTGCATTATGGTTTACAAAGCTATTTCCAACTTATTGTACGACAGAAGAAGATTATTATTATTATTAATATGCAGTCTCCATTGATATTACCTCCTGTTTTTTTCTTCTCATCGGAAATGAAAAGGATTTAATAAGATTCAAACCATCATAAGATACTAAAAACCCTCCACTGAAACCACTGGTAAGAATAATTCCACTATTATCTGTCTCTCTGTGACACTGCACCTTGCACACTACAATAAATGATGGATTTATTTCCTTGTATTAGTCACATCACACTGGAGACAGATTGATTCTTTCAGTAGTGATCTGACAATGTTGTTAACATTTATTAATGATTCTTCTAATTGACGTCTGAATAAATTATGTAACAATTCTAAGAAAGTCGAACCTACCAAACCTGTTACAACACACACCTGTACCTCGGTTCACTGTTATGTTATATTTCATTATTTTCAACATTTCATCCACCATCTCCTCTCTACTCCTCCTTATAAGGTAAAATGTCAGAGAGGGTCAATAAGAGGATGAAGTCATCTTTTGAGTCACAGTTAACGAGAAAGAAAATACATGTCATCATGTGTCCAAACACACACACACACACACACACACACCTACACTACATCCATTTGATTCTAACTATTGTATAATAAATGTATTTTCATTCAAATTCCCGAGACTTGTCTCAACAATATTTGAGATGATGATTAATTTGTGTCCTTTTCCTCGGCTGTTGCACTGACTTGTGTTTTCAGTGCTGTCGATATTTTTTCCACTGTTTGCACTTCATGCACTGTCATTCTGATAAGAAGTGGTTCTTCAAAGCTACACCGAGAATTTGTCCCGACATTATCCCCGTCATGGTTGGAGGGGAAATCTGTGGGAGTGTTTGGAGGGGATTTGGCAAAACACGTCCCTTGTGTCAAACGGGGACAAGGAAAAACAGTGAAGTCCTTCAGGTGACCGGAAGCACTGTGGAAGCGGAGTGAAACATTTCCTTCTCCCCTGAAATGAAACATGACAGACTCATGATGCGTTCAGGTACTTCCCCTTGCAGCCATCTAACATCAAATATTAGATTTCTCAAGAAAGCACCAGCACAACAGGTCTTGTGTTGCATTGTGATTACGGTAACTCACAGCTGCCTGCTAAATTAAGCTATAAATTAATCACCTTAAACCTTTTTCTTCTTCTTCTCTTTGTCTCATTTAACTTGTGCTTTTAATTTGTATTGATCTTTGAAAGCAAATTATCATAACTGTATCATATAGTGCATCTGTTTCCAAGACAAGAACATAGAACAATCCAGTTACACAATCATAAATTATAATGTTGTGCTTTTCTAGTTGAGTTTTAATTATGTGAGTGTCACATGTATTATTTCATTATGATATTGATCCTTTGTTGTATCAGACTGGAAAAAAATCTTGTCTTGAACTGGAAAATAAAAGGATAACACTGGGTACTATTTAATAGTTAACCTCTTCATGCATTACGATAACTTTTCATTCATTCACTGGGAAAACAGTCTAGACCTCACACACACACACTAAAACCAATAATGCTTTCAGGCGTCACTCTGTAAAGTCAAACATTTCCAAGGGTATCAGCAGGAAGTTCCCTTAAAAGGCTGAAAGCTGTTACACATGATACCAGAGTTTAGTCTGCATCAGGTTAATATGTCCACAGAAATTAAGCCACGTAACTTTAAGCCCATTTTTTCTACTTGTATCTTTTTGAATAATAGTTTTTGTGTTTGTTTTGATTTGATTTTTTTTTTATTTTAAAAAAATTACAACTTAGTCAGATGGGAAAATGTCAGCCCATTTTTGGTTAGTAATTCTTTAGTCTGCACACCTCAACCTGGACAATACTCCCACAGCCTCTAATAGGGCTTTTTGACCAACACTGAACCAGTTTGATTCTCCTTTGCAACCAGTTCAGTTCGTAGAATACAGTACCAAATACTTTGAATCATATATCAAAAACTAAAAAGGTCACAATTTGTCAAAATTAAAAAAATTAATTTTGCCAGATTAAGACACTGCTTTTAACATCATTCAGGTTTTGCTGCTTGTTGTTCTCTTGCTGCCTGCTGTTTTCTCTCTCCTCTTTCCACTCACCCCAACCGCTCGAGGCAGATGACCGCCCACCCTGAGCCTGGTTCTGCTGGAGGTTTCTTCCGTTAAAG
>JAUMHL010000017.1:19051930-19073601 GCA_032362345.1 Sandelia bainsii
CTGCTGGAGGTTTCTTCCGTTAAAGGGAGTTTTTCCTCTCCACTGTTGCCTAGTGCTGCTCAAGTGGGACTGTTGGGATTTCTTTATAATTCTATATATTTATATCCTGTAAGGTCTTAAACCTCACACTGTAAAGTGCCTTGAGACGACTTTTGTTGTGATTTGGTGCTATATAAATAAAGTTCACAGAACTGATGGTGACTAGACTCAATTCATTGTTGGGTTCAGTCTTTTTATGTGAGTCATTGACAATAAAAATATAGAAAACCAGCGGCCTTATGCTGTAAGACGCAGATGTATCCTTTTAGGCCAAGAAGTCACACATAATGATGATACTATTATTCTTTTATTATAAATATACATCCTGAAGAAGACATCTCCAAGACATAGTAGGAATAGTTATACTAGCTGAGATTATGAGTATTCCCAAAATAAATGTTTAAAACTAATTTTATCTTTCTGAAAGGAGATAAACAGCTCAGATCACATTTTCCAGGACTGGAAACAGTGTGATAAATCTGAATCATCAAAACTGTCCATGTGAGTTTTGTTATCTGACCGGGTTAAATAAAGGACTGAAATTTCCATCTTGGAAAATATTTTCTTTTCTAAATTGTTTAATCAGTAACTAAGTGACAGCATCACCTCTAATTTCTTAGTCACAACTTTTACAATGCACAAATTATTTACCGAGACCAGTATTTTCCATTGTCTTATCTCATGATGAAACTGTGTCAGGCAACAGGAGAGCGCCCCCTGTTGAGACAATGATGGAAAAACTCAAATCACTTGGGCTGTTTTTTAAAAGACAAACACAAACTGAAGAAATGTGAAATCACATTTAAATGACATTTATTACTTCTTCAGTAAACATTTCAGCTGTCATTCAGGACACAATGCTGCAAAAAGCACAACATCGCTGGTTACATGCAGATTTACGTTCTCGCCTGACTGCGTGTGCATGATGTCACCCACAAATCAGGAAACTAATTTAGCACAACAGTCACCTGACGTTTTCTGAAATCTGACGGGGAAATACGTGAACACCTGTCCTGACAAAATTATCACCGAAGGAGGCGGATTTATTTTTACTGTCCACAAACTGGATTGTGGGAAATTGCATCAGGCACCAAACCTGCACAAGCATTTTCCACATTTGATTCATACCTTTATGACTGGACTTCTATTATTTTTCCTCAATTCATTAACTAAAGCAGATGAAGCATGGGACAAATAAAGTTACAGGAACCTTAAAGTTATTTTGACTGTGATTACAGACTATTTAAAATACCTACATTCAAAGCTGACAATTCTGAAAAAGTAGTGTTTAGTAAAAATAGGAGAAACACCTCATTCATCTCATTCAGACTGAATGAAGGGAGAGATTTCAGTCTTCTGGACTGAAACTTGGCAGGACTCAGACTTCGTCAGCTAAAGCAATGACTCTTAATCCTGCTCTTTGGAACCATCATATTTTCCATGTCTCCCTGCTCTACCCACTAATCATTAGATAAATCAGTGGTGTTGGCAAACGCCACTGGCTGAACACACCTGATCTATGGCGCTAATCGGACACTGGCAGAGCGGGAAGAGTCCTGTGCAGTTTATAGACTTGTTCTGGTTTTCTTAGCTTTGGAAAACAGTGTTTTAATTAAAGCTGGAGCAATTAAGTCAAGTATCAGAAAATTAATTGGCCACTATTTCTATAACTGAACAATAGTTTCAGTATTTGTTTTTTTAAATATGAACTATTTGCTTTTTAGTTTGTTAAACGAGAAGATTTAATGCTTTTCCCATGAAACCGTTACTCAATTAATATATAACCTGCAGATTACTGTAAAATGTTAATTTGTAAAATGTAAAATTTAAAGAATTTGAAAACACTGTTCTACAGATCAGATACAGATCGGAATGAAGCCCTTGATGTGAAGTGAATGGACCAGAGGGATGAGTGACTCCCACAACAGCTGAACAACAGCGACACCTGCTTGGCAAAACAGAAACTACACTGGAAAAAATATATAGCCCTGAACAAATGCTGATTAAATGCTGCAAAATACAGATTTTGAAGTGATTTTTAGAACATTGATTCCTGTTGTTTATGTATGATTTCTGTGCAAAACCAAGTGACTGCACATAACTGCTGTTGGCCTGATGTTCATCTCTGATAAGGTGCATATTCAGTTTGGATTTATCTGATGACACCAGCTGTGCTAATACGGTTTGATCATCTTCACACTCTTTGATAGTCGTGTTTTTAGAAGTCACGCTGCAAATTTTTCCCACCACAACAGCCAAACTGACAACATCACCACTGTATATAAACCACGGCATTAGACCACATCAGTCCAACCCTGCACACGTCCCTCTATCACCTGGATTAAATGATGAAAAAAGGACACCTCTGAGCTTGAAATACAGCCAGAGCGCAGACTGAACAGCAGGAAACATTCACCGCCACTGATAGAAAAGGGGAAAGTCGTTTTAAAATCTTCAAAATCAACAGATTGCTTTAGTGTCGTCTTGGTTGAAAAAGTGGAGGCCAGCTCAGCGGCACGTGATCCTTCACAGCTTCAGTGTTTTCCTTCTTATTTCACATCGCTGAGGGTAAATTAATATGACATTACCAGAGACACCAGGCTCTGCTGTGACTACAAACCCAGTGCAGACTTCTTCTCGCCCCCCCCGGTTTATTGATCCATCATGGCGTTGTCAGAGGGGACACAGATTCACCTGTGAATGTTTGTTGTTGACGTTTTTTCACCACAAATCTTCACCGTCACTGAATCTGCAGGTTGCCGAGGAGAAAAGTGACTCACAGAGAAGAAGAGAAGGAGGAAGCAACAGTCGAGGCCTTTAATCGTTTCTGTGTTCATCCCACTTCTTTTTCTTCTTCTTCTTCTTCTCCTCATGATTGGTCGATTATTTCTGCAGCTCATGTAGCGCGCTGAAGGTCTCGTAGACGATGGCTGCAAACTCTTTCACCTGGTCGTTGAGCAGCAGGTCCTGCAGACACAAACGCACTGTTAGAGATGATTACAGAGACGGAAAAACGTATAGTGAATATTGTGCCGTTTCTGTGCACGAAACCGCTTTTATTTTCATAATTACACAATGAGTTTTCTGGTATCTACATATAGCACAGGTGTCACATCAGTAAAATCAGTCGTATAAATAGACAAATAGATTTTGTCACCTTTAAAAACATGATAGTTATTTTTCTCGCGATAAATTCAATTCAAAAAATCGATTAATCAAACTAGGGTGGAACGACACGCACAACCCGAAAACACAATGCCTCCGGCTTTAGCCATCCCCAGCGTACAGGCATAAAAACGAACCTTTTGCAGATAAATAACGCGAGTGAATTTCAATCAGCCCTATAACTGAAATCATACTCAACACACAACGTAATGTTATCGACTGTAATTAACAGCAGAATATAGTAAACAACACTTTTAATGGTGATTTTTATTAGTAAATATTTAGTAAATTTGTACAAAAAAATAAGTAATTAGTAAAACATTAAACGTTTATTAGTAAAATAAGTATTTCTATGAGAAAATTTTTGAATAATGGTAAAAATCAACGTTTTTTTTATTTATTGGTAAATTAACCAAAGGATTAACTGACTAATCAAAAAATAATCTAAAGATGAATTGATCAAAATTAAGCATTAGTTGCAGCCTTACACCTGACTGATACAGGTTTCTCCTTCTGTCCACTGTGGTTGTGTGTCTGAGCCCAGAAAACACAAAACAAGGACACGTTGGTGGATGTGACCTGATTTTACCTGAACAAAGTGGCTGGAAGTTTCACTGCAGATGGTGTTGATCTGACCGTTGACGATGGGGATGATCTTTGCCAGCGGCAGACTGACTGCAGACAGACTGAACACACACACAGGTAACAAGTAAATTGATTATAATTTAAGATGATAATCTGTTATAAAATACCCAACTGATGTCAAACTATGGCAATATTGTAAACTACTGTAAAATAATCACAAAACAAAAAACTGATTAATATAAAATTCCCGGTACGGTGAGTTAAAGCTACAGTATATAACTGACACAGCATCAGTATTTGTCAGTATTAGTATTGTCATGCTACAACTAGCTTGATTCCCAAAAGTTGAATGTTGTAAATTTATATGTCAAAGAATAAATAAAAACATCCTACAGCAAATTCTAAGTTCAAGCAAATTCAGTATTTAGCGTGTTGAAACTGCAAAACTGACCAAACAAAGGCTTGTGATGTGAACTTAGCTTCACTGTGCGATATGGATTCTGGACAGCAGACATATCTTTCAAGCAGCTCACCTGTCAGGTGCAGAGTTCGGGGAAGAGTCACCAAGAGGGGGACGGAAGAACTCGGCCAGGTTGTCGAGGAGGCGAGAGAAACCCCGGTTCAGACAGGTGTTTAGGACTGTGGTGAAGTCTGGACTGCAGGCGCAAATAAAACGAAACACTCGTTCACAGACGTACTGTTCATACATATTATTATGAAGAAGAAAGACAAAGGTGCTGCGTTTACCTGTCCAACATGTCTCTAGTCTCGTTTAACAGCTTAATGGTCATAACATCATTTTCTGTCAGCCCACACGCCTGCACAGAAAAAGCTGTTTTAATACTGTGGTGCAGGTTTCCTAAATACTGCTGTGAACTGCTCTGTGTATGTGCAGCGACCTGGTCAGCGAGCGCGTTCTCATCGTCAGCGAGCATGTACCAGGACAGCGGCCGCTCTGAGCCGGCCTCCACCTCGGCCCTGATCCAGCTCAGCTGTTGCTCCAACTCCAGCAGGGACAGACTCTGCTTCAGCGACACCCTGGAGACATAACGCAGACCTTTAACGTCAACAACAAATAAAAGCTGCATTTATAAACCGTCGAGACAGACAGGTGGCCAGCTTCAAACTTAAAGCTCAAACAATCAGTCAAAGTGTCAAACATTCCTCGGCTACAGCTTGTTGCTACCTTCTTTGTTCTATCAAATTAAAACTCAGTATTAGTAATTTTGGGTTTTGGCCTGTGAAACAAAATATACAATCTGAAGATAACACCTCAGGGCATAGACACAAATAGCTGACATCAAAGAACGAGCCTCGATGAAGGTCGCCTGTTGTGTCGCCTCATGTCACCTTCACCTGGGTCAAAAAGTGGCACTTGAACACACCACAAAGACTACAGCCAACATGAGAGGAAATAACTCCATACCAGCAGCACCAGTCTGTATTAATCATTCGATAAGAGAAATCAGAAGACGTGGGACTGCAGCTAGAAAAACCATAAACAAAGCAGAGTTTGCTCGTCAGCTTTTCACCACAGACAGTTACAGTTGCTGAAAGCGACTGAAAAGCTGATGACGAAGGTTTGAGTAGTGCCAATGATGCTGAACATGCCAAACCAACCAGTCGGCTCGGTGTGTCATGTCCCATAGAGTCTGGTCTTTTATAGACAAAATAATAATACATGAATAACAAAAATAATCAGTCTAAGTGCTGACTAATGTCAATAAAGTTCACACACTGTATGTAAAGACAGTTCAGACACTCACCCTCCCAGTGAGTTCTGTACCGCTTTCTTCACCAGCGTCATCAGCTCTGTCAAACCTGAATAGGAGGAGAGAAAGAAGTCAGTGGAGGACTTAAACACATTTGACAGACTTGACCGTGATCGTGGTGTTTGTGAATCCTACCATCTCCCAGCAGATGTTGGATACTGGACAGGTACTGCTGCTGGACGTCAGGGGGAGCCCGAGCGGTCTGAATGAGGACACAACGCACATACACACGTACTGAAAATAACCATTTAATCATATTATTGTGAGCTTATGAAACACTCATCTCGCCCCTCACCGTGCCGTTCTTTCCTACAGCGTTGTCCAAGTACAGGTATCCTCCAATGATGTTCAGCTGGACTCGGAGTAGAACGACCAGCATGCAGGTGCTGTACACAGCTACGATGGTGCGAGTGAAACCTGAACAAAACAACACGTTTTTAGCAGTCAGTAAAGTTTCTGCATTTTTACAGGATGCTTTCGTGAGGCGGTGAACAGAACCTACTGATGATCTTTAAATCTTCCCAGATCTCCAGCTTGTTTGCTGGCCTGTGAGACAACGTGAAAGAAGATAAACGAAAGTTAATGTTTGCTTTACATCACTGTGAGTTCGACTGCACTTTATAGCACCAATATTTGTGTCAAATAATAAATACAGAAACTAAATCCACACTAACTTAACGTTAAATGAAGGTAAATGTGTAGAACTGTGTGGTCAAGAAGTGAATAAAAAAGTGTTTGAAACCACTGATTTCAACTATAAAAGGCGTCTTCTCACTTGGTCTTCAGTAGTGAAGTGAGACTTTCTGAGTTGAGTTGATTGAAGATGGCTTCTCTCAGTGGAGGGAGCATGGACAGCACTGACACACACAAAAATAAAAAATGTTGCAAAGATTTACTCTTAATTTTAGTTTTGTGCAGATTCTGATAATGTAATACCTAAAAACACACCTATGTAGCATCCAGAGGGAATTCTGGGAGATTATTAATCAGAAGGACAAGTGTAAAGTGTTTACCAGTCATGTTGCAGGTCCTCTGGTTGCTTTCAAAGTGGAACTGCCTCCTGGCCTGAGCGATGTACTCTGTCGCCTCCTTCTCCTGGATCTCCCTGATCTTCTTCTGGGCATATTTACCCAGGAAATAAACCCCTGGAGGAAATAAATCTCAACTGTGAGTCACAATTTCATATGAATGAATGATTATGAAGTGTCAGTAGCAGGTTGCAGCACAAATTTATATTTTGGAATTATATTGGATATTTTGCTGCTTTTTTTCCATTTAAATTATTTCACTTTTATTACAAAAGTTTCTTCAGGCATGCTAAGGAACTTAAAACATACCCCAAATGCCACAACTATATTTAGCAAAACCAGAAATTTTCCACTGATTTTCAATGTCCTACTAAATGATGCAGATGTCACTGCTTGCTTAACTTACAGAAAGAATTAAAAACTAATTAGCAATTTTAAAGAAGCAGCGCGATAAACCAGCCTACATGCTCAGTAAAGCTTCACAGCAGTGTCCTCGCCTCGCTTTAAACCAGCTTAGTAAGATAAAATGCTAGCATACAAACGAGCTGTTCCAATGAAGCGTCACGCCAAACTACATTCACTTATCTGGCTATTTAAACCTGCCTTACTTAGCCTTAAATTAGAACTTAAAATAATATTTTTAACCTTCCCCACTTGTGTTAACTCGGTATTTAACAGCACACAGCGCAGCGCTAATTTCAAGACAATTTAACATTTGCTGTATGGTTCGTGCCACGGTTATTTTCCAGTTAAATTCACTTTATTGGTGTTCGAGAACAGTAAAATTATGTTGGAATATCTGTTGCTTGATGGAGAAAATTGTGCCGAATTACATATACAATCCATATGACTCTTAAAATATAGTTAATATGTGTGTGCTTTTAGTAATAACTACAAAAAACACACTATTTTGACATTGTCTAACGAAGTCTGGCGTGCTGCTGCAATATCGTGCTAGCATAGTAACGTTAGCTATAATGGACACCAGTTACCTCCAACTACAGCTCCAGCGAAAATAAATTTCCTTTTGTGGCGTTTGATAAAATTCCAGGTAGACGAAAACATCGTCGGACAGTGAAGAGTTCACACTAAAAATAAAGAACGCTCCTGACTTATTACTTTGTGCTGACTATTTGACGGACATGCTATCTGAAGAGTTTCTGGTAGTTAGCAGCTCCCAGCAGCCGCCATGCTAGCTGTCAAAAAGTGTATCGATCAAGGTAGACTGGTAAACAATGTAGCTTCCGGCATTCATTTCAAAATAAAACAAATACAGACGTTTTTGTCTGAAGTGAATAAAGTAGTTCTGAATTTTAAATATTTTGTAAGTAAATGCGATCCAAAAATACACTTTTAATCTGTCATCCTATGCAGCTCGGATTGTAGAAGTTGGTGTTCTTTGGTAAAACGATCATAAGTCATAGATGGTGCTTTGATTTTTTTATGTAACCTCCCTTCAACTTCCGGTCTATATGTGGACAACGCATCGATCATCAGTATGAACGTGGTGCTCGGAGTCAGCGAGGAGATCGATTGCTCATGCCTAGACGTGGTCCGTACAATATTATCGTCCCTCTTCCATGCGTTCCCAAACGACGACGGTAATCGTAACCAAAACGAGCAGATAAACTACAAACTTTCATCATAATGACACTACTATGAGTTTTCATCTGAGCTAAGCAGTACTAGTTGCCATGGGAACAGAGGAAGAAAGTAGAGCTCCTTCCGCGGAGAGTTTTCATCCGAGTGATGAAGAAATTGAGAAGTGGATGGCCTGCGCGTTTGACATGGTGCGTAAATGTCCAGGTACATACAAATTAGTCACTTTATGAGTTTGTAGCCAGTTATAGTTCATTTTCAGTTTTATTTCCACCTACATAAAGTGGAAAGTTAAAGGATGTGAACCTTTGGAACGGCCTGGTTTTCTGCATCAAGTGATCATAAAACCTGATCTGTCTGAGGTTACTGCTGCCAAAGGAAACTCAACCAGTTATAACCTTGTTTCTCATGTGACATGTAGGCTAAATATCGTATTCGAAATCCCGATAGGGCTCAAAAAGGGATTTCTTATGTGCACGTTAACATCCTCAGTGGCTCTTTCAAACTGCAGTGCACTTACTCCCTGATAATACGGCATCAGTGTGTTTCTGCAGGCCAAGGACGCTCTGGACAATGGAGAGGTGCCTGTTGGATGTCTGATGGTCTACAACAATACAATCGTGGGCAGGGGACGGAATGAAGTCAACGAGACGAAAAATGTAGGAAAACTGAAAAATGTTCTTTAGGGATTTAAAGTTCCACTAATAAGTTTTTCTAAATAGCACAATAGCACATTTTATCCTGCAATAAACCTTCTCTTCTTAAAATCTGAATTCTCAAAGGGAGTTTGGTATTATGTTTTCTCCAGCTCAAAGAGAGCACGATACCCAAGCCTAATGCTGTGTGTATATTTGTGTGTGTGGTGTTTTTCAGGCGACTCGCCACGCTGAGATGGTCGCTCTGGACCAGCTCCTGGACTGGTGTCGTTGTAGCAACCTGGACGTGAGGAGCGTGAGCAAGCAAACTGCCCTTTACGTGACCGTGGAGCCGTGCATCATGTGTGCTGCAGCCCTGCGCCTGCTCAGTATCCTCTCCGCCTGTGTGTATCTGTGTGTGTGTTGAGTGTATGAGTATCGTTCCTTCACTGTCTGTCAGACATCCCAGCGGTTGTGTACGGCTGCAGGAACGAGCGGTTTGGAGGCTGCGGTTCGGTTCTGGACGTTTCCTCTGCTGACTTACCTCAGACTGGGGCCACATTCAAGGTCTGTGTTCGTCCCTGGTGTCTTTGTATGTTTGTCACATTTGTCTAATCGCTCGGGGACGTTTTCAGTCCAGAAGAGTGGAGTGTGTAATAGCAGCAGGTCAATGTTCAGCTGTCACATGTGGATCTAATGTTTGTATGTCTACAGTGTATAACCGTGTGTGTGTGTGTCTTTGTGTGTTCAGTGTGTTTCAGGTCACAGAGCAGAAGAAGCTGTAGAGATGCTCAAGACTTTCTACAAACAGGAGAATCCCAATGGTGATCAGAGTCAATCTCCTCTTCTTCTTTTCTCCTTCACTTGCCTCTTCTTCTTTCTTCTGTCTTCTTCTCTTTTCTAATCTCACATATTTCTTATTATACTTGATTTTTTTCTTTCTTTGCTGTTCTCTCTTCTTTTTTTGTTTCCTTTCGTTTCTCTAACAGTTTTATACCTTCTCTTTCAGCACCAAAACCCAAAACCAGGAAGGACTGAGATTTCCCACTTGTACATTTACTTTTTATACTGCTTGTCTTTTATTGAATGTGTTGTATTTTACTATATCAATTAAAATAACATTATACATCTTTTGTGTGTGTGTGATGTCTGCACACGTCCTTAAGAATTAACAGTTGTTGTTAGTATTTAAACTATTGTTCACTTACCTGCAACATAGCTTCCTATTATTATCTTAAAAAGCTCAAATCTGTCTAATTTGAGCAGTTTACAGTCTTTAAACGTCTTCTATCGCTTCAATTCACAGTAAACTAACAACTAAATATGAGCTCATTTTTAGGAAGGTACTGTAAGAGGAATGTTTCCATGAAATGATGTGGAAAATCGATTAGCTGCAAAAATAATAAGCTGTTACCATGAGCTGCTTTTCCATCAGTCTGTCAGCAGGGTGAGCAGTCGGTCAACTCACTTCCTTTTACCACACTGAACTTTCACACAGGATAAATGAAACTGTCACGTTCAACTGATAAACTCATATAGAACATATAGAGCTTCTTTTTTTTTTTTTTAAGCGCACGATCCAACTCAAGAGGTGCAAATGTTGGTGAGTTTCTGTGTCAGCCGTGTCGACTTTTGCTGCTCGTACAGTTCTGCTTGTTCTGAAGCTGTGAACCTAAAACCCACCACTTCCTGTGGTGTTTTTCTCAGAACGAGATAGAAAGTGTGAGAAACACCGAGGAAGTGTGTGTGTGTGTGTGAGACAGCGCCTCTCTGCAGGAGTGACCTTCATAGCTGCTCATATAACACACACACACACATTCAGACTCTGTCTTTTCACTTCCTCTCAGACACACACACACATACTGCGGCGTGTGTGTGTGCTGAGTGACGTCCTGCTGTTTTTTTTATTCCTCCACTGACGCCGTCACAGTGACTGTGAGATTTTTCAGCTCTTCTGCACTTTGTCTTTCACACACAGACTTTTATTTTTAGCGTTTGTTTTGCTTCTCACCACTTCCTTTCTCGTCTTCCTTCCGCAGCTGACTTCCTTCCTGCTTCTTTCCTTCCTTCCTCCCTGCTTCTTTCCTTCCTTCCTCCCTAGGTTCATGTCTTTTACCACCACCCCTGCTTCCTTCCTTCACACTTCTTGTCTTCCTTCCTTATTGAAAGAAGAATTTTTCTTTCTTCTTTTCATCTTTATGTTGTTTTTTTACTTCATATTTCCTTCTTCTCTTCCTTCTTATTTTCTGTCTTTTCAACTTATTTTACTTTACTTTACCTCCTTCCTTCATTCTTCAGCTTCTTTCCCTCCCTTCTCATCTTTCCTGTTTTCACTTTTACTTCCTGCCTCTGTCCTTCCTTTCGTCATATCGTATCTGTTTTTCCTCTCCTTCCTGTTGTTCCTTTCTTCCTTCCTGAATTGACTCCTTCCTTCCTTTGCTCTTTATTCGTTTCATGTTTTATATTTTTTCTTTCTTTCACCAACTACCAACCCATTTATCTTCTTCTTTTCCATTTCCTTCCTCATTCCTTCTTTCTGTTGCCCGTCCTCCAGCTAATGATAGTTAAATTACAGATGCAGTTTATTATTTGAAATGCTTTTCCTGTGAAGGGTCACAGGTGCTGGAGTCAGTCCCAGCGGTCATGTCCTTTAAGACTTTGTGCTCAGTGACTGAAGTGTTTGACCCACAGGTGTGACATCTTTGTGTCTTTGCTGGTGGGGCTCTCTCCTTTAATCCCCCCCCCCCACACACACACACACACACAACTCCACCTCAGTCTAACTCAACTCTTTGACTTGAATATTGAATTTTGCAACAAAACAGCTGCTAAAACATTTAGTAGACAAGTGTCCAACAGCTTTTTGAACTTTTGTTATTTTCACACTGTGTATTGAAAGAGGTAAATCTCCCACTGGGTTCTAGTTATTGCTATAACCCACTCAAACTACAGCTCACACTTCAATGTAATAACTATTATTTTATTTCAAGTTCAATGTGCTGAAGCACCGAGGCTGGAAAACACCAACTGTCCAAATGTTCATGGTCTGGAAAAATGTGCTTTTTTTCCCCCTCTGGAACATGTGCATCCAGCTCCTCGTTAACATGTAAATCTATGTTAATTCATGCAGTGCAGAATATTCCTGAATGTTTTAATGTGTCACCTCAGAGAGGAGGAGCTGACGTGTTAATGAAGAGACAGCACACACACACACACACACAGGCATGCTGCAGAGCAGAGTTAGCTGTTAAGTGCTAATGAACAGTGTGTTGCGTCAAACTCTCCTTTCCAAACTGACAGTGAGACGAGTGGATGAGTCACACACACACTTTTTTTTTTAAGCAGTGTAATATGAGATGTCACATTGTGCAAAGGTGAGAGAAGAACAGCGCAGCTGCAGACGGAGGGGTTTTATTTAGTATTGTTTCAGCACTGAATGACCTGAGGAGAGGAGGAAGAAGCAGACGGTGGGAAGCTCGGCTCGTCTTGACAGGAAGTGTGTTGCATTGACACGTCTTGTGGTTTCACTGTTAACCTTTACAGTCTTAAAAAAGAAACCAGATGAAGTGGTGTTAGTCTCTGCCCCTCTGCTCAGCTCTGGGGGAGGACTGCAACACCCAGTATGAGCTCAGCTTCTTGTTCTTGCTTTACTTTACTTTTTTTTTATCATCAACCACTCAGTGCATCAGAATTTATGGTTCATTTGAAGCTTTCATCCCTTTTCAACTGACACATCCTCGCTACATTGAGAACTGCACTACATCAGTTTTATCTTCTGCCTTTCATGAGCTGTGTTTCCCTCTTTCTTTTTTTTGCACACACCCTCAGCATATGTGTTTTGTTTTTCTCAATTCCTCTTTCAGTGAGAGTGAGCTACAGATTAGTGGATGTGAGGAGCTGAAAACACCCTGACGCCTGCTTTGCTGCTTCATCAGACAGACAGCGTGTACATCTGAAAAAGCGGTAATGAGCCCGTGTGTGTGTGTAAAGTCTGTGTGTTTAAGATGTTTTATTGTTTGAGTTCTGTCAGCAGCAGCTGAGCTCGTGGCACATTTAAAGAGGCCATTTATACGCTTATTATATAGTCAGACACTAACAGCCCAGACAGAGACACACTGACAGGACAGGAGATGTTAGACAATGTTAGAAAACTACTGTTGGTAATTTAACAAGGGGATCTAAAGAGGTTAGTCACTAATGGACAGCTAAATTTGAACAGGGGTGTTTTGCCCCGTTAAAGCACCCTAGAGACCTTAAACTACTGATTTTATTTGATGAAATGGGGTATAATAATAGACCATTATCTACACCTGGTAGTAAGAAGCGTCTTGAACAATCAGATCACTGTTCATATATATTTATTTCTCTGTTTTTACATTAGAACAACTAGAAACACAAAAAGTGGTTTCTTGGCTGCTCTCCTTTCACAAAGATCATTCCTGATCAGGTTTTTCTTCAGACTATGGAAGGATCAACTTGGCATCCAGATGAAGCTGCCAGATGTTGAGTCAGGTCCTTGCTGGACTTCTTCCGGTGTCTCGAAGAAGAAACTCTGAGAAACTTCTCATCAGATTTTGACAGGTCCTATTTTAGGACCTCTCCAGAGATAATACCTTAAGTCTAAAGGAGCTATTTTTTGTGGTGTTTTTTTAATAGAGAGAGACTAAGAAATAAATAAATATAAATATACACACACATATATATATATACGGTCATAATAGCTCTGCCAAAACAACACATCTGAAAATGACGCAGCAGTAATGGAATCCGGACACAAGTGGTCTGCTGGACACCTTGGAGACGCATATATGTGTACAGGTGTAAACAGTGACGTGTCTCTGCTGTCCACTTATGAGTCGATCGCCGAAGACGCATCTTAATACCAGGTGTAAACAGGGTCTTAAATATCCTTGACTTTATGGACATTAACCCCTTTGGGGCACAGGGTAAGAATGGCATACCCAGAATAAAATGGTTCCTGAAACTCAGCCTAAGGATTATTTTCATGTGCCTGGTCTGTTCCAAAAGGTCAAACTCATAATGCGTTTGAGTGATACTGGACTAAACCTATAGATAAAAAAGCCACATTTTCTTTATTTGTTTTTGAATGGAAACATTTGCCTATAGATGTTTCTGATTAACCTAGAAACACAATGAAATCACAACCATAAAGGTGGATAAATACAGGACAAGAACAAAGCCTTAAAATGGAGAATTCTGCATTGTTTATCTAAGATCCAACATGACCATTTGTTAACCACATGATACTTCAGAACAGAAAAATCCAATATATATTTCATATTATTCCATAATTCTGTTTATTTCTTCAACTTTATTGATGTAGTTTCATCCACACATGTACCAACTCATAAAATGATTAATAATGATGTTAGACACATTATTGATGTTCAGGAGTTTCACAGTAGCTGAAGCAGATTCTAAATACTGTTTATGTGTTTCTGTCCGTGTACACCTGTGTGTGTGTGTGTGTGTGTGTGTGCAGTATATCAGTGTCTATGTTCTGTTTCCTGCAGATGTATTTTGTCCATTTTTCTCAGCCAGCAACACAGTCGCTTAACTTCTGCCAATGAAAAACAACAAAATGCAGAAAAAATAACAGCAAAGATGAGTTTTGACTGGCCTTCATCATTTATCATCCTCTTCTGTATTTACATTGAACTGATGACGTTTCTGTCTTTTTCTATAATTATTGTTATGAATACAGTCCAGAGATCATTTCAGGAGAAGTCACTTGTTTTCCTCCCTGCATTGTCCTGCGTGGGCGGGGTACATCTCGTCCTCTTTTGTCCAACCAAGACTGATTTGGATCGCCCACACAGCAGAGAGGTGGTCACTCACCTTTGACCTTTTCTGCAAGAAACAAGCAGGGAGAAAAGACGGGAGAATCGCCTTTGCAACATCAGTAGACTGTTAAGGTGTGTGTGTGTGAGAACATGTGACTGGGAAAGAGGGAGGCGGCTGGTCGGCAGATGCCACATCTGCTTCTTGCCCGTCTTGTCAACTGACAAACAAATCTGAGAAAGGTTTATTAAGTTTGAAAAGGGATTCAAGCTTTCTTCAGTCTGCAACTGAAGATGTTTGAGCAACAGATTTGGACGCACAAAATCAGACTGCAAAAACCTCATTTTGTGCATAACCAGAAATCTGCTCTCACTGTTTTTTCCAGGTGTTTAGCCAGATTTTGGGTCCAAAACTTCTTTTTAGCTGAAGATTGTAGAATCTTCTTGGTTGGATGTCCACATACCTGTGTGCTGGTCCCAGATGTAGCTGTTGAGGATTTCTCCCAGAACGTAGAAAACACAGATCACCACAGTCATCGCACTGAAAAAGACGACTCGAGCCAGGGGAGCAATGCGCTCCAGCACCGGGTACACCCACACACCTGTCACGTGATGGACCCAACACGTCCTGGGCCAGAGAAGGTCAAAGTTACTATGCATTCAGAGTCGTTTTTGGACATGATTTATTTGACAGTGGTTGGTGCTGAAGATGAACCCAACTTTATCACAGGATTCTGTACATTTGTGCAAAAACTCAACTATATTAAGCCCAAAAAAGTATAACCTTTGGTCTTAAATGATTCAACTTAGCTACACCTCAACTAAACAAAGCAAAACTAAAAACCAAAGCTGAAGTATTATAAAAGTGATGAAATAATATAACTAAATGTAAATGTGAGGCGTGTGCAGTTTTGTGGGTGAGACGTATAAACGTTTGGTACCAGAGGATGTATCCTATGCCGAAGCAGCACACTGCTGCCAGACCCCACGACCTGCTGGGATACCGATGGTGGGTGGTCCGCATCTCGATGATGATGAAGGGGAGAACGGTGGTGTGCTGAGAGAAAGACAGAGACAAAGGCAATGGTTGGTTATGGAGAACAAATATACAGTAATCTTACACTTTTTCTTTAGTGAGCCAGAAATTCTGTATTAATTTGAAAGCGTACATGGTTGTAAAAGAAATCATCTGTGATTCTGGATTCTGAGTTTATTTCTAGCCAGAATTTTGACAACTAACCTGAATTTGGACTAATAAAGCTTAGATCAGAAGTGAACCTCTTTTAAAACCTTAGTATCTTTGAATTAAACTGCCTACAGAGATGTCCACACACTCATAATAGCTTAATATCTCATAATATCTTATGGAGTAAAATGTGAAGTTTTTTCAGAGCCGGCCATCTAGTGGCAAACAGTAGAACTGCAGTGAAAATGGGGAATGCCTGCACACTCACTCCAGAGTTTTATTCAAATAAAACAACGTTTCAATCTGATTCGGATCTTCATCTCGTCACAATCTCACAAAAAAAAATTTAAATGTAAAATCCCACCCACATATATCAACAACCACCAGTGGCTTGTTAAATTCCATGATGGTGGCCATTGATATCAATTAACCCCAAAGAGCGCAGGGTGAAAAATCTTATGGCTTGTATTAATGTACAATGTTTAGTTTAGTGTTGTCTCAGGAGTGAATAGGATTTATTGTAATTCATAAGGTAGTTTTCAATGCTGAGATTTATATTTGTACATCTTTATCTGTAGTGATTTGTATTATAGATGTGATGACAAATTGCTCTTCCGTTTAGAGGATATATTTTGTAATAGTTTGTAAATACTTTATCATATCCTTATTATATTTGTGTGTTAACTGCCATCTTAGAAGGCATTGTGACTATTATAACTATGCACTGACGACGCAAGCATACAACCAAGACTTGCTGGAGTGGCTTCAGGACAAGTGTCTGACTGTGCTTGAGTGGCCCAGCTGAAGTCCAGACTTGGACCCCACAGAACATCTATGGAGAGACACGAAGATGTTCATTCATAGATGCTTCCCTTCCAATTTGATGGGATGGTGTGTCAGAGAGGATCTGTCAGGAAGAATGGGATAAACTGCCCAAATCCAACTTGTAGAGACTCACCCAAGACTTTAAACTGTCAATTTGCTTCTGTATAGTATTGAAATATACATGATAAACATGATCCATAAACACTTAACTTTTTACATTTAATCGCCATAATTACTGGTTCTCAGTTTGTTCTCTTTCAATAATTAATTCATTTCTATATACAGAGTGTGTTTGTGTGTTTCCACACCACCACCACACCACCTAAAAACACAAACACATTTAATGGAGGTCATGGCACGTGCTGCTATTTTCTGTGAAGCTGTCAGATGCAAACACACATAAGACTTGTGTTGTTCAGCGTTGCATGTTTTTTACCATGTTCCTAGCATCACATGTTCAAGCATCCACAATTAAATGAATCAAAAGCAATCTTCTCTATCTCCAGATATATACAGATGTTTGCATGTCTACCTGAGAGAGTGAACTACTCTCTTTGTCCACTAGGGTACAGTCACATACAAAAAACACACACAAACCACACACACACATACACAACAGCAGAGTTGAGACCTCTTACCTCATTTGCACTCTCAGCAGCACAGCTGTAGATGAGTTTTATTTTGATACAGTCGTTGCGATGACATTTTGTCCAGTCGCCACAACTCTAAAGCGATGTTTGAGGGTTCAAAGCTGGTTTAAGGGTTCAGGTTAGAATCAGGTTTAGGTTCGGGTGAGAGGTTAGGCATTTAGTTGTGATGGTTAGGGCAAAGGGCTAAGGAATTTATCATTATGACAAAGTCAGACAGCTGAGCTCATATCTCTGGCAGTCGAGTTGGTCGGCCTTATTATAAAAACAGCAACTGGAAATCTTCCATCTGCTAATTATTCCCAGATTGCTGGTTAGGAATGATGGAAACTGTTTGGTGTGATGCTGAGGGCCACAGTGGGTGTTCATACAGATGAAGCACTAACGCATGTTTGGCTTAGGGTTGGTTTCTCTTCCATAAGTCTTCTGACAAAGAAATGACCTTTATAGAGTTCAAATACCAACCAAATCTGTTACATCCAAATCATCTCTTACTGGATCAAACATATTTTGAGTTTGTCTTGTTCTCGTTGTCTTGGTGCAGCACATGCACACTGCATACATGTGGACAGAGGAATTAACAAGAAACAGCTAAATCAATGGAGACCGACCACATTAAATTCAGCAGATGACAGCGCTGTCTCACATGGATTCAGTTGATGTAAGAGTGTGAAACAAGAAGTGTGACGAGTGTACAAGACAAGCTCTGGACTGACTTAGTCCAAAAATTCAATATTGCGCACTACATTGCGTTGGAGCAGCCCCATCTCTACAGGTAGAAAAGCTCAAGTTACACATGTTTCTCACAAGATTTGTTATTATTATTACTAATTATTATTATTATACCAGTTGAACATTAGTTGATTTAATGCAATGACTCTACAGTACTCACTCCAACACAATAGGTGGCGGTATGCAACTTTTCAATGGTTTGCAATCTGCCAATAAAGAGAAAGAAGAGGAAGAAGGACAGCAAGCGTTGTACTTTGAGGAGCTATCAGTTCTTTGGGAGGACGCTGCAGAAGTGGCCTATGAGATGACAAAGCTTAGATATACTGCACACAGGGGTGTGGCTGTAGAGCTGAGGCCTGCCCAATGGAGAGTGAAGTTTTCTCCTCTCTTAAGTGAGTTGGCTATAAAAGGATGGAGCCTGAAGGAGGCAGTTAAATTATATGGCTGCTGCAGCTTCCTCCAGTGAAAGGCTGTAGAAAAGAAGAAATGTTGGTGTCTGGAGCAAAGACAGGTAAGTGCTCAACTGGTACAGTGAATTCAAAAAGTGTCTGTGGTTGATTATTCTGTTAAGATGAGGCACCACAGAATTTATCTGACTCGTTAGGAAGTTGGAAAATGTTTGGTGACTCTGGCTGCATGCTGGCTAGCAGCTGCTAGCTGCTAGCATGTGGTATCAGATGAAGTTTGGCTGGTTCATTCGACAAATGATCACGATGTGGTAGATACTTGTTCCTTCCATGAAGAAACAGATGAAGTTTGGCTGGTTTATTTGAAATGTCTGGTGGCTCAGACAGCATACTGCTTAGCATGGCATGCTGCTAACATGTTGGCTAGCTTGTAGCGTGGCGTAGCTGGTTGTGAACTTGAGGTAGCATAAGGGAACTGACTGGCTTGTTTGAGGTTTTATCAAGATGGCGTACTAAAGGAGGACTGGGTTGAGTGTGGGAGTGTTTCTGGGACACAAGAACACACTGTTGAGCCTTCTTGATGTTGTGGGCCTAGCTGAACCGAACCAAACCAAACCAAACCACTGTTATTGAGAAGATCTCCACTTGATGACCCGGTCACCTGTATAGAACCCTGTATATTTTCTTGCACTTTCCTCACACATAATTTTGGTGCGGTGTGACACTTGTAATACACGTGCATGCACTTTTGGACCCACCTGTTTGGTGGGTTTGAACCCTCTGCTCACTGAAGCTCTCTATTTGCATTTTATAGACACATTAGGGCAAAGGTAATTTCTTTTTGTTTTCTATAACTGCCAACTAATATTAAGACTAGCAGAGCAAGATAAGGAGGATGAATGGTTGGACTACAGTGTGGACCATGGTATTGTCATGAAGCTTCCACTCACGTTGGTGGGACAAACTACAGTAGATTAAGCAGATATAATGTACGTAGATATGGTATAGTAGAAAGCAGATTAATATGTTAGGTCAGCTAAGTTAGGGCTAAAGAATGGGGTCTACCAAATGTATGATGGAAAGGCCCAATATTGACTGCAGGGGACAGATGAAAGGTCAAAACATGATCACGTCCCTTCCCAAATAAGATTGATCATTTGTTCCTCAGGCAGTGGCCAGATTTTTCCGGATTCCACCGATTGTCAACCATTCATTCAGAGACACGCTGTATAGGCACTAAATTGTACTCAAGACACAAAACAGAAGCTCAGAATAGCAGCCATTCAGTCAACAATGCATTTTTAAACTTGATACTCTGAAGTGCGACATACTGTAGATATGATAGACCAGCCTGTTTAAGAACAGTTTTCATTAGCTTGGGTTCCAGTGGAGGGTTTTGAGTCAAAGATCCTTCCATCTAAAGAAGAATTTATATATATATATATATATATATATATATATATATGAAATGGAACACTGAATCCTTGTAATTTTGGTATCGCAGTCTTCAAATTTAAAACCGTACAGTGATTGAATCACTATTCTCAAAAGCTCGACTCCTGACTGAGTCTTTGTACACTGTACACCAAGGGAGGCGGCCATCGTGTCACAGCCCAGCTTTGACTCATCGGTTTCTGAGGATCTGAAAAGGTCAGACCAACAATGCCAAGAATGTGCAGACTAACAAGAGACACAACATCAGGATAGAATAGCTTTTTCTCTTGGTCTTAAATTCTAGGTTTCCCTCCCATCATTATACTGCACACGCACACGCGCACACACGTCCTGACGCTGCACTTTTACCCAGAGTCCCTCAATGGAATTCCAGTCTCCTGGTCGTGTTTAAGTTTAGTCTCTGTTGAGAGGACTCAACACTCGTAAATAATACTCCCTTTATTCTTGCTGTCCTCTCTCTATATATTTTTGTTTCTAGGACTCTCTCTTTGTTGTCCTCTCTCTTTCTCTCCCTGTCTCCCCCCTGAGGTTTGCGGTTTTACTCGAGCAGCCAGCTTTCTGCCTCTGTGGAAACCCCCCCTTCTTCGGCAAACAGCAGTGGTTCGATCCTGTGGTCTGGGGCTAAAAACAGGACAAACCATTTCACACAGAGATACACAGCTGGGGGTGGGGTCACATGGCTGAGGGCAAGTCCACAGGGTCAAACATCTTCCAGAGTCGAGGAACAACTGAAACTGATGCATCAGAAATAGATGTACTCCAAGGAGTGTTTTACAAGAAGGGGACAGGGGCTGTAAGTTGTGGGTTCTTCTCCAAAATCAAATGACGACAAATAGCCAGTGAAAGTGAATTTTAAACATTCTTTTTTTTACTTAACAGACTCTACATACAATGTTATAACTGATGCCTCAAGAAAGCTGACTGAGATAATACAATGCTACTCAGGGGCTTTGACAGCCGCGTTCATGTCTTACCATTTTACTTAAAGGCATCTTTCATGTCAACCTCAAAATCATATTTACATCGTAAAACCTTTCTGAAAGCTTTGATAAGTACCAACGTCACAAACTTCACATATACAAAAATACCTCAAATCTAATAAAACATCAGACAAAGTCCATCTTTGGCTGATCAGTCCAACTAAACCCACATTTAATAGATGTAATTTGCTCAATGCACGATGTGAGTAGTCCTATACACCACCTCACAATTTTTGTGTTTAATACTTGTCTGGACATGCAATTTTAAATGAAATATTTTTTTGTTGTTGTTGAATTTCTAATTCTAGTAAAGTTTTCCAACTGAACTCCACTTGGAAATCAATTTTTTCTAATTTTTCTCTTACAGCTTTAAAACTTATTATTGTGTCACAGCAGAACATTCACGTTCAACTTTCTATCAAAAACAGACAGTGAAATTGTTCCTGTATATGAACTTATCTTACTCTGCACCAACACTGTGCACTAAATCCATTTAATGTCAGTGTTGAGCAGAGAGAGGCAGGCTGCTAGTACTGATGTAGCATATTAAACAACTTTTGCTACTGTGCAGGTCCCCCTCTGTGGCCAAAACAGCTCTGACTCAGCAACCCTCCACAAGACTTAGGAAGGCATCCTCTAGTACTGTATGTCAGCAGCATATCCATAAGTCCTGAAAGACGCCATAAGTCCTGAAAGACGCAAGGTGGGGCCTCCATGGATCAGACTCCTTTTTTCATTTAAATCTTCTACATGTCTCTTAGACCCCATCCCGACTAGACTGCTCAAAGAGGTTTTACCCTTGATCAGCACGTCCA